>VXBD01003980.1:74765-139795 GCA_013399975.1 Indicator maculatus | reverse complement strand
GAAGGAGACTCCACAACCTCTCTGGGCAGCCTGCTCCAGGGCTCTGTGACCCTTACAGTAAAGGTGGAACACCCTGTGCTGCAGCTTTACATCCATTGTTCCTTGTCTTATCATAGGGAGCAAGTGAGCAGAGCCTGTCCCCTCCCTCCTGACCCCCAGCCCTCAGATATTTATAAACATTTATTAAATCCCCTCTAAGTCTTCTCTTTTCCAGACTAAAAAGCCCCAGCCCCCTCACCCTCTCCTCACAGGGCAGTGTCTCCAGTCCCCTAATCACCTTCATAGCCCTCCGCTGGACCCTCTCCAGCAGGTCCCTAAACTGGAGAGCCCAAAACTGAATGCAGTACTCAAGATGAGGTCTCTCCAGTGCAGAGTAGAGGGGAAGAAGAACCTCCCTGGATCTGCTGGACACACTCCTCTTAATACAGCCCAGGATCCCATTGGCCTTCTTGGCCACAAGGGCACATTGCTGACCCATGGATAACTTGTTATCTAGCAGGACTCCCAGGTCCCTCTCCACATGGCTGCTCTCCAGCAGATCACCTCCCAGCCTGTACTGGTGCAGTTTATTATTCCTCCCCAGATGCAGGACTCTGCACTTATCCGTGTTGAACCTCATTTGGTTCCTCTGTACCTAGTTCTCAGTCTGTCCAAGTCTCACTGGATGGCCACACAGCCTTCAGCTGTATCAGCCAAGCCTCCCAGTTTGGTGTCATCAGCAAACTTGCTGAGCAGACTCTGTCCCATCATCAATGTCACTGATGAAGATGTTGAACAGCACCGGACCCAGCACTGATCCCTGGGGCACTCCACTAGTTACAGCTCTCCAGCTGGAACTGGCACCATNATAGGAAGGCATGGAACTGGCACCATTGATCACCACTCTTTGAACTCTGCCTTGTAACCAGTTCCTAATCCCCCTCACTGTCTGCTCTTCCATTCCACACTTCCTGAGCTTGCTCACTAGGATGTCACGGGAGACAGTGCCTTGCTAAGGTCAAGGCAGGCTACATCCATTGGTATCCCTGAATCTACCCTTTCAATTATGGCATCATAGAATACTATCAGATTAGTCAAGCAGGATTTCCCCTTGGTAAATCCATGCTGATTACTCCTGATAACCTTCTTGTCTTCCAAGTGCCTTGAGATGCCCTCCAGAAGGAGCCACTCCATCATTTTTCCAGGGATGGAGGTGAGGCTGACTGGTCAATAGTTCCCTGGAACCTCTTTCTTGCCCTTTTTGAAGCCTGGAGTGACATTGGTTCTCACCAGTCCTCAGGCATCTCTCCTGTCTGCCATGATTTGGCAAAAATGATGGAGAGTGGCAGAGCAATAACATCAGGCAGCTACCTCAGAACTCTTGGGTGCATCTCATCAGGGCCCATGGACTTGTGAATATTCAATTTGTGCAATTGACCCTTAACCCAGCCTTCACTGACCGGGGGGAGCATTCCCTCCTCCAGGCTTCCTCTCCTTCATCCAGGGTCTGGAGGACATAGGGGAGTTCAGTGTTAGGTGTAAAGACTGAAGCAAAGAAGGCATTCAGCAACTCTGCCTTCTCTGCAATCCTCAGTTATCAGGGCTACCTCCTTGTTCAGCAGTAGCCCCACACCTTCCCTATTCTTCCTTTTCCCACTGATATATCTGAAGAAGCCCTTCTTGTTCTCCTCTGGATGCAGCCCAGTACACAGCTGCCTTCTGGGCTGCATGAAGGCACTGCTGGCTCCTGCGGAGCTTCTCAGCAACTACAACCCCAAGTCTCCTTTTTCAGGGCTACTCTCAACCCACTCTGCACTTGGCCTTTATTTTCCCTGGGGTTGGCCCAACCCAAATGGAGGACCTTGCACCTTCACTTGTTGAACCTCATGCAGTTGGCACTGGTCAACTTCTCAAGCCTGTCAAGATCCTTCTGGATGCCATCACTGCCCTCATGTGAATCCAGCACACCACACAGTCTGCTGTCATCAGCAAACCTGCTGAGGGTGCTCTCAAGGCCAGTGTCCATGTCACTGGTTTATATCACTGGAAGACAGGAGCTGTTTTCTCCAGCTACTCCTGAACTTCAATTATCTAAAATAACTTGAGTCTGTACCTAATTAAGCAGATGAATAAATCCCATTGAAGCTAAAGAAGCCATCAATGTGATTAAAGGAGATACACACTTAAATTCTGTTTGGAGTTGAGACCCAAAAGCTTTAACTCCATCTCCCATGCAGCAAAGACATTTAGGCAACTTTAGACACTTGCCTGAATCAATAGGATTAGATTTTTGCTGGAGGTTATCCATGAATTTCAATGCTATGCTAAACAGGAAAGTATTCATGGAATGGATTAGCTCCAGCTGAAATGGTGTAATTATTATCTAGGAATGTTTTTAAGGGTTTGTGCTTTTTATGCATTCATTTTCCCATTCATCTTTAAACTGTCTTCTAGACAGGGAAAATATCTTCAGTTTTCTGTTTCCACCTCATTATCTTACCTTCTGCCATCTTCCTTCCACCATAAAAAAACCAAACCAAACCAAACCAAACCAAGTGGTGGTAAAGGAAGGAAATTCTTTTTTTTCTCCTTCCAGTCATAGGGGAAATGGAACATCAAGTTTTAATTCCTTGCTTTTTACTTATTCTTTTTTTTAATTTCTTGCTTTTTTCTTTTTTTAAATTCCTTGCTTTTTATTTATTCTTTTTAGTTAACAAAAAGCTAGAAATTTTCCAATTAAGTTATTCTATGCAAAACTAAACAAAGCATTAATGGAATTCATACTTACCTTACTGGGCCAGCTGAACACAAGACTTGTAGAAGGCTTTCACTACAGTGTACAGAGACCTCGAGGCACTATTTCCTACACATGAATTCCACACCCATTTACTCTTCATTCATTCACAGGATCATAGGATGTTCAGGCTTGGAAGAGACCTCCAAAGATCATCAAATCCAACCCCCCTGCCAGAGCAGGACCATAGAATCCAGCACAGGTCACACAGGAATGCATCCAGATGGGTCTTGATAGTCTCCAGAGAAGGAGACTCCACAACGTCTCCAGTGCTCTGTGACCCTCACAGTGAAGTTCCTCTTCCCATTGAGGAGGAATCTCCTGTGCTGCAGTTTATATTTATTGCCCCTTGTCCTGTCACAGGGTGCAAGTGAGATTCATAGAATGGTTTGGGTTGTAAAAGACCTTAAAGATCATCTAATTCCATCCCCTCTGCCATGGGTAGGGACACATTCCACTACCACAGCTTGCTTAAGGCCTCACCCAACCTGGCCTTGAGCCCCTTTAGCAGCCACAACCTCCGGGGGCAGCCTGTTCTAGTGTCTCCATCTTCACTGTAAAAAATGTCTTTCAAACCTCCAAGTCTAAATCTGCCCTCCTCAAGCTTCAACCCCATTCCCTCTCATACTTAATATGAACAGAGACTCCTGATCTAAGAGCAAGAGAAGAAGCAAGCCAGTGTTTGTATTAAGAAACATTTTTATTAACAAAACAGTAAATTCCACTTGCTTAGCATTTCCAATAAATGAATAGATTGGCCTTGCAACAAATAAAAAAATCGTAAATATCTATCACAGAAAGCACTATAAGGTTAGGGGCATTGGGCCTCTCTTTTGATGTCTTAGGGTTGAAAGTTTCACACGTTATTTAGTGTTTTGTTAAAAAAGGCAACACAAGACAGTCATAGAAATGAAGCCATCTCAGTCAGACAAATTAGGTTATTAGAGAGAGAAAGGATCCAATTGTGTGTTAGGTAGTTGCTTTATGTCTGTTCGCTGTCGCTGCTGTTTTTAACCCCCCCGCCCAAAAAAACCAGGAATTTTAAATCCACTTGCTGGCACTTCTGATACATCCATATTTGTTTTGGGGTTTTTTTTGTTTTGCTTTGCTTTTTTTTTTTTTTTTGTTATTAAATTAAAGAGGAAAAAGGAGAACCTTCAGAAACAGTGTTAAAATTGTGTTTGCTTATTATAGTAGTCGCAGATTTGTTCATTGTTTTGTTTTTCCTTGATGTATGGATTTAGTTAAAGATTAATCTACCAAACTGCCTGGAAGTTGACCTGACCATGCTATTTCGTTAATGCAATCGATACCGAGCAGGAAAGGCCATTTCACTTCAGCCAAACTGTATATTCTATCTTGTCATCAGATCACTCTTGTCCTTCTCTGCATCTTCAAGCACTGAAATCTCAACACCACCTGGCTTTCAACTTCTTCTTCCCTCCTTCCCGCCCCCACCTCCAGCTGAAGTGTCTTGCTTCCAGCATGACCTCTTAGGATACCTGCTGACCCTGCTGTTCCCTGAGTACAGCTCTCTTGCAACGGTGGGAGAAACTGCAGATGCCACGGGTGAAGAACCATCTAAGAGATGAGCATTGGATGCATGTTGTGAACCTTGTTCTCATTGCTGTGCAAACGCTGATGAAAATTGCAAGACTGCTTGGCAAAGGCAACATGACACACCTCGAGGTGGTGGGCAGCCTTCACGAGAGGTGTTTTCATGTCAGCTACATGTGGTTTTTAAAGTGCTCTGTCCCCCAGCTCGCTAGCTGTACTGCTTCCCAGCTATTCCCATCAGCTACAGTGAAGAACACACAACAGAGTGCTTTGTGCCTGCTGTTTAAAGCTGATGTCCAATTCCTCCTCCCTGTCTGTAAAGTGTGAACATCTATATCCCTCCCAGGAGGCCTTCCAATGATTTGATTGATTTCTGTTGATGCATTTCCCTTTGAACTTCAGTGTAAAATCAAATGTTAAGCTATGATTTATTGCTGTGAACCTAATGAAACAATACAAGGATAAAAAAAAAAAAAAATCCCCCACAAACCAAAACCCCAAACCAACAAACCCCCCAAACTTTACCATGTAAATTACAGCTTCATCTTGAATATGTTTAACTAAAATGCATTAATGCTTTATATCTAAGTGCAAGAAAAGCAACGTGTCACTTCAAAACAGGATGAACTTCTCTTTGCCTGATTCTGATGCCTTGCAAAACTACACAACCAACATAGCTAAAAATACTTCTTTTTTTTTTTTCATTAAGTCAAAATGCCCACCATTGAAAAATACTATTGTGCACCTCAAGATAACTTCTTTTTTTTTTTTTTTTTGGAGAAAGGGGTAAAATTCTGCAGTAGAATCAGCCTGGAGAATGAAACCAGGTCTTTCGTTTTAGATCTCTTACCACCCCACGCTGTAGTAGCTGTCATCTAATTGAATGCCAGATAAACACTATGTGATACCTCCTAAGATTCTCAAGAAACTCCTCATTCTCATATTGTCTTAAGAACAAAGTTTCTGTAAGGCAAACCATGCTCTCCACTAGTGAAGCTTTGACTGGAAGCCAAAGGCCAGTTTGAAGTCACTTAAATATTTAGCTAATTAATGAATATTGGCCACTCCGATCAACTTCATTGATGCATATCAGGAGCAAGAGATGGGGAATAGGAAGGAGAAGACAAATTACAGTAGAGATAGAATTTTGCTTTCTAGTTCCACGTCTTCATACAAACTACTAAAACTCAATTGCAACGGAACAGAGGCTGTACAGGTAAGAAAAAAACTAGCTGACTCTTATATACATTCATACACATTCCCCTCAGTATTACCACTACACTGTAAATTAAAAAAAAAAAAAAAAAAGGAAAAGAAAGAAAAAGAAAAAAGAACAAAAGAGAAATGAAAAACAAAAAGAAAATAGAAAGGGGAAGAAATCTGGGACAATTTATAATGGCTGCAAAAAAAAAAAAAGAATCCAACCCAAAACCAACCCTGAAGTATGTCTGTTGCTCCAGATGTCAGAAAACTCTCTATACCCTAGCAACACTTAGAACATTGAGTTTACCAAAAATGGCTGAAGAGCAGATATAGTTTGCATTTTTTTCTATACAACAGGCTATAAAACATCACTTATCACAGTCCAGAAAGCACATAGAGATGTGGTTTTTATATAAACATATGTAATAACATAGTAAGCGTGCATGAAAATTTCCCAATGATTGCATCTATGCCCTCATTTTTTTTTCTTTTTTCTCTTTATTTTTTTTAGTTTTTTTAATATATATATTATTATTTAATTATACTTTTTTCTTCTTTTTTTGGTGGAAATGTGCCTTATATTCCAGATTTTATTTTGTGGTTTGCTTGTTTGTTTTTCTTTTCTTTTTTTTCCTCTTTTCTGTTGTTGTTTTTGAAAATAAGGCCTCCATACTATTTGTTTGTTTTGTTTTTTTAACCTCCTGACCAGGAAAAAAAAAAAAAAGGTTTGTTTTTAAAGTAGTTCTACATTAAGTCTTCAGAAAAGCCAGCACTTTGTTTCAGAATGCAAAGTTTCCAATCACTGCTTCACTGCACTGGACGGCAAATGCTTTTGTGTTTGCTTCTTGTTGAGTCACCACATTTAAATGGCAGTCTTCTCTGACCATAAAGACTAACTTACTTCTCACGAAAGAGCCTAGCACTTTGGCTAAATCCAGAACCATAGGTAGCTTCTTTTTTTTTTCTTTCCTTTTTTTTTTAAATCTTTTTTTCCCTTTTTAGTTTTATTTTTTCTCCTCCTGTTTTTGTTTAATTCGTTTTGTTTCACGTTGTGCCTCGATGTCGTAGTAATACTCCTTTGCTTTATGAGTGTGTGGTGTCACCATCGTCTCTCCGAAATGTTCCAGCAACATAAAGACAGGCAGAGGGAATGAAAACACTGTGGATGTTAGGGAATTTACCAGCTCCTGTTTCTGAAAAACAAAGAGCACGAAATGCTTGTTTTTAAAAACAGTCTTTTCCTTTCTGATTGCATTCCCTGTCTTTTTGTTTGTTTTGTTTTGAGTGTGCTTCATAAAAAGTAAAGGAAATAAGTTTGTATTATGTCTCAGATAAAATGAAGACTATTTCTATACAAGCGTTCCTTTAGCTGTTGAGATCAGACATAGTACTCTTTATCCTTGTTTTTCTTGTTCTTGTTGGAGCTTTTAGCGCTGTTGGGCTGTTTCTCCTTGATCACAGCCCCGTTGGATTGTGCTGAGTTACTGATGTAGTTTCGACTCTCATCGACATGGTAGGAGCCTTCGTCTCGATTCCTGTACTTGTACATCGCATACAGGAGGATGAGGATGCAGAGCGCTGCCGCCGCCACGATCCCAACCACCATGCCCGTCGTGCTGCTGGACTCGCGGATCACTTCGGACGAGCCAGGGTACTCCCTTCCTCCCCCTGCCCTGGTAGGATTTGCTGTGGGTAGATAATGAAACAAGGGAGAGGTTATTGTTGAGTTTGTGCACGCAGGAGTTAGTCAAATCTACCTGCCACAAGCATGCAGCGTCCTCATTGCACTCGCTAGGTGGGCACTGCCTGGCAATGGCCCCTGCTCTCCTGCTGGGAAAACACTGCTAGGTAGAGTCTGCCTCTCAATAGGCCCTGCTCTCCTGCTCTGCAAACACTGAGGTTTGGAGTCCATTCCATCTTCATGTCTGTCAGCACAGTTTGAGAGATTGCACTGGACTGGAAGGAACCCTCAAAGATCATCTTGCCCAGCCTCCCTGCAGTCAGCAGGAACACCGCCAAACAGAGCAGGTAGGCCCAGGAACAAATAAAGGCTGGGCGCAGAGAGTAGCCTACAAGAAAAAGACTTGGGGGTGTTGATTGATGAGAAGCTCCCCAGGAGCCAGCAGTGCCCTCACGCAGCCCAGAAGGCAGCTGTGTGCTGGGCTGCAGCCAGGGAGCGTGGGCAGCAGGGCAAGTGAGGGGATTCTGCCCCTTGACTCTGCTCTGCTGAGACCCCACCTACAATTCTGCCTCCAGTTCTGGTGTCCCCAGCATAAGAAGGCCACAGAGCTGGTGGAGTGAGACCAGAGGAGGCCACAAAGATGATCCAAGGGCTGGAGCACCTCTGCTATAAGGACAGGCTGAGGGAGCTGCAGTTGCTCAGCCTGCAAAAGAGATGACTCCAAGGGGGACCTTAAAGCTACCTTCCAAAACCTGAAGGGATCATACAGGAAGGCTGCAGAGGAACTTTTTCATGAGGGTGACTAGACACAGAACAAGGGGGAATGGTTTGAAGCCGAGGGAGTACAGGGTTAGACCAGATCTTAGGAAGAAGTTCTTCAGTACAAGGGTGGTGAGACACTGGAACAGGTTACTCAGGGAGGCGGTGGATGCCTCCTCCCTGGGGGTGTTCAAGGCCAGGCTGGATGAGGCCTTGAGCAGCCAAGGCTAGTTGAGAGGTGTCCCTGACCATGGCAGGGGAGTTGACGAGCTCTGAGGTCCCTTCTAACCTAAGCCATTCTGTGATGCTATGATTACTGATATTAAGTATTAAATCCATTAAAGGCAATGCCACTCAAACTATCAACACTGGTCAAAAAACCCACAACAATCTTAGATGATGAGAATTAAAAGCAGCCACTGGCTACAGACATCTCCAATTGGCCTTTGAATAATAAAACACAGTCAAAAAGCCAGAAACTCCAAAAATAACTGAGCTCCCTCCCCACCTCACCGTTACTCATCATTTATTTATTGGTGATTTGTGTTCTTACTCTTGCAACACCACTTGCTGGCAGTTATCCCACACAGGTTTAAAGAAGGTGACATTTTATTTGGCTGAAAGAATAGAGGCACCACAATAAGACTCATGAAAATTCATCTCAAAGACTAGTTTTGCTCCCCTCTCAAAGTTCTCAGTTGTTACAAGTTGGTATTTTATATGACTACACAAGAGATCCTGAATATATCCTGAATATCCTGAAACACTCTGTCCAGTTCTGGGCTCCCCAGTTCAAGAGAGACAGGGAATGCAGAGCTACGAGGATGATGAAGGGACTGGAGCATCTCTCTTACCAGGAAAAACTGAGAGACCTGAGGCTGTTTAGTTTGGAGAAGAGAAAGTTGAGAGGGGACCTTGTCAGTGTCTACAAATATTTTCAGGGTGGCTGTCAGGAAGATGGAACCAGGCTCTTTTCAGTGATACCCAGTGACAGGTTGAGGTCCAATGGATGTAAACTCAATCACAGGAAATTCCATCTCAACATGGAGAAAAACTTTTTTTCTGTGAGGGTGCTGGGGCCCTGGAGCAGGCTGCCCAGAGAGGTTGTGGAGTCTCCTTCTCTGGAGACTTTCTAAATATGCCTGGATGTGTTCCTCTGTGACCTGCCCTAGGTGATCCTACTCTGGCAGGGGGGCTGGACTCCATGATCTCTGGAGATCCCTTCCAACCCCTACCACTCTGTCATTCTATCAAGTTTTCCTTCAGAAGGCCCTAAGATTTTTTTCTCATTTCAGGGTAGATGGCACCCTACTAGGAGCTGAGGTGTGCCCCAAAGCAGTCAGTGACTGTTTCAGCTCTTGTTTTTTCTCTCCTAGTTATTGTAGAAAATGGCAATTCTTTTCCACATAGGGTGTCAATGATTGTTTTACAGGAGACAATGCATTGCTGCAGAAAAAAAGACTCTGGGGTATTTCCACCACGAGTGAACATGAGGCAGAGTCTTATCTTGCTGGATGTGATTCCAGGAAATTAATTTCTGCCTGAGAAAGAATAGAAGCAGCTAAATAGACTCTGTCAATACCTGAAGGACTAACAGCTGCTCTCCTTTTTTTTTTTTTTTTTCCCTTTTAAACACAGACATTTGGGCCAAAAGCCAACATCTAACTTTACAATTAATGTCTACTAAACGACACCCAACAGCTCACCTAGAAGAAAACATTCTTTTAACATTGCAACCTCATAAATGAATAACCATGTAAGGAATATTTGCCAGCCTTCCCTAAACTCCTGCCTTTCACCTGATGGCATGCTTTTTATTTTTAAGAATGTTTTCACACTTATCTCATTTACACCATCTGCCTGAAGAATACTCAACCAACACAATCATGTTAGTTAAACTTAGGACGTTTTCAAAGCCTCTCCTGTTACATTTGTTTGGACTTTTGTAAAGGAACAGTTCAGAAAAGGAAATGGCTCTGTGCTATTTTTCTTCTTCTTTTTTTTAAACTTTAAAATACACCTAGCAGGGCCTCTGGAGGCAAATGAAGCAGGAGGAATTAAAAGGAAAATTTTACAAAGCACATGGGTTGGTCTGAGAGGTTTATAGGTGGGAAAGACTCATGGAGCACACGTTAAAGCACATGTCCAATTCTGAGACAGTGAAAAAAGGGCCACCAGGAAAAGGCCAGCCTACATTTTTCTGAAATTTACAGACTGCCTTGGGTTGGAAGGGACCCTCAAAAGTCATCTTGCCTAACCCTCCTGCACTCAGCAGGGACACCTCCAACTACATCAGGCTGCCCAGGGATACAGAAAGTCTAACCTTGAATGCCTCCAGGCATGGGGCCTCAACCACATCCTTGGGCAATCTGTTCCAGTATTTCACACGCTCGTTGTGCAGAACTTCCTCCTGATGTCCAACATAAATCTCCCCTGCTCAAGTTTCAAACCATTGCCCCTCATCCTATCTATGTAAACAAAGAACCCCCCATCCAAAACACTGCTTAATCAGTTTCTTGAATTTAATCAGGACCTTTATTTGACTAAGACTCGAGTGCCCAGGGGGAATTTACCTGGATATTTTTTCACCTGCAAGACAGGACTGATTGCATGAACGACAGATAATCCTGTGAAGACAGGCTGAAAGAATTGAGGCTGTTCAGCCTAGCGAAGAGAAGGATCTAGGGACACCTTAGAGATACATTTCAATATCTGAGGAGGCCCTACAGGAAAGGCTGGGGAGGATCTGTATAAAAGGGCTTGTAGTGATAGGATGAGGGACAATGGTTTAAAGCAGGGCAGATTTAGGTTGGACATCAGGAGAAAGTTCTTTACAATGAGAGTGATGAGATACTGGAACAGGCTGCTGTGGTTGAGGCCCTGTCCCTGGAGAGATTCAAGATCAGCCTTGATGTGTCCCGAGGTGGCCTGATCTAGTTGGAGGTGTCCCTGATGACTTCAGGAGGGTTGGAGAAGATGAGCTTTGAGGGCCCCTTCCAACCCACTGCAATCTGTGATCCTGTGAATCTCATTGGAGAGCAAGTGAAGTTTATAAGGTTACAGAAATCTTGCTCTTTGCTTCCCAATGTTCTGAGAAACATGATGCAGGTTTTTACCCAGCACCTTGGTAGCTAAACCAGGCAGAGTCACAGAATCACAGAATGGTAGGGGTTGGAAGGGATCTCTGGAGATCAAGTCCAACCTCCCTGCACAGTACATTTACCTAGAGCAGGATGCACAGGATGGGTGGCACAGCAGCAGAGGTAGGTCTAGGGGTAACTATGTCTGCTACTCAATTGCAGCCTTTGTTGGTGTCTGCAGCATGCAAAAGACATGAACTTCATTCCAGATAGGGCTATGTATTTTAAATGAGAAGTGAAACACCTTATAGCCAAGTGTTAAATGTCATAAAAAGGACCCTCACTTTTAAGAATAAAAAGTCATCTCCAAAAAACTCTGAAACTAACTGTAATAAGTTCAGGCTGGTTTCAGGAGAAACAAGAGAAAATCATGAAGACTGTGATTACACTTAGGCCATGCCATAACACTGAGAGGAATTAATCTTGTAAAGAAAGAAAAAAAATTCAATGATCTTTTCTTAAAACAATGATCTTTTCTCTGCTACTCAACTCTTCCTCTCAGCAATACACCACCCACCTTTTTGGATTGCCTCAAAAGACCAGCTTAGAAGAGCCTGGTTTTTAAAAGCCTCTTCTACCACTCCTGAAAAACTTTGCATGAAATGACAGCAATTGAGCAGAGTTGTGTTTTTTTTTTTTTTTAAACTTGGTGTAATAATGGGTTAGAAAGTTATTATTCTTGACTGTATTTTTAAGTGGTTTAAAATTTACAGGGGGAAAAAATCTGACTGTTTTCAGTGCCCAGTTTTCACTAACCCTGTAAAAAGAAAATTGGAATTGCAGGCTCCCACCGTGTTTGGGAATTGAAATTAGCAGACTTAAAACCAAAACAAAACACCCAACAAAAGGACCCCAAATCTGTTTTCTTTACATTTATGCCTTCCCACAGACTGTGAATAGGAAATTACTCACAAGACAAGAATGTTTAACTACTGCATTTGCAATGAGGCATGAAGGCAATTATTTACAGGACACATATTAATTTTCACCCAGTGTGCTATCATTGTAGACCTGTTTGTGGCTGACTTTCTGTAGCATTGTTGGTTTCTGATCTTGCTGCAATTTCAACATCTCATTACATCAAACACAAATGAAAAATAAATCTCAATTCTTCCTCTGCTGAACTCTCTGCCCTGCTGAGGCCACATCTGGAATACTGTGTCCACTTCTGGGCCCCTCAGTTCAAGAAGGAGTTCAGGGAACTCCTTGAAAAAGTCCAGCACAGAGAAACAAAAATGCTGAAGGGAGTGGAGCATCTCCCTGCTGAGGATAGGCTGAGGGAGCAGAAGCTATTCAGCTTGGAGCAGAACAGCCTGAGGGGTGACCTTCATTCCTTTTTATAAAGATGTGCAGGGCAGTGCCATCAGAACAGAGTTAGGCTCTGATCAGTGATGTCCAATGACTGGACAAGGGGCAATGGGTGCAAGCTGGAGCAGGGAACGTAAGAAGAAACTTTTTCACTGTGAGGGTGCTGGAGCAATGGAGCAGGCTGCCCAGAGAGGTTGTAGAGTCTCCTTTTCTGAAGACTTTCTCAACCTACCTGGATGTATTTCTGCATGACCTGCCCTAGGTGGTGCTGCTCTGGCAGGGGGTTGGACTCAGTGATCTCTGGAAGTCCATTCCAACCCCTAACATTTTGTGAGGATAGATGCAGGATAAGGATCAGATGCAAACTTAAGCAAGAGACTAAGCTCAAACCTACCCTGGTCTGAATACAAGAGTATCCCAGCCTGTTCTCTTCCTACCTTGCTTCAAGTAGCTCTTGATGGGAGGGAAGAGCTGGCTCCCCACAGGATGTCCATCAGTGACTGAGTTTGAGCTGCCATGGGAGGGAAGGAGTATGAGGTTGTTCCACATGTGGCTGGTATATGTCAGTGATAACCTTCCATCAGACATGGAACAGTCTATATCCAAAGCCACAATCTAAACCATCTGAGAGAGGCACCACAAAACTAGCTGCTGAACACACTGTGCTCCATGATCACAATGGCATCAGGATTCAAGAGAACAGGGGCTGAGACCTGCACACACAACAGCCTGTGCTGTGGTGGAGAGGTGTGGGACTGTCTCTGCCATCTTGAACTCACACTGCTGCATTTGTTCTAAGACATTGGTCAGACACTTACAGAGGGAATGGATTGAAGCTGGAGGATAGCAGATTGAGACTGAAGATTAGGAAGAAATTATTTATATTGAGGGTTGCCTGGAAAAGGGTTGTGGATTCACCCTCCCTGGAGGGTTTCAGGGCCAGGTTGGATGAGGCTTTGAGCAACCTGGGCTAATGTCCTTGCCCATGGCAGGGGTTTTGGAACTAGGTGATCTTTATGTTCCTTTCCAACCCAAACTGTTCTGTGAGTTGGAGGGAACAAGACAATAACCTACTTTAAGAGAAAATTATTAAGGTATCTGATCTACTCTGCTAGACAAACTCTGGTTCTTCACTTCCTCTAAACTGAAATTTCAAAGGATCTCAGAAGGAAAGAGATACGATGCATTAAAGTACCTCTGGTGACATTAACCAGCTGAGCCAGTTATAAAAACAGCCTGGCAGTGAAACACCATCCACAGCTAAAAAGGTTGTTTTGCTCAGAAGCTAAAGACTATCTCAGCACAGAACAACAGCTGTTTGCTTCCCAGTGCAGCGACTCACTGTGCACTGACTCCAGATCATTCACAGCCCCTTACTAGCTCTTTAGGACCCCAGGTTTTGCAAGCAGCATTTATTTTTGTGAGGTGGAAAGGTTTGCTGTCTCAATCTTTTTTAAATGTCAACATCAGTCTAAAGGGAGATAGGTGAGGTGGGTAGCACAGTGCCAACTGATCTGACATGGCAAATCGATGGGGTTCAGAAGCTAATATGCTCTGCAGAGCTGAGGGCAATATTTCACCCACTTTAATAATTGTGAAAACATTTGCCACAAACTAAATCTCATTTTAGCCCAAATGGATAATGTAAACCAATATATCACAATGTTTTTAGCAGGCTTCATCTCAGTGCTCTTGCCCTTTTTATCAACATTTTCAGTTTTATTGCTCTTCTTTCAGTACTTTCTCCCTCCAAGTATGGATCTTTCCTCCTTTTACCAGCCCAGCTGTCAGGCCTAACTCCCCCTGCTTCTATGTTTGTCATTCACCTTTGCACTTCTTCTTTCTTTCCTACACGAAGTAATTTATCCTATTTCCCTGTCTGTTCTGGGAAATCTTTGGCAATTTGTTACTTTGCTTCAGAAATTTTGACTGATCAGCAAAGTCAGTAGGTAGAGTAGATTTTAAAATGAAGTATTCCTAAACCGGAAAGAAAAATAAAACTAAATGCTCTTGCAAATGACATAAGGAAGACAAAACACAAATACTACACTACCTTGATACATTCTCCAGCTAGAGCTAAGCTGTTGGAATCATGGAGAACCAGTTCAGACAGCTGAACCAGTATCTTCATACAGCTGAACCAGTATCTTCAGCTCAGCTACCTGCAGCTCTAGCTCCCTGAAGATTCAGATGAGCAGCAAGGCAAGAAATGGGCAGGGACACTGAACAAAGGTTTCGGTGGCAGTTAACTCTAGGATGGACTTCACTGTACCAAAAATGTTCCATCTAAGTGACAGTGACATTTGAGCCATGAGTGGCATAACTAGATGGGTTTGAGTCCTGAGTGGCATAACAGGATGGAGATGAGGGGAGGGCAATGGATGTGGTCAACCTTGACTTCAGCAAGACTTTTGGCACTGTCTCCAATGGCATCCTCACAGCCAAGCTTAAGAAGTGCAGGATTGGATGACTGAGTGGGGAGATGGATTGAGAACTGGTTGAAGGACAGGGCTCAGAGAGCTGTGGTCACAATCTAGTTGGAGGCCTGTATCTAGTGGTGTCCCTCAGGGGTTGGTACTGGGAGCAGTACAATTCAGTAAATTTGTAAACAACCTGACTGAGGGCACAGAGGGCACTGTCAGCAAGTTTGCTGATGACACCAAGCTGGGGGCAGTGGCTGCCACACCTGAAGGCTGTGCTGCCATTCAGCCAAACCTGGACAGGCTGGAGAGTTGGATGGGGAGAAACTGAATGAAATCCAACAAGGACAAGTTCTGGGAAAGAACAACCCCATGGACCAGCAGAGGTTGGGAACTGACCTGGGGGACAGCAGCATAGGGAAAGGGACCTGGGAGTCCTGGTGGACAACAGGATACCATGAGCCAGCAATATGCCAACAGGATACCATGAGCCAGCAATATGCCAAGAAGACCAATGGCATCCTGGAGTGCTTCAAGAAGAGTGTGGCCAGCAGGTCAGAGAAGGTTCCCTTTCCCTTTACTCTGCCCTGGTGAGGTCACATCTGGAATACTGTGCCCAGTTCTTGGCTCCCCAGTTCAAGAAGGAAGGGACTTTCTAGCGAAGGTACAGAAAAGGGCTATAAAGCTAATTAGGGGACTAAAATATCCCTGTGATGAGGAAAAACTGAGAGAATTTGGTCTCTTTAGTCTAGAAAAAAGAAGACTGAGGGAGGATCTCAAAAATGCTCACAAATACTTAAAAGGAGGGTGTCAGGAGGATGGGGGCAAGGTTTTTTTCAGCAGCACACAGTGACAGGACAAGGAATAAGAGGCACAAACTTGAACATAAGAAATTCCATCTAAACATGACAAGGATCTTCTTTAATTTAAGGGTGACTGAGCACTGGAACAGGCTGCCCAGAGAGGTGGTAGAATCTCCATCTCTGGAGAGATTCAAAACTCACCTGCAAGTGTTTCTGTGTGGCCAGGTGGGTTTTGAATCTCTCCAGAGAAGATTCCACCACCTCTCCAGGCAGCCTGTTCCATGACTACAGTGCCCTTGTAGTAAAAAAAAAGAAAAAAAAAAAAAATTCCTTATGTTTATATGGAACCTCCTATGGATGTGTTCCTGTGTGACCAGATGTAGGTGGTACTGCTCTAGCAGGGAGGTTGCATTCAGTGATCTTTTGAGGTCCCTTCCAACCGCTAACATCCTGTGTTTCTGTCAATCGTTTCAGCTGGAAAAGACTTTTCAAATCATCCAGTCCTATGTCCAACTTGAGCAGGAATAGGAATGGAATATGAATGCACCCTCAAAGTTCACACACAGGGAAAACCATTCATCATTTATGCACCAGTGGAGAAGGCCTTGTACAAGCCAACAGAGAGCTCTCTATGATTTATAGCAACTTGATGTCAATATTACTTATCAGTCTTAGAGCACAGTGAGCCACTGATATCAGACTGATAGAAAACCACCATGTGGAGGGAAAAAAAGCCTGTTCCCCAGCTTCCATCTCTACTCTGCCTTTTGATATGTTCTTGTCACTGGGACTGCAATGAAAACATGCTAGGATGCACTACATGTTAAACCTCTGCCTGAATGACTTCTGTTCAGCAAGAAATACCTACTCAATGGTTGACTTCTATAAGGCATCTTTAGCTAAGAGATGGAGGCATTTTGGCTTAAAGTGTGAAACTTGAAAATAATTTCATGCTGCTCACAAGTCTTCTGTACCAGTTAGGTTTACATTCTAAGAATGTGAACACCACCAACACCATCAAAATGACAGGATGTATTTGAGAAGTCAGAGTTCTCTAAAATCAGAGTCATCACAGAATGGCTTAGGTTGGAAGGGACCTCAGAAATCATCTACTCCAGCTCCCTGATCATTTTGGTGGCCCACCTCTTCATGTTCTCCATCAGATCTATCATAGAATCAGTTGAAAAGAATCCAACCATTGACCTAACACCACCGTGGCCATTAAACCATATCCTGGTGAATGAAGTTTAGTCTGGCTGGTGCCCAGTTACTAGTGGTGTGCCCCAGGGCTCAGTACTGGGGCCTGTCCTCTTCAGTATCTTTCTCAATGATCTGGATGAGGGGATCGAGGGCACCCTCCATAGAGTTTGCAGATGACACCAACCCGGGCGGCTGGGTCAACCTGCTAGAGGGCAGGGAGGCTTGGCAGAGGGATCTGGACAGGTTAGACCCATGGGCCAAGGCTACTTGTATGAAGTTTAGCAAGGCCAAGGGCCATAGGTCCTGCACTTGGGCCACAATAACCCCATGGTAAGCTACAGACTTGGGGATGTGTGGTTGGAAAGCTGCAACTTGGAGAGGGACCTGAGGGTTCTGGTTGACAGTCGATTAAATAAGAATCAGCAGAGTGCCCAGGTGGCCAAGAAAGCCAAAGACATCCTGGTCAGCAGGGACAGGGAGGTGATCATCCCCCTGTGCTCAGCTCTGGTGAGGCTGCACCTCAAGTGTTGTGTTCAGTTCTGGGCCACTCACTACAGGAAGGACATTGAGGGGCTGGAGCCAGAGAAGGACAACGAGGCTGGTGAAGGGCCTGAGGAAGTTGGCAGTGTTCAGTGTGGAGAAGAGGAGGCTGAGGGGAGCCCTCATCACTCTCTACAACTACCTGAAGGGACATTGGAGTGAGGAGGGGGCCAGCCTCTGCTCCTTGGTGGCAAGCGACAGGACCAGAGGAAATGGTTTCAAACTGCACCAGGGGAGGTTCAGGCTGGATGCTAAGAAATATTTCTTCAGTGAAAAGGTTCTCAAACTTGGGAATGACCAAGGCAGTGCTGAAGTCACCATCCCTGAAGGTGTTTAAGCAATGTGTGGACATAGTGCTTAGGGACATGGTTTAGTGTTGACCCTTCAGTGATGGGTCAAAGACGAGCTGGATGATCTTGGAGGTCTCTTCCAACTGGATGTTTTCTGCGAGATAGGAAGAGCTCAGACTGTTCACAGCGAAGTGGTTCAGTTCAGAACAAACCAAGGTGGATAAATGCTACATTTGCTTTCTGGTCTATTTTGAGAGTAAATCAATAACCTTAACAATTATTTTGACTTCGATTGCAGGGAAATGAATCTCCATCTGAAGCCCCTTCAATTCATTTATGGATAGGCATTGGTAAGTGCTAACATTTTCAAAGTTTGCAAATAAAGCATGATTTTCACCCTGTAGTAGCTCACACAGTCATGCCTCCATGCATTTGAGCCCAGCTTTTTAAAAGGCTGGCTCAAGACAACCCAACGATCTTTCCAGTACTGGAAACACATACACAACTACAGCATAATTGGACTGAGGCACAAATACTCCCTTTATGGCTTGAGCCATAATGAACACAGTAGCCCTGTGAACTATCTGTAATTTTAGTTTCCTTTGTTTCTGCTCCTTGCACAATGAAGTGCATTACACAGGGTATAAATTATAGGAGTTGCTTCACCTCCCACCACAAGGCTGTCTTGCTGCCAGATGCACCCAGAATACAGTGCAAGGCTTTGAGACAGGAAAAAGGAGAGCAAAATAGGTGATAAATGAGCATAAATCATGCACAGGCTGTATTTCACAGTTCTGCCTGTTATTAAAAACAGGGATCAAGGTTGGGACCAAGCCTAGAGTGTCCCAAAATGCTTGAGAAGTCATGGGTCCTAGCCATCTCCAAGATGTTGAATTGCTGGAGCATGTCCAGAGAAGGGCAACAAGGCTGGTGAGAGGCCTTGAGCACAAGCCCTATGAGGAGAGGCTGAGGGAGCTGGGACTGTTTAGCCTGGAGAAGAAAAGGCTCAGGGGAGACCTCATTGCTGTCTACAACTACCTGAAGGGAGGTTGTAGCCAGGAGGGGTTTGGTCTCTTCTCCCAGGCAAGCAGCACCAGAACAAGAGGACACAGTCTCAAGCTGTGCCAGGGGAGGTTTAGGCTGGAGGTGAGGAGAAAGTTCTTCACAGAGAGAGTGGTTGGCCATTGGAATGGGCTGCCCAGGGAGGTGGTGGAGTCACCATCCCTGGAGGTGTTCAAGAGGGGATTGGACGTGGCACTTGGTGCCATGGTTTAGATAGTCATGAGGTGTAGGGTGACAGGTTGGACTCAATGATCTTTGAGGTCTCTTCCAACCTTCTTGATTCTATGATTCTATGTCTTAGAACCCAGCAGGGCATTCATAGATGGATAGAATGGTTTGAGTTGGAAAGGACTTTAAAGCTCATCCATACCCCCACTGCCATAGGCACAGACAGCTCCCACTAGCCCAAGCTGTTCAAGGCCTCATCCAACCTGGCCTTGAACACTTCCAGGCAGGGGACATCCACAGCCTCTGTGGGCAACCTGTTCCAGGGTCTCACCACCCACACTGGAAAGAATTTATTCCTAACCTCCAATCTAAATCTGCCCTCCTCAAGCTTCAATCCATTCCCTCTCATCCTGTCACTACATGTACAGGTGTATGGATGTGGATATGTAGAGATACAGGAAGCAGTCTGCACGCAGACCTTCATGTTGTTCTGTTCACAAGACAAAGCTGCCCCCAAAGCAGTGACTGAACAGTCAAGAGGCACCAAAGCAGTGCCTTGGTTATACTGATGCACTGGAGACTTCAGGCCACCACCAGGTGTTTTCCACAACAGAATCAGCCTGACCAGATGTATGAAAATCAACACATGCTCAAAGATCAATCCAATAGCTTCTATCCTTCTGTCTTCTGCTAAAGCTTCCAAGACCAGCAAACAGCCTTAAGAATACCAAAACTTCTACCCATTCCACTTCTGCTGGAGCTGTCAAGAGGCATTTTTCAACTCAATTCCTAAACTTAAATTTTTGTTGTGTCCAGACTTTGAGAAGGATTTAGCTGTAATTTGCAGAAAAAGAACTGTGTGCAAATGCTCAAAGCTCTAAGACTTTTTCCCTGGTCTAAATTTTGCTGGCATTAAACTCAATGTTTTTACTTCATTTGACCCAGTTTGGACCTTTCTGTGTTTTGGAACATTTCAATAGCTATAGAAGTGGCTAGATAATAGCTAACAAATAAAACAGCAGTCCAGTGTAACTGGAACAAATAAGCTGTCTAACACAAATGCTCACTGAGCTCAGCAGAAATCAGAGCTCTGTGCAGAGCTCAGGAAAGGCTGCAGCAACAATCCTGATCTGCAGGTTGGCAACTGGTGCACCCCCAGCTTTAGAACTCTTCTTGTAAAACCAGTAAATCATCCCAGATCCCTTTATTTGGGTAAGTTTCCCCTAACTAGTTTTCATAACTCATCTCACAATGAAAAGGCTTTATTATTTCCACTGTGTCATGAAAATGAGGAAACTTAAACTATCAGTATTGAGAACAGCCCTGCAGAAAAGGACTGGGGAGAAGCTGGACTTGAGCCAACAATGGGCACCTGCAGCCCAGAAGGCCAATGGCAGCCTGGGCTGCATCAAAAGCAGTGTGGACAGAGACAGAGACAGGGAATTCTGCCACTCTGCTCTGCTCTGGTGAAACCTCACCTGGAGTACTGTGCCCAGCTCTGGGGCACCCAGCACAAGAGAGACATGGACCTGCTGGAGTGGGTCCAGAGGAGGGCCACAAAGATGATCAGAGGGCTGGAGAACCTCTGCTTTGAAGCCAGGCTGAGAGAATCGGGGCTGTTCAGCATTGGAGAAGAGAAGGCTCCAGGAAGACCTCAGTGTTGCATTTCAATATCTGAAGGGGACCTACAGGAAGGCTGGGGAGGGACTGTTTAGAAGGGCCTGTGGGGATAGGGTGAGGGGCAATGGTTTGAAACTGGAGCAGGGAAGATTTAGGTTGGACATCAGGAGGAAGTTCTGCACAACGGGAGTGGTGAAATACTGGAACAGGTTGCCCAGGGATGTGGTTGAGTATCTGTCCCTGGAGGCATTCAAGATCTAACCTGATGTGTCCTTGGGGCAGCCTGATCCAGTTGGAGGTGTCCCTGCTGATTGCAGGGAGGTTGGACAAGATGACATTTGGGGGTCCCTTTCAATCCGACGCAATCTGTGAAGCTGTGAATTATTTATGATTATTTTCATCAACATTTTTTTTGTGTGGCCCTGTTTATATTTAAAACAGGAGATGGGAATGTGGGGAGCCTGTGAGAGCAGCTCAGTGCTGCCTTCCTGCACAAAACAGAATGCAAACAAAATATGTTGACTAAGTTTTTGCATGGTAATAAATTTGTTACAACTCCATCCTATTATGGCACATTTAGCAGTTTCTACACCACAATGAAATCTGCAATTATCATTTTTGGTGACTTTTATCTTCGAGACAAGTCGATAGGATTGCTGCTTAGCAGCTCCTAATCTGCTCTGTGGTTTTATATCCCATATGACATTTGCAGCAAATTGCAGCTTTCCATTTATTCTTTAGAAGGCAGGTGCACAGAAAGCAAAGCTGCTGGTGGCAGACTGAGACTTGTTAGCCACTGCAATGTGTTCATCCTAGAAAAGAAGCCACACTTCAAGCATAAATCTTGCTAATCTAAGTATAATCTAAGTAATCAGTATTTTCTGTGATACACAGGTTTACCATAATCAGAATGTTTGTGGAACAGACTCTCAATTGTGAGCTGAGAAATTTGTCCAGAAAAAGGCATGTTATGGGAAATCATCATGGGAGTGTACAGTTGTGACCCTGTCAATGAAACAGAAAGATCTCTGGCTGCACTTTAAATGTATTCTTGCTAGAGGAATGTTGACCTGGACTTTTGTAAAGCTTTTGACACAGAGCCCCACAACATCCTCCTCTCCAAGCTGGAAAGATATGGATTTGATGGGTGAGCTATCCAGTGGGAAAGGAATTGGTTGGATGATTGTAGTGGTCAATGGCTCGCTGTCCAGATGGGGATGGCTGACAAGTGGTCAGACAAGTGAGACCCTCAAGGGTCTGTACAGGGACCAGTGCTGCTCAATATCTTCATCAGTGCTACAGACAGGGAGATTTAAGCACCATCTCAGGTTTGCAGATAACACCAAGCTGCGTGGTTTGGTTGATAAGACTGAAGGATGTGATGGGTGCCACCCAGAGGGACCTGGACAGGCTGCAGAGGTGGGCTGAAGACAAGCTCATGAGATTCAGTAAGGCCAATGCAGACTACTCATGGAGAAAGCTTGTTCACAGGACAAAGGAACTAAGACCAAAGCAGCCTACAGAGAGACAGAAATGCTGGAAGTTGTGACTTCAGTAAGCCCTTCAGTTAACATTGTTTCGAAGAAGAGAAAAGGAGAAGGCCAATGAAGAGAGAAGCAAATTAATAGCTTCTAAGAGTTGAGAGTGGGAGGCTCAGTGACATTTTGATGTGAATGACAGATAAAATGATCCAGACAATTGGGATTATAAAGATTATTCCTGTGGCAATCTATACTAAAAACACTCCAACAACCAAACCCAAAACCCAAACAAACCAAAAACCCAAACTCCATAGCAGCTAAGATCCAAGAAATGAAAAAGTAAAACTACCCTCAAATAAAAAAAGTACTGAGAAGTGTAGCTGGGCCATGAATGAGAAGCTAAACCATGAAAGCTAAACACCAGGATGCAATGCTAAATGGCAATGTTCTGCAGGAAAACTAACACCCCCATTCCCCTTCTGGATCACAGTGTGGACAAAAATGCTAACCTGTCAGAAGCCTTCATTTCACCCCTTCCATCCTTCTACCCATTAGCTACATAAGGACCCATGGGGCAAACAAGGATTCTCCTGGGCCAGGGTGGCAGGCAGAGGGAGGGGTGGGGAGTTCTCACTGGACATTCAAAAGGAAAGAGGTAAAGTGACTTAAGCCTTAAGAGATAAGAGGGTTTTGAGGTTATTAGATGATAGATAATGATTTGGTAGAAACACCTGAATGGAGAAGGGAAGGCTCTGGGGAGATGATAGAGCAGCTTTCCAGTACCTGAAGGGGGCTACAAGAAAGCTAAGAAGAGACTTCTAACAAGGGCTTGTAGTGATAGAACAACAGGGAATGGATTGAAGCTGAGGAGGGCAGATTGAGAATGGAAATTAGGAAGAAATTCTTTCCAGTGAGGGTGGTGAGACACTGGAAGTGGTTGCCCACAGAAGTCGTGGATGCTCCCTCCCTGGAGGTGTTCAAGGCCAGATTGGATGAGGCCTTAAGCAACCTGGTCCAGTGGAAGGCATCTCTGCCCATGGCAGGGGGGTTGGAACTAGATGATCTTCAAGGTCCCTTCCAACCAAAACCATTCTATCAATCTATGAATAAATGTCTCTGCCTTTACCTAAATATTTTTTGCATGTGAGTTGAAGAAGGAACCACACAGCTGCATTTGAAGCAAAACCTCATTTCTCTTAAAGCTGTCTGAACACATCTCCTGCCCTGGATTTCTTCTACAAAGATGGCTCTTAGTTGTGATTTGCAGTAATATACTGCTCTCAAATGTAATTGATTTCTACTTGAACTAAATATGCCACTGCACAACAAATTGAGCTTAATTCTTTGAAGTTTACCTGTGATAAACATTTAGATTTCCAGAGAAGCAATGCAGTGTTTAATTGAATATAAAGGTGTGGGGGAAATTGCATCACAGGGAAAGTTTAGTACCAAATCTCCACTATTCAGTAGGAGTAAGAAAGAGATACCTCAGTCATTGCTATGGGCAGTGTAACTGAGGGCACCGCCAGCAAGTTTGCAGATGATACCAAGCTGAGTGGTGCAGTTGGTAAGACTAAAGGATGGGATGGGTACCATCCAGAGGGACCTGGACAGACTGCAGAGGTGAGCTGAGGAGAATCTCATGAGGTTCAATAAGGCAAAGTGCAAGGTCCTGCATCTCTGTTGGGGCAACCCTCGATAACAATCCAGGCTGGAGGATGATAAGATTGAGAGCAGCCCTGCAGAAAAGGACTTGGGGGTGCTGGTGGATGAGAAGCTGGACAGGAGCCAGCAATGGGCACTTGCAGCGCAGGAGGCCAATGGTATCCTGGACTGCATCAAAAGCAGCACGGCCAGCAAATGGAAAGAGGGGATGCTGCCAATCTGCTCTGCTCTCGTGAGACCTCACCTGGAGTACTGTGTCCAGATCTGGGGGTCCCCAGCATAAGAGGGACATGGTGCTACTGGAGTGGGCCCAGAGGAGAGCCAACTAATACGATCAGAGGGCTGGAGTACCTCTACTATGAAGACAGGATGAAAGAATTGTGGCTGTTCAGCCTGGAGAGGAGAAGGCTCTGAGGACACCTCAGAGCTGCACTTCAATATCTGCAGGGGACCTACAGGAAGGCTGGGGAGGGACTGTTTAGAAGGGACTGTGGTGATAAGATGAGGGGCAATAATCTGAAAGTGGAGCATGGGAGATTTAGGTTGGACATGAGGAGGAAGTTCTGGGCAGCCTGATGTGGTTGGAGGTGTCCCTGCTGACTGCAGGTGGGTTGGACAAGATGACCTTTGAGGGTCCGCTCTAACAGGATGTGAATCTGTGATATGAGCAAAGCACTACAAAGTTTTTGTTCCACTGAAAAATAGTAGAATGTAGAAAGTTTTCATTTCTGGTGAGAACTGAAGCAATCACTCTGAATAACTTTGGCTTAGAAAAAAGCCATAAAACGATTGGCAATTTGAGCCTTGCATTCTGTGTCCCCTGGTTGTTAACACAGCATTCTATGCCATGCACAGTAATTCAAACTGAGCTCTACTGACAGAACAGGATATTTAAAATATGGATTTTTGATCTCATTTGGGGAAAATTCTTAAAGCACAAGGAATTGCATCTTCTTGCTGGCAATGTACTGCCTGGAGGAGAAAAGGCTCTGGAGAGACCTAATAGAGACCTTCCAGTACCCGAAGGGGGCTACAAGATGCATGGAGAAAAACTGTTCGCAAAGGCCTGCAGTGATAGGATGAGGGGCAATGGCTTCAAACTAGAGAAGAGCAGCTTTAGATTGGATGTTAGGAATAAGTTCTGCACTAAGAGAGTAGAGGAACACTCAACAGGTTGTCCAGGGAGGTGGTTGGGTCCCCATCCCTGGGGATATTCAAGGTGAAGCTCTACAGGGCTCTGGGCAACCTGATCTAGTGGAGGATGCCACTGCTGACTGCAGAGGGAATTGGACTGGATGACCTTTGGAGGTCCCTTCCAACCCAGACCATTTTGTGATGCTGTGGTCTGTCTCCTAAATGAAGTTGTCCCTCCTTTATCATAACAACACAGTTGCAGGAGTCCAGCCTCAAATTGTTGGTCAAGCTATGACCTTGCTCAGATCACAGCTATCAGTCTGCTCCCATCTACTGAACGAGGAGCAAACCCTCCTTCTCTGCTGACACTGTTATTTAGCAAGGTCCCAATTCAACTTCTCCCTGCAAGATGGGACTCTGGGGGAGCTAGAGCATGCAAATATGAAATAAAAGAAAGTAATAAAAAAGTTGACTAACCTAACCCACCTGAGCTCGGCTCACAGGGATCGATGTCCTCATCATCGCTAGGACATTCAGCCGAGGCCACCAGGATGTCATCTGTGGTCTGCAAAGAAAACAAAACAAAAAGTCAGGTAAGACAGATTTTAATTGACTGAACATATTGCAAGAATCTCACTGGCATTTCTTTTATTGCTTGGATTTCTGGAAGGCCCAGAGCATCCCAGCTTTAATATGTCATGGCACAGTGACACTCTCACACTCTGTATTAATAGAACTTTGCTTTTCAATTCACACTTGTCAGTTTGTAGAAGAACCATGTGAATATATCCAGTATATTTTAGTTTTCTTTTTGGTTTTTTTTTCTAGTCTCTTCAACATTTTAGTATATTTTTTTTTATTAGAAAGAGAAAGCAGAAGAATATACATAGTTGGGGCTGCTGTTATTCCCTTTTGCTCTCCAATATTTCTACAATGATACTGCTGAAAATGATGGGAACATTAAAAAAAATAAATCCCACAAAACAAGTAAAAATATTGAACTGCCTGCAGCTGTTAAAACTATCAGGAAGGTAGTGATGTTCCCTCCATTAACTGCACTTGCTTTCTCAGGTGCACAGCCAAAAAAAAAATGAAAGGGAAAGAAGCAAACAACTCTCATTGAGTTGAATGCTTCTTAATGAAAAGAAAGCCAAGAAAAGAAAATAAAAATCTGAAATATATGCACTGTTAGAAAGTATCAGCCTACTCTCTTAACTAAGTCAAAACATCCTATTTCCTTAAGTTAAGGAGGTATTGCTTACGTGATCTGTCCAGGTCTAAGGGGTTCAAGGAATCACAGAATGGCTTAGATTGGAAGAGAATCATCTCCTCCAACCCCCCTGCCATGGGCAGGGACACCTCTCAACTAGACTCAGATGCTCAAGGCCCCATGCAATCTGGCCTTGAACACCCCCAGGCAGGAGGCATCCAGAACCTCCCTGGGCAACCTATCCCAGAGTCTCACCACCCTTATACTGAAGAACTTCTTCCTAAGTTCCAGTCTAACCCTGCTCTTCCTTCAGCTTCAAACCTTTCCTCCTTGTCCTGTCTCTAGACACCCTTACGAAAACTCCCTCTGCAGTCTTCCTGTAGGATTCCTTCAGGTATTGCAAACCAGCTCTAAGGTGCCTCCTGGAGTCTTCTCTTTTGCAGGCTGAACAACCCCAGCTCCCTCAGCCTATCCCCATAGCAGATACATCTGTCCAAAAAGAGCTTGGATAGTTCTTTGAAAAAAAGAAATGAAATCAATCATGACAAAGGAGACAAACCAGGGGATGTAGGATACAACATGCTGAAAAGGACAGACAAGAAACTGGCTCTTCCTATCTGCCACTTCTTACAATGCAAGAACAAGGAGATATTCCACAAAACACTAAGGCAATCAATCTGAAGCTGACACAATGCAACACCTTCTCTTGAAGCAACCTCTGAGAACAGTCATTTAGAAATGTAATAAGAACACCCACGGTTATTAGAGGAAAATATTAGCCGGGAAATATAAACTGTCATGCTGCTGGTCATCTCTCAAGCAATTACTAATGAGGTTAAGAAGAAGCTTTTCCTATATGCAAGACATTTCAGAACTGTCCATTTCAGAATTGGCTGTTTCAAGTTTCTCTTCACCTCACTGAAGGAAATACAAAGGGAGAATAAAAAGATGACATCCTATTGAAATAGGAAGCTAAGGAAAGACCTAAGGATAGAGCAGGCAAGAAGTCATTCCTGGATTCCTGTATGATACACATGCCAACAGAGACAGAACCCATTGCAGTCAGAGTTACAGATTGGTAGGGCTTGGAAGGAACCTCTGGAGATGACGAAGTCCAATTCCTCTGCTAGAGATGGTTCATCTAGAACATGTTGTACAGGATGGACTTTGAATGACTCCAGAGATGGAGACTCTACCACCTCTCTGGGCAGCCTGTTCCAGTGCTCTACCACCCTTAATGTAAAGGAGCTCCTCCTCATGTTTAGATGGAACTTCCTATGTTCAAGGTTGTGCCCCTTACCTGTGTTGCTGGGCACCACTGAAAAAACACAGGCCCCATCCTCCTGACACCCACCCTTGAAATATTCCTAAGCATTGATAGGATCCCTCCCTCAGTCTTCTCTTCTCCAGGCTAAAAATCCCCAAATCCCTCAGCCTTTCATCACACTAGAGATGTTCCAGTCCCCTCAGCATCTTCACAGCCCTTTGCTATACCCTCTTAAGCAGCTCCTTGTCCTTCTTGAACTGGGGAGCCCAGAACTGGACACAGTATTTTTACCATGAGCATAGAGGGGGACATAAAATACATCAACGTTTCCCTCCATCAATTTAAGTCTGAAGATGTGAAAGTCTTATTTCTGCAGAGCACAGCTAAAGCCAGACCACTGCTGTTTATCATGATTACTCTAAGTGAAGTTTTAAAGTAGAGCATATTACAGTAATAGGCTTTCCTAGGTCACGCTTCAGGAATATTAATGAACAAACCCTCCCAGCGCTTCCGTCAAGCAGGAAAGTGCTACACAAATACCTTCATTAACATGGGAGGCACAACAAAGAAAAGCCTATCATAAAAATGTTATATTCCACAGGTAAAGGCTGAGGCATAAAAGAACAAAGTGACTTGCTGAAGGGAACCAAAACAGGCCACAGACAACAGCTATGTGATGTCCCAGCTCAATGCCATCATCACAAAAAATTATCTTTCCTTATAGCTGAGGAAATTTGTAGCTGAGGGAAACCAGTCTAGAAATGTGCAATGCTGGGGAAATTAGCTGGCAGACTTGCAAAGAGAGTTAAAATGATGAAAAAATGTGAAATAAAATAAAAATTAAAGCATTCCAGTCATCCATTTTGTCTGACAAGAGGCAGCTACAAACATTTGCTTGAATTTCAGATGTCCACTTCTTTTCCTCAGAATACAACCACTTAAGCTTGAGAGTCAGCATCTCAGACTCTTGGTGGAAAAGCCACAATGTTTTTTCTTGAAGTATAAAGGGGAAAAAAAAAAAAAACAAACAACCACCAACCAACCAAACCCCCCAGCTAACCAATGAAGTCTGCACATAAACAGTTAACTCAGTACTGTAAACAACCACAACTAGTAAGGGTGAAAAAAGGTACTAGCAAGCATTAAAAATAGTATCCTGCATTTATAGAATCATAGAATAGTTTGGGTCCTTAAAGGATGGGACCTTAAAGGTCCCAACCCCTCTGTTCCAACCCCTCTGCCACAGAGGTCCTAATCTCCAGTCTAAGTCTGCCCTTCTCAAGCTTCAAACCATTTCTTCTCATCCTATCACTACAAGGCCTTGTAAAAACTCCCTCCCCAGCTTTCTTGTAGACCCCCTTCAGGGGCTGGAAGGCTGCTCTAAGGTCTCCCTGGACTCTTCTCTTCTCCAGGCTGAAACAGACTCAACTCTTGCAGCCTGTGCCAGTAAAGGAGGTTCTCCAGCCCTCTGATTCACTTTGTGGCCTCCTCTGGACTTGCTCCAGCAGCTCCACGTCCCTCTTATGCTGGGGGCACCAGAAGGAGGCAGTGCTGCAGGTGGGGTCTCAGCAGAGCAGGGGGACAGAATCCCCTCCCTGTCCTGCTGCTCTCCCTGCTTTGGATGCAGCCCAGCACACATCTGCCTTCTAGGCTGCCAGTGACTATTGCTGGCTCATGGGGAGTTTGTCATCATCTGACACCCCCAAGTCCTTCTCTCCTCCAGGTTGCCCAGACTGCATTTGTGCTTGGGATTGCCCCAACCCAGGTTTAGGACCTCGCACGTGGCTTTGTTGAACTTCATGAGGCTGGCTTGGGCCCACCTCTCAAGCCTGTCCAAGTCTCTCTGGATGGATCCCCTTTCCTCCACTGTGTCAACCAGGACACACAGCTTGGTGTCATCTGCAGACTTGCTGAAAGTGCCTCAATCCCACTTTTTAAGGGTACTTTGGTACATGCATGGACAAGTAAGCCTTGCAACTTCACTGAACTGAGGTGAAACAATCAGATTTATAGAATTATTGCAGTGTCTCTGACTGTTCTTGACACTTGAAGTAACTCTGCTTTTTGTGCAGTTTGCAGTGCAGCCAAATCTACCAGAAAATAACTACGCAGCAATCTTACTCTTAATGTATGAAAGAGACTTTCCTCAGTTACAAGAGGAAGTGTGGAAGCTCTCTTTGTGAAGTGACACTAATTCCAATCTGTGGAGAGAGTATTCACACTTCTACAAGAACAGAGGGATGTTCTTGACTGATAATGTACATTATGGGTACCATGATGAACAGTACCTTAAATAAATGTGAATCAAGCATATCTCCGAATATTAAAAGAGATGTAGGTTTCAAAGTCAATACCAGATACAAGGTTTCAAAGTCAATACCAGATGTAAACCTAATTTTACTGCAAGCAATAAATCCCTTATCAGTATTTGAAGAAGGGAAGTGGTAGAGATGATGTGAAAAATGTTTCCCTCAGAAAAATATGTCAGGAAGAATTCCATCTTAACTACCATGTCACGGCTTCTTCCTGTTCCCCTTTTCCCCAAATCTAAATAACTCTTTCCTGATACTCATCAGTAACAAATAAAAAAAAAAAGGGGGCAAAGGATCTGTGAAAGTGAAGTGAAGTAACAGTGGCCAAACTACAAATGAAACCCATTGGCTTGCTTAACACAGTTTAAACTGGGATTAAGAATTAGCTAAAACACCAGGGAATATAGAGAATGCATAAACTAAATACTATGGGCCAGTTACCAGAGTTCTTTCTCCAGCAAAGCTCTGACTGATGGGAATTTACCTGAAGAGAGAGCAGGATTTAGACCTAAAGGTCTCAGAGAGCCAGGGGGTAGAGATAAATAAGGTGAGATAGAGTAGGATGTTTTACTTACTGCACAATATGTTGGCCTCATGCTTTTTAATTTGGATGGGAAGATTTAAACCAAATCAGTTTTCGTAAGTGAATTGCAATTGTTGCTAGCACTATGGCTAATTTACAGGACACTGCTTCAAGCATTCTCATTAATCAAGGATTTAAAAGTCAGTGGTAAATCCCTTATTTACAGTGAGTGCCTAATAGGATAACATCCAACATCATAATACACGATTGGATTAGGACGTCTCTTGAGCAAGTTGTTGAAATTAATTTAAGAAGTGAAACTCTGGTTGAAAGAGATTAGCAAAAAAATATTAAAAATTAGCAGGTGGACAACCTGCAAGGCCTGGCAGAATCTCTTTTGATTGCACCTTCTTCTCTTGGTGTATTTTCAGAGCTTTTCAGATTGATTCTGCCTTCCAGTACCTGAAAGCGGCCTACAAGAAAACTGGGGAAGGACTTTTTAATAGGGCTTATTGTGACAGGATGAGGGAGAATGGATTGAAGCTGGAAGAGGGCAGATTAGATTGCAGATTAGGAAGAAATTCATTCCAGTGAGGGTGATGAGACACTGGAACAGGTTGTCCAGGGAGGTGGTGGATTTGCCCTTCCCTGGAGGTGTTCAAGGCCAGGTTGGATAAGGCCTCAAACGACCTGATCTGTTGGAAGGTGTCCTGTCCATGGCAGGGGGTTTGGGACTGGATGATTTTTAGGGTCCCTTCCAACCCAAACTATTCTGTGGTTCTATGTGGTTGTAGAATTTACAATGCAGTTCATTGTCATATGTGGTTCCTTAAAAAGTTGGGACATCTGTTCACATCACAGGAAAAGGATGGTAGGAAAAGCTTACAATTAACCTGTCAGTATGAAAAATGGACCAAAGTGAGACTCCCAAAAGGTGACATTTTGTAAAGCTGCAAATCCCTGCCTAATGTAATTTCTGACAATTAGTCAGGGGTGTGGTCCCTGTGGGAACAGGTCTTGCTTACATCAATCAGATCTGCTTGGGAAAAAAAAAATTAAGGACTTGGGAGATTTGTCTCTCAGCCAAGACAGAGTTTAAAATATCACCAGTCTGCCACCTTGCCTGAGGAAGGAAATGGTGACTATTTCAAGAAAGCTCCTGGCCAGATCAGAAAATGATGCTCTAGTCATGGCTTAAATAGTGTGACAGTCTGTAGCTCTGGATAAATATCAAACTGCCTCAAAGGTTACTACCAGAGGCTCAAAACTGGTACCAGCAGTTGTGGCTGCACCCTCCTAAGAGTGCTCCTTCAATGCTGTGCCATTACGAAAACTTAACTGCAAATGAATAAACAATGGAGGAAAGTAATTTTGGGTTTCTTATTCAGTTTTTGCATGACTGGGCATAAATATATCCCATCTCCTTCAGTTAATATGCATGAAGCCTGTTATACCTGAGGGGACCAGAGAAATATGATTTAGAAATTAAATCAGCAAATCTGAATTGTGCATTCATTAACAGCATAATGGATCCTGTATTTTTTTGCTCCTGTAGTATTCCACCATCTCCTCCTTTAAAATCACAGTACCCTACAGCTACCCTGAATATAGTTCATTCCTTTCCTCTTCGATAATACACTTTACCCCTTGAGAACTGCAAGGAAATCCAAATTAAACAACAGTTTAAGAGCAGCAGCCCTAAATCATTATATGAATTATAAACAGCACAACTGCTTCTGCCTAATATTTAAATTATTTTAGATGAGAACGTCGATGGTGTAATCAAAACTATTCTTATTTATTTGTACAGCTTTGGTGCCTAATAGCAGCCAGGCACCACTGTGCCTGGATGGTAAAGGCAGCTGGAGGGAAAAGGCTCTGCTCTGAGAAGGTTACCCTTTGATTTTTTTTTTTTCTGATGTGCTCATTTTCAAGGGTAGAAGTTCATGCTACCCAATTTCAGTTTCAAATTGGCCCTGTCTTTCACAGCCAGCATCTCTTCTTCTGCCTTTAGATGTGCTGCTGGGGGACATGGTTTAGCACCAGACTTGGCAGAGTTAGATAATGGCTGGCCTTGAAGATCTTAAAGGTCTTTTCCAACCACAATGATTCTATGATTCTATGATTTTGGACAAGATGAAAGAAATGAGCCTGAGAGAGGGGAGCAGAGGGTGAGAAGGGGCAGCACTGATAAGCACTAACAGTTACGCAGGCTCTGATCTAGCAAATCTTCCAAAACAATGGCTCAAAATAGTAGCAAGGAAGGTCAGGAAGGAAATAGCAGGAAGGAAGGTCAGGAAGAAAGGAGGCAGTGAAAAGCCATGCAGGGGCCTGTGACAGGCCAAGGAGATAGTGGGAACAGATGGTGCTTGAAGAGCACTGCTGAGGCTACAAGCCTCACCGAGAAAATTCCCAACGTTTCAAACCCTGCCGAGAGAGGAAAGGAGTGAGGGCAGGCAGGGTGGTGCAGGAGGCACCAATGGCACAAGGGTTAAGGCACTGGAGGATGGAGCACACTTGTGTGGAGAAGGGAAGTAGCAAAGAAAGTGAAAAATTAATGGTAAGGTCAGAGAAGCGAAGGGCACGAAGCAGTAAAAGGTGATGGCCAAGGTACAAGGCACTTGATAACAACAGCCCTGATGATGGGAAGATTAATGAGCTAGAATTTAATGACTGTTACCAAATGACTGCCTGAAAACAGACTTTCAGATGTAGGAGGAGGACACTAAACCTGTCATTCGCCTTTTCCCCTTTTTCTGTAATGCTTGGTTCCCATCTCTGCTTACCCCATTCCTCCTCCTGAAAAAAAAAAAAAAAAGCAGCTTCTTTAAAGACTTGCCATGAAGTTCAGAGAGAATCAGCTACAAGTGAGAGTTAAACACAGAGGTCTCCTCAGCTCAGCAGAAAGATACAGAGCTAGAGCTGTGGTATAAGCAAAGGGTTTGGAAACCCAACAGACAAAGAGTTTGATCTTGAATGTTTCCGGGGATGGGGCCTCAACTAAATCCTTGGGTAACCCCTTCCAGTGTTCTACTACTCTCATTGTGAAGAACTCCTTCCTTATGTCCAGCCGTGGCAAACTTCCCTTTTAAAATATGTCATTTAACATCTTTGTCAGTGACATGGACAGTGGGACTGAGGCACCCACAGCAGCACTGCATTCAGTTCTGGTGTCCCAGCATAAGAGGGACAACAGAGCTGCTGGAGTGGGTCCAGAGGAGGGCCATGAAGGTAATCAGAGGGCTGGAAAACCTCCCCTATAGGGACAGGCTGGGAGAGTAGGGGCTATTCAGCCTGGAGAAAACAAGGCTCCAGGGAGACCTTAGAGCAGCCTTCCAGTACCTGAAGGGGGCTACAAGAAAGCTGGGGAGGGACTTTTGACAAGGGCTTGGAGTGTTAGGATGAGAGGGAATGGATTGAAGCTTGAGGAGGGAGACTGGAGATTAGGAAGAAATTACTGCTGGTTAGGGTGGTGAGACACTGGAACAGGTTGCCCGGGGAGGGTGTGGATGGCCCCTCCCTGGAGGTGTTTAAGGCCAGGTTGGATGAGGCCTTGAGCATCCTGGGCTAGAGGGAGGCATCCCTGCACCACAGTATGTGTGTTGGAACTAGATGATCTTCAAGGTCCTTTTCAATGCAAACCATTCTGTGAATCTGTGCATCTGGAATGTTTACAAAAGGGAGTTTAGAGCAATCATTTTATACTTTTACACTGGACCCACGAACTTCTGAAGCAGTGAGGACTTTCTTAAAAGACCATCTCTCATCTCTATTCCTTTTTCCCCCCAACTTGACTTTAAAAAAGGAGGAATAAAGTAACCTGAACCATTGGGAGCAGTGGAAGAACAGAACAGGGTATGAAAAAATCACAAAAGAGTTCATGTGGAAAAAATATTAAAATAATGAAATTTTTTTTTTTTTGGCAGAAGGATGAACTGCACAATTTTCTAAACCAAGACTATGTAACTTAAATTTAATTTTCACTGTACAAAGCATATCTCTATGCCTGGCTGTTGAGACAGTTGTAGGGAGAAGCTTGAACAGTGGTCCTCTTCTCCCTGGTGAAAATAATCTCCTGTTGCAGGAGGCTAAGTTTGCTGAGAAAGATGCTCTCTAGCAGTATTTATCAGCTCTAGATGAGAAGCTGTTTGGACAACTGCCTCTAAAGTTGTATTTAACCTGCTATGGGTCAATCAAGTACATGGGCATCAATTGCTACTCCTCCACCCACACCCAAACAGTGTTTTCTCCCCCCCCCAAAATATTGTTATTTCTGGACATGGATATTAAAATGCTAATATTTCAAGTAGGTGCAGAGTACTTACTATATATCTTATTAACTGTTGACATATTATTACTAAATAATGAGAAAATACAGTAAGTAAAAATCGAAACACTGTCTCAATCCTGGCTCTCCTCTAATTAATACCATGAGATGATTGTCCCCTTGTACTCAGCTCTGGTGAGGCCACATCTTGAGTGTTATGTTCAGTTTTGGGCACCTCAGAGAGATGTGGAGGTGCTGGACCATTGCAGAGGAAGGCAAGGAAGCTGGGGAAGGACCTGGAGAATAAATCTGATGAAGAGTGACTGAAGGAGCTGGGGCTGCTTAATTTGAAGAAGAGGAGGCTGAGGGGAGACCTCATTGCTGTCTACAGCTACCTGAAAGGACCTTGTGGAGAGGCTGGTGCTGGTTTCTTCTCACAGGTAATTAGTGATAGAACAAGAGGGAATGGCCCAGCATGCTTAGTTTCAGTTCTTTTTGCTGTCTCCATCAGATTAACCTTTTTCGGTGGTCTGAAAGAGGTTGAAGTCACAAGTTCAATGATTTGATATTACACTTGGGACTTCAGTGTTGTCTTTGTGTTGTTTGTTTGAAAATAGAGAAGGGTAGATTTAGACTGGACATTAGGAAGAAGCTCTTTACTATGAGCATGGTGAGACACTGGAATGGGTTGCCCAGAGAAGTTATGGACACCTCATCCCTGAAGGTGTTCAAGGCCAGGCTGGATGAGACCTTGAGCAACCTGCTCTAATGAAAGATGTCCCTGTCCCTGGCAGGGGGGCTGGAACTAGATGATCTTTAAGGTCCCTTCCAATCCAAGCCATTCTGTGAATGTATGATACTCTTGAATCATTCATGTTTGACACTGGGAGAAAGCAAAAGCCTTGACTATCAAGTTCCTCTCACAGGAAAATGAAAGTGAAGCTGGCTTCCCACAAACCTACTATTGAGTTATGGCTTTTTCAAATATGAAGCAGTTAGTTCCACTAACTAAAAATCTGTGACATCTCCTTAGTGGAATGTTGGAATTCAAACACTCAAACAACATTGGCAGGAAGAGGGAGAGGTGCTGAGGAGGTAACACATCACTTTTGGAGGGCAGAGCAATGCCCTAGGAAGCTAGGGTCTGCAGCTGGTGAACACCAACAAGAGTTAGATACACATGCACTGGAAGGAGACACTGCTTAATTGCCTTTCAATTAAAATAAGAGTTTCATTAAGCTCTGTTTTGGAGATACAGTTAATTAGATAGTTTCTGAAAGTGCACATTTGTCACAGAGGTATTTGGGCTTTGTTAATGATGCTTGTGTTCCTTACCTGTCTAACAAAGGGCACAGAAAATTAAGATGAGGTACAGGCTACAGGAAAGCTTTGCATGCTTGGGAGATGCTCCAGGTGACTGCTGGGGGAGTGGCATGAACTTCAGATGGCATTATTTAGCCTTCAGGAACCTATGTACCATTGTTTCCCTTAATTTTCTTAAGTAACCACTTTCAGAAAAGGTAAAGACAGTTTAAAACTCTGTTATTTGCATAAGAAAAGTTTTATCTGTCACTGCTTTAGTGCTGTGAATTCGATACACAGATCATCAGGCAGGAAGGGATCCTCAGAGCTCGTCTCCTCCAAGATCCTTGCACTCAGCATGGACACCTCCAACTAGAGGAGGCTGGCCAGGGACACATTGAGACTGATCCTGAATGTCTGCAGGGACAAGGCTTCAACCACATCCCTGGACAACCTGTTCCAGTATTTCACCACTCTCATTGTGCAGAACTTCCTCCTGATGTCCAGCCTAAATCTGCGCTGCTCCAGTTTCAAACCATTGTCCCTCATCCTATCCCCACAGGCCCTTCTGAACAGTCCCTCCCCAGCCTTCCTGTAGGTCCCCTTCAGATATTGAAATGTAGCTCTAATGTTTCTCTGGAGGATTCTCTTCTTCAGGCTGAACAGCACCAATTCTTTCAACCTGTCTTTATAAGAGAGAGGTGCTCCAGGCCTCTGATCATCTGTGAGACAGTTTCTCCCGTTCTGTCCCTACTGCTGCTGATAGCATTTGGACAGTGAGGAGAAGTTGGCCAGATTTGAGTAAGATGAAGAGAGAAATTAAGCTTGGAATGATGGCAGGATGGGATACTGAGACAAAAGGGCTAAAAATTACTTTTAAGATCATCAAGTCCAACCATCCACCCAATACCACCACAACCACTAAACCATGACCCAAAATGCCACATCCACATATTTCACCACCAGGGATAGTGACTCTGCCACCTCCCTGGGCAGCCTGTTCCATCACCTGACCACTCTTGCAGCAAAGAAATTGTTTCAAATACTCAACCTAAGCCTCCCCTGGCACAACTTCAGGATTTTGGAAGCCATCAGCTTTCCATCCACTGTCAGCAGTTACCTGATAATCACTTTAACAAAAAATCCAACTTCTCTGCAGATGTCTGGCCCATGAGAATCCATCATCCAGTTCTGGAGCCCCTATCACAAGAAGGATCTGAATGTGCCAAAACATAACCAGGGAAGGGTTTTGGGCTTGAGCTCCTCTGCTATGGAGACAGACTGAAAGAGTTGGGGCTGTTCAGTCTGGAGAAAAGAAGGCTCTGAGGAGACCTTCTTGTGGCCTTCCAGTATCTGAAGGGGGCTACAAGAAAGCTGGGGAGGGACTTTTTAGGATGTCAGGTCATGATAGAACTAGGGAGAATGGAACAAAAATAGAAATGGGTAGATGCAGATTGGATGTTAGGAAGAAATTCCTCCCCATCAGGGTGGTGAGACATTGGAACAGGTTGCCCAGGGAGGTTGTAGGAGCCTCATCTCTGGAGGTTTTTGCAGCCAGGCTGGATGTGGCTCTGAACAACCTGCTGTAGTGTGAGGTGTCCCTGCCCATGGCAAGGGGCTTGGAGCTGGATGATCCTTGAGGTCCCTTCCAACCCTAACAATTCTATGAGTCTATGGTCATCTGAAAAGATGTAAGTGTGACTCCCACTAAGTGTAATCTCAGCCTCAGAGATCTGCACAGGTCTGAGGTGTCAGTTTGACAGTGCAGAGTGGAATGTGTCTCTGATGTTTGCTTTTTTTTTTAAAGCAACTGGCAAAAGCACAGGCAAAAACATTTGATCTGGGAAATCTGAAGTGTGAAAGGGAACAAACACCCAACAATTAGGGGATGTGAGAACTCAAGTCTGATGTGAAGCCTTAAATCACATGCCTTGTGCCTGCACAAGCTGATGCCATCTTTAATAACATGCTGGTAGAGATTCATAATAACATATTTGGATGTCAGCTGGGAGAAAGCTGTGCACTGCCAGAGAAACAAAATGTTCACACTCAGGTTGTAGATCTGGCCCATCTCTTCTTGTGATGTCATTTAAAGCTCAAACCCATAGGGAACGATCTTAAACTTCAACATGCCCAAGGCCATGTACTAATGGCTGTTCTGACTGCGATGGGGCACACTTCACACAAGCACAGAATGTTAGGGGGTAGAAGTGACCTCAAAAGATCTTCAGTCCAAGCCCCCTGCCAGAGCAAGATCACCTAAGGCAGCTCACACAGGAAAACATCCAGATGAGTTTTGAAAGTCTCCAGAGAAGGAGACTCCACAACATCTTTGGGCAGCCTGCTTCAGGGCTCTGGCACCTTCACAGTGAAAAAGTTTCTCCTTACGTTTCTGTGGAACCTCTTCTGCTCCCGCTTGCACCCACTGCCCCTTGTCCTATCATTGGACATCACTGAACAAAGCCTGGTTTCATCCTCCTGACACTGCCCTTCACATCTTTATAAACATGAAGTAAGTCACTCCTCAGGCTCCTCTGCTCCAAGCTAAAGAGCCCCAGCTCCCGCAGCCTTTCCTCAGCAGGGAGATATTCCACTGCCTTCACTGTCTTTGTGTTTCTGTGCTGGACTCTCTCAAACAGTTCTCTGAGGTCCTTCTTGAACTGAGGGACCCAGAACTGGACACAATATTCCAGAGGCAGCCTCACCAGAGCAGAGTAGAGGGGGAGGAGAACCTCTCTGACTAGTCACCACAGCCCTTCTAATCCACCCCAAGATGCCACTGGCCTTCTTGGCTGCAAGGGTACATTTCTGACTCCCAGGACCCCCAGGTCCCTTTGCCCTATGCTGCTCTCCAAGGGACATTCCTCCAAGACATTTCTGTTGTGAGGTAATAAAAAAAAAAAAAAAATCTAAGCTGAAATAATGAAGTTGGATGCTTCACGTACAATACATTATGAGCAATTACTAGGAGTATGGCAGAAAATACAAAGCAAGAAATTACCCATCCATGCACCCCCCAGTTATGAAGTAGAGCATCATATTTCAACAGTCTGGCAAGACCAGGTAAGATCTGCTCTTAAATTTATTTTCCTAAGTATTTAGATTTTGTTGTTGTTGAAAGACAGCACAAGGGCAAGGGAATTTCATTTGACTGGAGCACAAACAAAAAGATCATAGAATCACAGAATAGCTTAGGTTGGAAAGGACTTCAGAGATCATCTACTGCAACCCCCCTGCCGTGGACAGGGACACCTCTCACTTAGATTTGGCTGCTCAAGGTCTCATCCAATCTGGCTTTGAACACCCCCAGGGGGGAGGCATCCACAGCCTCCCCAGACAGCCTATTCCAGAATCTCACCACACTCATACTGAAGGATTTCTTCTTAAGCTCCAGTCTAACCCTGCTCTCCCTCAGCTTCAAACCATTGCCCTTTGTCCTGTCTCTAGACACCCTCAGGAAAAGTTCCTCTGCAGCCTTCTTGAAGCATCTGTTCAGGTATTGGAAGGCAGCTCTAAGGTCCCCCCACATTCTTCTCATGCTAGGATGTACAATCCCAGCTCCCTCAGCCTGTCCTCACTGCAGAGGTGCTTCAGCCCTTGGATCATCTTTGTGGCCTCCTCTGGACACACTCCAACAGCTCTGTGTCCTTATGCTGGGGACACCAGAACTGAATGCAATACTGAAGGTGAGGTCTCAGCAGAGCAAAGGGGCAGAATAAGGTTCTTCTTTAAAACTAAGAAGGATTGTATAAAACTGAGGCTCAAACTCACATGGGAGTCTAGAAGTTCTTGGTGCAACCAAGATGTTCCTTTGGCTCCCTAAGTAGGCTTGCTATGTTGGGAAAGGCTGTAATTAAACTCCCTGAGCCTGTCAGGCTTGTCTGTTTAGGAATGTCAGTGTGATATAAAAGAAGTTCATTAAAACTGGGCTAAGTCCCAGGTGGATAAATTTATGCTGGAGAAAAAGAGCAGAGATTTCCTGTGCAGCTTTGGAGGGCAGTGTAAGCTACCTCCAGTCTGCTCATAGTTCTAACTCTGTATGTTAGTAGGAGCTGAAGCAGGCATACTGCAGTGGTTCATTGATAGCAGCGTGATGGCAGCCACAGGATGTGTCAGATCGTTCCTGAGGACTGTAACACTCCTGCTGACATGCTCCTTCTGTCTGACAGCATAACAATCTCCACTACATCTCAACTCCTCAGGTTCAGCTCTCTTTCCTGGAAGGGATGCATTCTGCTGTCAGGAGAACAAACTGCACAACCATACAGACCAACCAGACATGGACCTGCTGGAGCAGTCCAGAGCAGGGCCACCAAGATGATCAAAGGGCTGGAGAACCTCTGCTATGGGGACAGGCTGGAAGAACTGGGGCTGTTCAGCCTGGAGAAGAGAAGGCTCCAGGAAGACCTTGGTGCTGCATTTCAATATCCGAAGGCGACCTACAGGAAGGCTGGGGAGGGACTGTTTAGAAGGACTTGTGGTGATAGGATGAGGGGCAATGGTTTGAAACTGGAGCAGGGGAGATATTCCTGGATGTCAGGAGAAAGCTCTTTACAATGAGAGTGGTGAGATAATGGAACAGGCTGCCCAGGGATGTGGTTCTGTCCCTGGAATCATTCAAGATCAGCCTTGATGTGTGCCTGGGCAGCTTGATGTAGCTGGAGGTATCCCTGCTGAGTGCAGGGGGGTTGGACAAGATGACCTTTGAGGATCCTTTCCAACCCAAAGCAATCTGTGAAGCTGTGAATCTATGAGAAAGCCTGCATTAAACACAAACATGTCAGTGCTTCTCCTACCAGTTCCACATCAGGCATCCAGGCAGTTTGTCATTGTCAGCAAGCCCCAAGTGCCCCATGTTGGACAGCCACCAACGGGTCATGTGCAAGTCTCTATGTTTATAGGAGGCTGAGGGAGCTTCAGCAGGGTCTCTTTCCCTTCAGCAGTGCAGCACAGCACCTTAGTACAGGGAGGTGGTGTGGGGGGAGGGTGTTCCCCTCTTCTTTGTTTTTGTTTTCTTTAAGGCTATATACAAAAACATGTAATGGCTGGATTCTTCAGACTGCCTAAGATTCCCCAGATTTCCTAAGACTCCCCAGATTTCTTAAAACTCTTCAGATTTCCTCAGATTCTCCAGATTTCCAAGACTCTCCAGATTTCCTCAGATTCCCCACATTTCCTAAGACTCTCCAGATTTTCTAAGACTCTCCAGATTTCCTAAGATTCCCCAGATTTCCCAGATCTGAGCAAAGCTACTGAACTACCTTCACACACTGCCCACCACTGATTTCTCACATCTTTAGTATTCTTTTATCTTACACAAAGGTCCCAACCTCCTCCTCCTCCTCCTCTTCCACAGCAGTTCTCTGGAGGTCTGTCCTTTCAAGTGTGGGACCTCTCTCTTCTCCCTAATATCACTGCAAGATCCGTTTTTTTATAACCTCTGCTCCTCTTTGTCTCCCTGCTGCAAGACTTCTAATTAGCCTGTCAGATGATTGAAGCCCTCTGTTGCCCTCAGTGCTCCACCTTCTGCAGTCATTGTTCAGACTTCACTGCATCACTCTAAGACCCAGGATAAAAAAAATAAATTATTTCATCTGCTGCTGCCTGTTCTTCATGATAATGGAGCAATACTCTTCACTTAACGTCACCAGGAACTTAAATGTTAACTTTACCTTCAAGTTAACTTAATGTCACTTAAAGTTATCAATGAACTTTAATGTCTGTAATAAACTTGAACACAGAGGAGAAAGATTTTGAGCTGACAGGAGTGCAGGAGCTTCCTGCACAGCACTGTTCCACCCTCTCTCCTCCTGGATCAGGTATCAGTCTTCAGATGCATAGGAACATTTTACACTGCTACACCAAACAGGCAAACACCCCTTGGCTGCTCCGTGATGCAGTATCTGCTATTTGGGGCATCCCTTCCTACTTTTATCCAACAGCAAAAGGAAAGAAGGAACTGGGATGGGAGAAGGCTAAGGGGGGATCTTATCAATGCTTATCAATACTTCAAGGTGGGTGTCAGAAAGATGAGACCAGGCTTTTTCCAGTGGTGCCCAGTGAGGGCACAAGAGGTAATGGGCACAAACTTGAACATTAGAATCACAAAATCACAGAATGTTAAGGGCTGGAAGGGACCTTGAAAGATCATCCAGTCCACCCCCACCCCTGCCAGAGCAGGAGCACCTACAGCAGATCACACAGGAATGCATCCAGGCAAGTTTTAAATATCTCCAGAGAGGAAGTTCAGTCTAAACATGAGGAGGAACTTCTTTAGGTTGAGGGTGGCAGAGTGATGAGTGGTAGACCAGGCTGCACAGAGAGATAATGGATTCTCCTTCACTGGAATTATTTAAAACCTGCCTGGATGCCATCCTGTGCAACCTCCTCTATGTGAACCTCCTCTGGCAGGGGGGATGGACTGGATGACCTCCAGAGGTTCCTTCCAACCCCTATCATTCTGTGATTCTGTGCTCTACATTCTGGCCAACAAAAAAATACTGCAGAAATGCAAGACACATTACAGAATCATAGAAAGGTCTGGGTTGGAAGGGACCTCCAAAGGTCATCTAGTCCAATCCCCTGTGCATTCAGCAGGGACATCCTTCACTAGATCAGGTTGCCCAGAGCCCTGTTGAGCCTCACCTTGAATATCTCCAGGGATGGGGCCTCAACCATCTCCCTGGGCAACCTGCTCCAGTGTTCTACCACCCTGATAGTAAAGAATCTGTTCCTAACATCCAATCTAAATCTGCTCTGCTCTAGTTCGAAGCCATTGCCCCTTGTCCTGTCACTGCAGTCCTCTGTAAACAGTCTCTCTCCATCCTTCTTGTAGCCCCCCTTCAGGTACTGAAAGGCTGCTATTAGGTCTCCCTGGAGTCTCCTCTTCCCCAGGGCTGAACAACCACAGCTCCCTCAGTCTGACCTTGTAGCAGAGGTGCTCCATCCCCTCTGGACCTGCTCCATCAGGTCCACGTCCTTCCTATATTGATGGCTCCAGACCTGGATGCAGCACTCCAGGTGAGGTCTCACCAGAGCAGAGCAGAATCACCTCTCTGGATCTGCTGGCAACACTTCTTTTGATGCAGCCCAGGCTGCCATTGGCCTTCTGGGCTGCAAGCTCACACTGCCTGCTCATGTCCAGCTTCTCATCCATCAGCACCCCCAAGTCCTTTTCCACAGGGCTGCTTTCCACAGGGTCCCTCAAGAAAGCTGCTATGCATGCAGCACTGTATTGCAGTACTTTGAGACAAAGAACTCCTAACAAGCAGAGACACAGCCTACATCCCAGCATGCAGCAATTTAAGAGCAATAACAGCCTCATTTTGATTGATTTCTACAGCACATTAATGTAACACCTAAGCACTCAGATGGAGAGAAGGGGAAAAACTCCACAAGTTAGGTGAGACTACCCAGAGAGAATCTCTTCACCAGATCACACCAGCTTGCAGAAATGAATTGTATAGAAGGAGCCACCCAAGGTTGAATTTCAGAATAAATGGATATTATGACAGCAAATGATTTCCCCCAATGCTCTACTCTGTTTCTCAACGTTTGAAATTTAATTACTTGGAGAGAAAAAAAAAAATTAAAAATGCGAAAGCTAGCAGTACCCTCACCATCACAACAACATTTTCAACTTGAGAAGGCATTTTGTTGCACCATGAAGACACCTTCAGGTGTGAACCCAAGGGAGGCAGGTCTCAGGCAATGCTGCTATAGCAATTATTTGTGGGAATGTGATGTGCCTCAGTGACATTTTAGCTCACCAGCTCCTGCATGATGTTCATAACCAGAATACAAACTGTCTCAGGCTTACTGTATCCCAGTAAGGATTGCAAGTTACTCATACAGTACTGTACTTCCAATAAATAGGAATGGAAGAATAGGCTTTGCTACTCATTTAATTATGTTCAGCAACAGCCTGCAGACCTATGCATTCAGTTAAATCTTTCAACTGCTCCTTTCCACGAAACCAACTTATGTGAATATCTTCTAAAAGCAATCAATTACACTTTCTGAATCATTGTGCACAACACACCATTCAAATGAGGTCTGCTTTGAAGAGCAGTGACTTAGGATCAGATTAATATTTGGAAGCAAAGGAAGAAAAACTTCGGTCGAGATCAAATTTTCTAACCATTCAGCATAAATGAGGCGGGGGGTGAAAAAAAAAAAAAGCAATGTTCAAGAAATCTCAAAAGCCCAAGCTGCAGATAAAGCAGAAATATCTGAATCACACCCCTGCATGCATTCTGTCCGTTTAATAATACTTCATTGCTTGGCTAATCTAAATTTTCCTGGCTGCATTTATTCAAAATAAACTCAGCTGTGCAATGCTTGCGATATTAACAGACAGCATCAGGTTTCAAGTCAGAGACCTCGGAGCCAAAGCATCCCAGATTTTGGGAGGGTTTAGGCTTGAAGCTAATTCAGTCTTGCAAAGCAAATCTATGGACATAAAACTCACAGACAATGGACAAACTACCTCTGCAGACCAGATCCTCCAGGGTGCTCGAGTCATATACTCAGCCAGCTAGCAGCGTTTTTCTTCCACCTGCTGTTCTTTAATCCCCAATTGATTTTATTAATTGATCTCACACTTTAAAAATTGCTTCAGCAGCCAGAACTGGATAGGTCCTAGGAGCGCACAAGGCTTAATTTCAGAATGAAGCCTTTGGTAATGAAAGATCCATCACGGTACCAAGCGAGCGCCCTACATAAAATGAGGCCATGGAGGACCCGGCCGCGTTCTGCGTTTGCTCAGCAACACGACAAAGCCTCTTGCTTAACTCTGTCAGATACACAGTGAGGCAGCTCCCTAACATCTCCTTCCCAGGATCTGCAGCCAGTTTATTTCAGCATGTCTTAATATTTTGCTTCAGCAGAATCAAAACATTGCAGCCTCCCTCCTTTGTTCCTTGCAGCAACGTCTGAATTAAAGTAGGTATAAACCATCTGCTTATGCAAATTGCACTCAGAGATTTGGGATGACAAAAATCCTAGGGAAAAAGAAAAAAAAATCCAACCACCAAACCCTTTGTATAACAGAGTGCTTTCTGAGCAAAGGAATCATTCATCTTTGCTGGGGGTTTGCGGGCTTGAAATACAATCCAGGAGGCCTTTTCAACACGTGAAAGTCATGCTTCTTAACCTCATCCATCAATGTGTGGAGCAGGCCAGCCACTCCCTGTAGTCTTTTTACAGGTAACAGAACAAAGCCATTTTCTCAAACACCCTTGACACGTGCAAATGCTCACTACCACAGACTTTGTCACGGACCACACAATCTGCCCTCTCAAACCTTGGCTTTTTGATTCTGTTATGTCAAACTCCAAACAATAAAGCAAGTGGTAACTGATATTTGTAATTAGCAGTTGTGTGCGGAGCTGCTCTTCAGCTTCCCTACACCAACTCTCCACATTAAAAATAGATGAGGAGAGGATGAGGCTGGCATTTAAACATTCAGTTCTCTTGATAGGAGACAGAAATATGGACATCTACACAGTCCTGGGGGAAAGGATAGAAAACTCATCTCTAACTCCCACCCTGTAGTAAAAGGGATGCCCTGAATTATTCTGCAATCTTGAACCTTAGCTCCTGTTTTCTTCATTAGCCAAAATCCCCCTGATCCTCCCACCCCCTCAGGCAGCTGTAATGCTGTAGACCCAAGAAGAAGCCTGTGGTGATTCATGGAATAGTTCAGGTTGGAAGAGACCTTAAAGATCATCTGGTTCCATGTGCAGGGACTGTGAGGGTGCCAGAGCCCTAGAGCAAGCTGCTCAGAGAGGTTGTGGAGTCTCTTTCTCTGGAGACATTGAAAAAACACCTGGATGTGTTCCTGTGTGATCTGTCCTGGGTGATCCTGCTCTGACAGGGGAGTTAGGCTGGATGATCTTTTGAGGTCCCTTCTAACCCCTAACATTCTGTGAATTTGTGATCTCTCCTCCATGACTGAGTGTTTCTTCAGCTTAACAGGCATGGCAAATGCCAGCAGATGGGCTGCTTCCAATGATCCCGCTCTGAAAGTTCAATCTGCCATTGTACGGTTATGGAGGTAGCTAAACCTCAGCTGTAGCCATCATAGAATCATAGAATTGTTAGGGTTGGAAGGGACCTCAAGGATCATCCAGCTCCAAGCCCCCCTGCCATGGGGCAGGGACACCTCACACTACAGCAGGTTGCTCAGAGCCATGTCCAGCCTGGCCTTAAAAACCTCCAGGGATGAGGCTTCCACCACCTCCCTGGGCAACCTCTGCCAGTGTCTCACCACCCTCATGGGGAAGAATTTCTTCCTAACATCCAATCTGAATCTACCCCTTTCTATTTTTGCTCCATTCTCCCTAGTCCTATCATTACCTAATACCCTAAGAAGTCCTTCCCCAGCTTTCTTGTAGGCCTCCTTAAGATACTGGAAGGCCTGAAGGTTGTTATCTTCTACCTCAACTGAACAGGAACAAACTGAGCATTTGGTGGGTCTCATGTACACAGAACAGCAGGCACAACGCCATGGACCTGGAGTTCTGGAAATGGCAGAGTGAAGCCTCCAAGAGGTGATTATCATCCCCAAATTCTTGCCTTGGAGATGGCAGACTTCTCACAACAGCATATGCTGTTAGAGGGAGCATCTGTAGACTTTATTCTCCATTAAACACATGGCATTAGTATCAATAAAGACTCTTTGTCTTCCTTTCCTTTCCTATTGATCTGACCTTGTTGTTAATAAAAGTAAGAAACAGCTTTTTCTTTTCATCAACATAGGAACACACCTAGCCGGGTATTTATCACTGCATGGCCTGCTTAGAGACCTTCCAGTTTTCTTTGAAGGATCACAAATTATTCCCAGCACAGCAGGATTTCTTCAGTGACCACATCTGATGCATCTTATACACCATCCCTGGGTCTGTATCTGATAGCAGAGCTGAGAGACCACATCATTTTTTATAGGCAACCTGAAACTGGGTTACTCTGCAAGAAAATATTTCCCCTCCCATGACTTTCTACAGTGCTTTATAAAATATTTATTGATAGGATGCCTAAAAATACCCATAGGCCAGCACAGCTTTTAGCTGGGTAACTATTTAGCAGCCACAGACCAGATTTCACAGCACAGGGGCTGCCCAAAAATCACACTCCTTTTCTGACACAGCAATATAAGTATTTTCATTTGTAATGTACAAATTACACATTCACAGATTGCACTGGGTTGGAAGGGACCCTCAATGATCTGGACAAGATGACCAACTCCCCCACAGTCAGCAGGGACACCTCTGACTAGATCACCAGGGACAGCAAGGCTGATTTTGAATGTCTGCAAGGATGGGTCCTCAACCACACCCCTGGGCAACCTGTTCCAGTATCTCACCACTCTCACTGTGAAGAACCTCCTTCTGATGTCCAACCTAAAGCTACCCTGCTCCACTTTCAAACCATTGCCCCTTGTCCTATCACCACAAGTCCTTCTAAACAGCCCCTCCCCAGCCTCCCTGTAGGTGCCCTTCAGATACTGAAATGTAGTTCTAAGGTTTCCTTCTCTTCTTCAGGCTGAGCAGTACCAATTCTGTCAGCCTATCTTCATAGCAGAGGTGCTCCAGCCCTATGACTACCTTTGTGACCACCTCTGGACCCACTCCAACAGGTCCATGTCTCTCTTGTGCTGGGGGCTCCAGAGCTGGACACAGCACTGCAGGTGAGGTCTCACCACAGCAGAGCAGAGTGGCAGAATCACCTCTCTCCATCTGCTGGCAACACTGCTGTTGATGCAGCCCAGGCTGCTATTGACCTTCTGGCTGCAAACTCACTGAACAACCAAACTGACATCATAATTTTTACTTCTTAAAAGCTCCCCAGCAAAGGCACACGAAGAAGTCAGGTGAATAAGTCTGTCCCTTTCTGTCTATTTCTCTTTCATCTGACAATAGAATTTAATGACTCTTTTTGTGACACATCTCATGTTCCTCCTCCAGCTTTGGAGTGCAATGCAGAGATGCTGTTTTGGGCAAGGCGTTTCCCCAGTGCAGCCTTGTGTGATGCTGGAAACTGCAGTCCCCTGAAGGCCCCTGGGCTCGGCTGCCTGCATCCAAATGAGCTGGGGGCTCCAGGCCATAATGCAAACAGCACAGCAGCCTCATCCCTGGTTAATTAAAGGCAAGTGACTCACTGTGGTAGGAGACACGTGGCTTCCCCAGGGAAATGTGGCCCTGGGCCTTGCACCACCAGTGCAAGGAGACAGGCAGAGACACCCACAGCCACTCTCCCATCCCACAGTTACTTCTAATCAGCTCCTGCCATGACTGTTTTGGATGAGTTTCCAGCAAAGCACCAGGAAATCACCTGCTGCTTCACAGACTACCAGACTGCATTGGGTTGAAAGGGACCCCCAAAGGTCATCTTGTCCACCCCCCCTGCACACACCTCCAGCTACAGCCTTCCAATACCTGAAGGGATCCTACAGGAAGGCTGGACAGAGACCTTTCATAAGGGTGTCTAGATACAGGACAAGGGGGAATGGTTTGAAGCTGAGGGAGAGCAGGGTTAGACTGGAGCTTAGTAGGAAGAAGTTTTTCAGTACAAGGGTGGTGAGACACTGGAACAGGTTGCCCAGGGAGGTTGTGGATGTCTCCTGCCTGAAGGTGTTCAAGGCCAGGTTGGATGAGGCCTTGAGTAACCTGGTCTAATAGGAAGTGCTCCTACCCGTGGCAGGGGGGGTTGGATCTCTGAGGTCCCTTCCGACCCAAAACCATTCTATGAGTCTATGAAAATTTCTGCTTGATGAATCTTAATCGAGATTTAATGTTTGCTTTACCTGGTTAAGCACAGAGCAAATGAAAGAGAAATTATTGTATATCAGAAAAACAAAACAAAACAAAAAAGGCACTATTGTTCAAAAGCTAATTAGCAGTGGTTGAAACTTGCTCATTTCAAACCAAAAGCTGCCCAAACAATGGGCATCTTCCAGCACAGCAAATGTGTAGCCTTGCAGTTAAACCTTTGAACACTCTGTCTTGCTTCAGGCACCCAACGTGCTAATTAAAAAAGAATAATTGAATAGAAAGCGCAATCTTACCTCCAGAAGAGGGAAATGATTAATATTTAATTCTTCTGTGGTACAAAGTGAACTACAAATACAGGCAGGGTGAGCATGTGTATGCTTGTGGGAGGTTCTGTGTTGAATCCCTGCATTTCACAATGTCTAGAAAGACACAATCACTGTTTCACAGCTGCTTGCCCACAGGTCTCTGCTGTAGGACTCAAAACTTCTTGAAAGTATCAATGCAAAGACTGGTGAACCACAGGATCATTTGGGTTGGAAATGGCTTTCAAGATTATCAAGTCTGACCATTTTCTAACTACCAAGCGTGGAGCTAAACCACGGCCCCCAGCACCACATCTCTGCCTCTTTGGAACAGCTCCAAGGAAGGGGATTCAACAAACCCATCCCAAAGCTTTCCATATGGTGGTATTCAGCTTCAGATTGGTTCCTGACTTCAAGGCCTGCACTGCCTTTCCCATAGAATCACAGAATGCTCTGGGTTGGAAGAGACCTTGAGAGGTCATCTAGTCCAACCCCCCTACAGTCAGCAGGGACATCCCCAAATAGATCAGGACACTCAGAGCCCCACCAAGCCTCACCTAGAATGTCTCCAGCAGAGAGGCCTCCAGCACCTCCCTGGGCAACTTGTTCTAGCGCTCCACCACCCTCAAAGTAAAGAACTTCTTCCTAATGTCCCATCTAAATCTGCTCTGCTCTATTTCAAAACCATTGCCTTTGTTCTACTGCTACAAGCCTTTGGAAACAGTCCCTCTGCAGCCTTCTTATAGCCCCCTTCAGATACTGGAAAGCTGCTATGATGTCTCCCTGGAGCTTTCTCTTCTCCAGGCTGAGCAATCCCAGCTCTCTCAGCCTGTATTCATAGGAGAGGTGCTCCAGCTCCCCTGTAGAAGAAGGATTCAGTTCTATAGGTGCCATGCACTGCATGCAATGGCTCCAGCCTTGTCATTTTCACTTGCAAAGGACTAGACACATGGAGAAGCATGAACCCAATATTTCTGTCCCAAGCCCAACCATTTAGATCAACTCCTCTCCCACTTACACTGCCTGATTTCAAGTCTCCCTGCTTCTTTTTACATACAGCAATCACCCATCGCTTCCAAGAGCCTTTACTATGCTCTATGTTCATCCCCTCCTGCTCTGCCTGATCTGGTAAGAGAGCCACTGTAGCTTAGCTCTGCAATGCTTCAGTGAATGCTGGAGAGCTGCACTGGGTGTACCCAAGAGAACAACTCTGCTTCTGAGCAGCAGTTCAGCATTGAAAAAGGGAAACATGCCAGCAACAAACAGCCCTAATTCTTCTAGATAAGAAAATTATCTGCAAAGTGAAATGCCAGGATCTAGGAAATACCTGCTCACAATAATCTCCTTATCTGACATGATATCTCATTTTCCTAACCCATCAGGACCTCTTTTGAGGACCCCTTCTATTTCTCATGGTGATTGAGATATTTTATTCACTCCCTACGGTTTTAGCTGCTAGGGATCATAAGAATGTGGATTAATTGCTGATTTTCATGCCAGTAACATGGTAACATACCTATAATGCAGTAATTATATAAGCAACTGTCTCTGTAATCATTCTTCAGGGAGTCACTATCTACAAATCTGCCACTTTGCCTTTAAAAGTACAACCCTCACCTGTCAAAATCAAATTGGATTTTCATTAAAATACTGCAGGAGTCAAGCAAATAAGCTCTGGAACCATGCCTTGCAACAAATCAAGATTTCATGCCATAATTGATACTGTGGAGAGCCAAAGCAGAGAGAAAATTACATAAAACAGGAACTTTGGGGTTTTTTTTTTTTGTTACTTTTTTTTTTTTCCCCTTCTCCTTCTTTTCTTCTCCCACAGAAATCCAGTGAAGCTTCAAAAGTGTCAACACCTATAGCCATGCCTGTTGGGGGCTAAGCTATACTGGGCACGGAAAAGACTGTGGATGTTAACTGCGACAAACAGAATCACAGAACATTAGGGCTTGGAAGGGACCTCCAGAGATCATTCAGTCCAACCCTCCCTGCCAGAGTAGGATCACCTAGGGTAGATCACACAGGAATGTGTACAGGTCTTGAAAGTTTCCAGAGAAAGAGACTCCACCACCTCTCTGGGCAGCCTGCTCCAGGGCTCCAGCACCCTCACAGTAAAGAAATTTCTCCTCACACTGAGGGGGAACCTCCTGGATTCCAGCTTGTATCCATTGCTCCATGTCCTATCACAGGGCATCACTGCAAAGAGCCTGGCACCTACTTCTTCCCAGCCACCCTTCAGGTATTTATCAACATTGATAAGGTCTCCCCTTAGCCTTCTCTTCTCCAGACTAAAGAGCTCCAAGTCTCTCAGCATTTCCTCATTAGACAGATGTTCCAGTCCCTTCATCATCCTCATAGCCTCTGTTGGACACTCTCTAGTATTTCCCTGTCTTCATCTGAGGAGCCCAGAATGGGACACAACATTCCACATATGGTCTCCCTAGGGCAGAGTAAAGGGGGAGAAGAACCTCCCTTGACCTGCTGTCCACACTCTTCTTAATGCACCCCAGGAGACCATTGGCCTGCTTGGCCACCAGGGCACATTGCTGTCCCACAGATAACTTCCTGTCCAGCAGGACTCCAAGGCTCCTTCTCCATGGAGCTGCTTTCCAGCAGGTCAACCTAACAAAATAAAATTATTTCCTACCTTTCTTTTTAATTGATGATGTTGTACATATACTTGTAAAGGGCATAGCTAAAGAGAATCACAGAATGCCAGCTTAGAAGGGACCCCAAGGATCATCTGCTCCAACCTTTCTAGCTCTCTGAAATGAGCTGGCTCAGCACCCTGTAAAGCTGAGTCTTCAAACTGTTCAATATAGGGGAATCCACTGGGAGATGATTCTGGTGTCTAACTGTCCCCATGTGGAAACATTTTCTTCTGGAGTCCAATGGGAATCTCCCCAGCAGGAACTTGCCCCCATCCCTCTTCATAAAAAGGAACACATCAATAAAGGGTATAGATCCAAAGAGGAAAGAATGCCTCTTTGACCTACACCTCTGTTGCAGTTCATCACAGGACAGGTACTAAAGCAGAAGGAATTTAAGAGAGGAAGGAAGAGAAAGGGGTATTCTGCATTGCCACATGAAATGCACAGATGTTCACAAACGCAGGAAACACTTTAATCAGCTCCTTGAAAGACCAAAGTGGCTTCAGCATCACGCACCAACTCCAGCATCCAAGCTTGCTCCTTGTAATGAGTGCAATTTCCCCTCTAATTTCTCATTTTCATTAAAGGTTCAACATTCTTAAATGAAAGACAATTAAAATAACTTTTAAATCAAGCAGCAAAAAAAGCCAAAATTGCTTTACAAGCAAACTATTCCCCTAATTGCTCTTTACATTCATCTCCCACTTCTGCTCCTCTCCCATAATGTCAACTGGATTTAAGGAGAAGCTCTCAGCAGCAAGGATAAATTCCTCTGCAATACTTTCACAAACTGGGTCTTTAGGTCTTACTGGGGCATTACTCCCACTGCTTCCAGAGGGAATTATTCTTGGCAGACAGAGAGAAAGATCTACCAGCCTCTGTTCTCAACAGAAGTTTCAATAGTCTCAACAGAACTTCTCAATAGAAGTTTAGATCATTAAGATAGGAGCACCTGGGTTAAGATTATTTGGCCAGTTGTTTCACTATTACTGAGGCATCTTCTTAACCAAATGGGCTGCTGTTAGCAGGCCACTTTGGTAAAAAATGTTGTCTTTTTCTTCTAGATAATGACACAGTTCATGGACAGAAATATTTCTCAGCTAATGCAGCTGGTCCAGAGCAGGCCACGAAGGTGATCAGAGGCCTGAAGAACCTCTCTTATGGGCACAGGCTGAGAGAGTTGGGGCTGTTCAGGCTGGGAAAGACTCCAGAAAGACCTCAGATTAGCCTTCCAGTACATGAAAGGGGCATACAAGAAAGCCAAGAAGGGAATTTTTACAAGGGCCTTTAAAGATAGGACAAGAGGGGATGGATTGAAGCTTGAGTAGGACAGATTTAGACTGGAGATTAGGAAGAAATTCTTTACAGTGAGGGTGGTGAGACACTGGAACAGGTTGCCCAGAGAGGTTGTGGATGCCTCCTCCCTGGCAGGTTGGATGAGGCCTTAAGCAACCTGGTCTAATGGAACCTCCAGGTAGGGGCCATCCACAACCTCCCTGGGCAGCCTATTCCAAGGTCTCACCATCCTCACACTGAAGAACTTCTTCCTCAGCTCCAGTCTAACCCTGCTCTCCCTCAGCTTCAACCCATTCCCCCTTGTCCTGTCTTCTAGACACCCTCATGAAAAGTCCCTCTGCAGCCTTTCTGTAGGCTCCCTTCAGGTATTGAAAGGCAACTCTAAGGTCCCCCCAGAGCCTTCTCTTCTCCAGGCTGTACAACCCCAGCTGCCTCAGCCTGTCCTCACAGCAGAGGTGCTCCAGCCCTTGGATTATCTTTGTGGCCTCCTCTGGACTCCATCCAACAGCTCTGTGTCCTTCTTATGCTGGGGACACCAGAACTGGACACAGTATTAAGAATCATGTTTTCAGTTCTCTGGATCTCTTGTCATTGGAAACTCTGGATCTCAGCTGCTTACTTTTGAGCTTGATGTTTCTCATGCTTTTCCACACCCAGCTGTGATTGCAAGCTGGCCTCTTGTGCTGCCCTATTACATAGAGGCAAGAAACTTTCCTTCTGTGAAATAAATATCCCATCAGGCAGCTTTGCTAGCTGATTGCTTCCAGCACCTGACAGATAAATGACAGCTGTATCAAGAACATCAGCTGAAATGATCCTGCCTTGGCCTCCTCTGGTGAACTTTGGCATCAACCAACTCCATGTTCAGCTACTTAGCAGTTTCTATAGGCTGCTTTCAGCTGCTCCCTAAGCCAGCCCAATCCACACCTGCTTGTGTTATTTCTTGGAAGGGCTTTGGGAAAACAAAAAGAGGGTTTCATGATCTTCCCCAGCTTCACTACAGCCCTTGCTGGGCAGAAACACACAACTCCTGTACTTTGCAGATTGTCACCAACTGCTTCTCTGTTTAATCCTGCATTTTGGTAAATCTCCCTGTGCTGGACAGGAATCATTAAGCAATGTGTGCTGTTATCCATGAGGTCAAAGCCTGCCCGCATCTGATCCATTCAGGTCTTACTGGAATTGAAGTTTTCAGAAATGCAGAAGAAAGGAAAACTTCCCTGATGCCTGCTGCAGCCCAAATCCTCTCTCTCTTTGCACCCATGTGTTACCCTTGCTCTTTGGCAGTGGCATTCAGGCATGCTCCTCATGTCTTGGAATACCACAAGGATAAGCTGTGAAGTCTCTGAAGAGATTTGTTTTCTCTTTTTGGAACGTTAAGAAGTATTCTTAGGGCTTTTTTTTTACAAAGGAGTTACAGGAGCTTTCAACACCATTTTCCCAATCACTGCCTCATAAAAGAAATGTTATAACACCCTACAATTTAATCCTCTCTTCCACAATGTCCCTGATATTAATCAGTGTTTACTACACTGTTTTACAGAGTGCTTCTGAGGATGGTTATCAACTCAGAAGTCTGGTGCAGCAACACTGCCCAAAGAAGATTCTCTGCCTGAAATCAGATTACACCAATACAACCTCCTCCCTTTCTATCAGGGCTGAACAGTATCTATGATCATTCTCAACTGCAGCAGCTGTTCTCCACAGCTGAATCACTGCAGGAAAAAAAAAAAAGGAGATTACACATCAGATATTTCTGCAGCTCTGTCTGGCTATGAAAATGTGCACACACAAAGTCCCCACACAAAAGGGTCTGGTTTTGAAGGAGAAGCTGCCAATTAGCTGTCCCCACAGGGCTAATTTCTCTACCTCTCTGTGACATCCACAGCTCTAGCCCACAGCTGCATGCAAGATTCAAAGTACCTGCTGAGGCACTGATCCTTTCAGAGCCTTTTTACTTTGTTGTTCTGAGTAACTCTTCTTCAGCTTTCTGAGAAAAAATCTAGACTGGTGTGTGACCTTGGGAAGGGTGCCTTCCTCGTGGGCATGGCATGCTAAGGCAGGAATCAAAGCTGGCAGGCTTGCAAGCCCCTGGTGGCAGGTGGATGGGTACAGCATATTGGGCACTTGGTTTTAGAAATATACTAAAGGCAGGCACCTGTGCTGAGATCCCTTCTCCTTCATACTGATAGGCTCCAAGGGGGACTGCTGCACATGAACTACTGGCCCAGGGTACAATTCATAGAATCACAAAGCGTTAGGGGTTGGAAGGGACCTTGAAAGATCATCCAGTCCAACCCTCCTGCCAGAGAAGCATCATCTAGGGCAGGTGACACAGGAACACATTCAGGTGGATTTTGAAAGTCTCCAGAGAAGGAGACCCCACAACCTCTCTGGGCAGCTCCCTCCAGGACTCTGGCACCTTCACAGTGAGAAAGTTTTTTTCCGTTCTGTTCCTGTGGAACCTCCTCTGCTCCAGCTTGCACCCATTGCCCCTTGTCCTGTCACTGGACATCACTGAGCAGAGCCTGGCTCCATCCCCCTCACACTGCCCTTCACATCTTTATCAACAGGAATGAGGGCACCCCTCAGGCTCCTCTGCTCCAAGCTGAAGAGCCCCAGCTCCCTCACAGCCTTTCCTCAGCAGGAAGATGTTCCACTCCCTTCAGCATCTTGATGGCTCTGCACTGGATTCTTTCAAGCAGCACCCTGTCCTTCTTGAACTGAGTACCATGGATGGAACACAGACAGAGGAAATGATGCTCAGCTGAATTTTCAGCCAGAAAAAAAACAACAGGTACAAGAAGCAAGTATTGCTTTCAGACATTTCAAGGTGGGGGAAGGCTGGTTCTGAAATCCAATATTCAGTCTTCCACTATAAATGAGGTTAAAAAAAATAAAAAGAAGCAGCAACTGCACTACCAAGAGCAGATGAGATAGTTACAAGACTCTTATTTGAGATTTTAATTGGCATGAAATTGATGGTAAGGACAGCACTGTTTTCCCTGACTTGACCTCTGCAGTGCAAGATAAACAAAACTTCTCTGATAAAGACTACAACCTCTGTTCTTAAAAGTTCTCTGGTAGTCAGTCTGCCACCTGCTTCATATAGACAATCTAATAAAAGTAGAGATCATTGGAGTGAAGCCAGTGTTTTGCTCCATTCAGTATCCAGGCTTGGCTGGCTCCTTTCCCCAGAGAGATTGGACAGACACACACACCACACTCACAGCCTAAAATCAGGGCACCAGCATTAGTGGTTGGATGGCAGATGTCTTTCCCCTCCCAGCCATAAGCACTAATACACTTAAGGGTATACAAAACCACACAGAGGAGGCAGAAATGCCACTTCCAAATTAACAAAGTTTCCCTAGGGAAAAAATTCCACCAGACCCCTGAGAAGTGGCTGACTGAATCCTTGCCTGGAGAATAACCCAAATGGCACCTGGAACACACAGGCATGGTGACACTTTTTCTAACACTTTTGTTTCTTAGACTGTCACTTGCAACCTTCAGGTTAATTTCCAATCAAGAAACACTTCATTTGTCACTCCTAATGACCTCTATTAGACAGATGATTCACAGATTCCTTTTGATGCAGCCCAGGCTGACATTTGCCTCCTGGGCTGCAAGTGCCCATTACTGGCTCATGTCCAGCTTCTCACTCAGCAGCACCTCCAAGTCCTTTTCTGCAGGGCTGCTCTCAATCTCATCATTCCCCAGCCTGTATTAACATCAAGGATTGCTCCAATTTAGGTGTAGGACCTTGCACTTTGCCTGACTGAACCTCATGAGATTTTCCTCAGCTCACCTCTTCAGACTGTTCAGGACCCTCTGGATGGCACCCACCCTACCCTTCAGTCTTATGAACTGCACCACTCAGCTTGGTGTCATCTGCAAACTTGCTGAGGATTCCTAAATCTCCCTCTCTATAGCATTGCTGCTGTCCTGTTCTGGGACACTGGTACTGGAGGAAAAAGTCAATAGAGGATAACCACAGGAAAAATAAAATGATTTTTAATATCTGGAAATAATGCCAGTCATGGTTTAGCATAAGACCATGTGAAATAAAAGGCAGTTCTCAAAGCTCACCAGGGATTGAACGTGGGGAAGGTAAATGGTGACATGGGCTTCCTCCAAAATGTCAGGTTAATAATAACTGATTTGCTCAAGTCTTGCTGCATCCTCAAATCCAGGTAAAGCCTAGAAATGATCTGGCATATTCATAAATGAATGAGGAGGAACGTGAAGTTCACAGAAATGGAGGAAGCAACGGGAATTTCTAGATTCAAGCTAGAAATACAGGGAGTCCTGCACTCACATATTGATTTGAGGGCAAAAAGAACAGGACTGAGAAGCCCTGGGCTGTTTAGTCTGGAGAAAAAAAAAAGCCTGAGAAGGGATCTGATCAATGTCTATAAATATCTGAGGGGTGGTTATCAAGATGAAGGTGCCAGGTTCCTTTTGGTGGTGCCCAGTGATAGGACAAGGAACAACAGGTACAAGCTAGAACACAGGAGGTTCCACCTCAACATGAGGAGAAACTCTTTCACTGTGAGGGTGCTGGAACCCTGGAGCAGGCTGCCTGGAGAGGTTGTGAAGTTTTCTCTGGAAACTTTCCAAACCCACCTGGATGTGTTCCTGTGTGACCTGCCCTAAGTGATGCTGCTCTGGCAGGTGGGTTGGACTGGATGATATCTAGAGGCCACTTCCAACTCCTAACATTCTGTGATTCTGTGACTCAAATCCCCTATCCCTTAGCTAAGAGAGATGCAGCCTCTACTCTCTCAGCCTTGAGCAACCAAGTCTAGTTGAGAGGTGTCCCTGCCCACGGTGAGGAGGTTTGAGTAGATGATCTCTGAGGCCCCTTCCAACCTGAGCCATTCTATGATTCTAGCCAGGCTCTGACCAACACCACTTTCCACACTGTGAGAGGATCCTGTTTGACCAAGATTTTTCACAGCTTCATTTGGTTTTCCTCTAATTATCAGCCTAGCTAAAGAAACATCTTTCTACTTCCTCTAGCTCATCAGTACTACAGGCATCTGTCATGCACTAATAGTCTGATAAACAACTGAAGCTGCTTAGAGTTCATTCAAGGGGAATCCTGTTATTTCCCAGGGTCATCTTATTATTTAGCAATCTCAAATGGTTCTGTCCAATTAATCAGAAATAAATGAGAATCTTGGCTTGGAACTGAAATGATTTACAGTTGAGGTAGGCTTTCAATGGGAATTATTCACTTCCCACTGCATTTTGAGATCATTCACAGATTGCACTGGGTTGAAAGGGACCCTCAAAGGTCATCTTGTCCAAACCCCCTGCAGGCAGCAGGAACACCTCCAACTAGAGCAGGCTGCACAGGGACACATCAAGACTGATCTTGAATATCTGGAGGGAGAGGGCCTCAACCACACTGCTGGGCAACCTGTTCCAGTATTTCACTACTCTCACTGTAAAGAACTTCCTCCTGATGTCCAGCCTAAATCTGCCCTGCTCCAGTTCTAAACCATTGCCCCTAACCCTATCACCATAGGCCCTTCTGAACAGTGCTTCCCCAGCCTTCCTGTAGGTCCCCTTCAGATATTGAAATGTAGCTCTAAGGTGTCCCCAGAGCCTTCTCTTCTGCAGGCTGAACAGCCCTGATCCTTCAACCTGTCTTCACAGGAGAGCTTCTCCAGCCCTTTGATCAGCTTTGTGGCCCTCCTCTGGACCTGCTCCAGCAGCTCCATGTCTCTTTTGTGTTGGGGGTACACAGCTGGACACAGTACTGCAGGTGAGGTCTCACCAGAGCAGAGCAGAGTGGCAGAATCACCTCTTTTGACCTGCTGGCCATGCTTCATTTGCTGGAAGTTCTTTCAGTTGCTTTATTTCCACACACAATACCTGAAGTTGAAAAGCTGACTTGAATCCCTGAAGCTGGCTGGATACTAGGCTATAAAAAAAGTAACACAAAGCCTACTAAAGCAGTCAAGTCAGTCTCACAACAATGCAAGGCAGGAGCAAGGGTGAGGGATCAGCTGCCAGAGCTCCTCATCCTGCAGTGGCTGCACACTGGAAGAATGCCACCACTGTCAGGAAAAGCTGCTGCTCTTTCCTGCTTCAGACAAATCACCTCCAAGAGCAATGGGCCACAGATATTATAGGCAGCTTGGATGCAGTAAAGCTGTCTTGGACCTTTTCAGAACCAAGTTGACCACCTCAGTCACTTCTTTTAGACTGGCAGAAAACACTGATTAGACAAAGTGACAGATACCTTCCAATGGGCTTACAGGTTGCTATTATGTCCTTTGCAACCATGTGCTGCACAAAACCAGTGAGATTTGAATGTCAATCTGTATCCTTTCTGCTTCACACACCATCCCCAGTAACCCTGAAGGACTCTTTTGCAAAGGTCACCCTTGCAGCCTTTTCAGATGTCTCCACTGCCACTTTGCTTATGTTATTCCCTAGATAGCCCCAGCAAAAAGGTGAATTAGGTAGTGAGAGACATTTTCTGCACAGGTAAAGCAGCAAAGGGAAGAGCTAGGGCTGGTAAAGACGAAAATTGTCAGTGCAGCTTATGGATAAACATGGAGTGCCTCTAGGTAAGACAGTGCAACTGGCAATTTAGCACTTAAGATACAGCAGAAAGAAACAAATCTCACTGACGGTAAGTTGTTGCCTGCAAGACCACTGCAAGAGTTAGCAGGAACATCTTACTGGCTGGCAAGTCAGCTAGACTAACTTCACAGAAGCACAAATGGGTGGGGGTTGGAAGGGGCCCCTGAAAATCATCTAGTCCAACTCCCCTGCCAAAGCAGGATCACCCAGAATAAACCACACAGGAACATATTAAGAAGGGTTTGGAATGTCTCCATGGACAGAGTCCACAGCATTTCTGAGCAGCCTGCTCCAGTGCTCTGCCACCCTCAACGGGAAGAAGTTTTGCCTTGTGTTCACATGGAAGCTCCTGTGTTCCAATTTGTGTCCACTGCCCCTTGTCCTGTCACTGGACACCACTCAGAAGAGTCAGGCTCCATCCTCCTGATGCTCACACTTGAGATATTAATCAGCATTACTGAGATCTCCTCTCTTCTTCTCCATGCTAAACAGCCCCAACTCTCTCAGCCACTCCTCATAAGTTCCTAGCCCCTCATCATCTTAATGGCTGCACTCCACTGGGCTCTCCACTAGTAGCTCCTCTGCCTCTTGAACTACTTATTCAATAAACAGGAAGAGTAACAGGAAAGCAATTCTGTGAAGTCTCTTCCTGACCAAAATCAAACAAGATGACCATAAGCCAACACACTTCACACGCCAGGTGACTCCTGTAGAGATCTCCTGCTGGTCCAGCCTGAGTTTAAACTCATTCAAAGGCTTCAAACTTTGTTTCTCAGGTTAAACTTAAAACCAAGTAAGGGTAGAGTGCCCTAGGGTCATACCCTTTATGCCTAGGACAAGAGGAGAGTTATTTCCGGCGTGCTGCAAGCGGTCAGCCCTGCTCACGTGGGTCGCGGCAGTGCCGCAGACGTGGGGGTCGGCGAGGGCCCGGGGCTGCTCAGGCTGTTGAGGGCAGATGGACATCCCCTATGAAATCACAAGTGACATTTTTAGCTTGGCTTTGCAGACCACTGTGGAGCTGGCATGGACCAGGGGAAGTGAGCTTGCCCAGGATATGGCGCTTAACGCGGATGTCAGCCTTGCAGAACTGATTTGCATTTGTGAGCAGAGCTTAGCAGAGGGCACTTCTGAAGTGGCCTGCTGGGATTTTGGCTAAGTTGGCTTCTCCCCTCTCCTCACTGACACCTCCCTGCTCACCTCAGAGCTTTTGTCTTTGTCAAACTCCGTTGTACTCGTTCCTTAGCCTCCCCACCTTTGGCGCATTATAGAATCACAGAACGTTAGGGGTTGGAAGGGACTTCTGCAGATCATCATGTCCAATCCCCCTCACTGAGGGCAGGTCATACAGGAACACATCCAGGAGGGTTTTGAATGTCTCCAGAGAAGGAGACTCTGCAACCTCTCTGGGCAGCCTGTTCCAGGGCTCTGTCACCCTCACAGTAAAGTATGTCCTCATGTTGAGGTGAAATTCTACTGAATATTACTGACATTTAATACCAGTCTTAAGACACCTGTGTTAAGTGTGAATTTAAATCATGACTGTTCATTTGTTGCCAAATCCTTCTCACTCAAGGGTTGGAACCTGCATGAGGAACTGAAAAAAAATGTGCTTTACTCCTAAGGGCCACTTTTATATAGGATGAGAGGGAATGGATTAAACCTGGGAGACTCAGCCTGGAGATTGGAAAGAAATTCTTTCCAGTGAGGGTGGTGAGACACTAGAACAAGTTGCCCAGGGAAGTTGTGGACACCCCCTCCCTGGAAGCATTCAAGGCCAGGTTGGATGAGACCTTGAGCAATCTGGGCTATTGGGAGGTGTCCCTGTCAATGGCAGGGGGGTTGGAACTAGATGATCCTTGGGGTCCCTTCCAACCCAAACCATTCTAGGACTGTGACTCTATGAATTGTTGCTTCTACCACACAGTATGCTCTACCCCAACAATGCACATTTGCTCATTTTCCATGTACTCTGTGGGCAACACATTTCTTAAAGCCAAGCAAGACACAACAGGTGAAAACTCAAAGCCATTTTCTACTTGTTTGATGCAACTGTGCCCCAGGTGTATATTCTGCTTTGAGGGAGCAGTAAAAATTGGTTGCAGTCACAGTGCAGACACAGAGCCCTGGAGTGTACACATCATTTTCCTGACACTGAACTTGCTCACCAACTTTGCTGACTTTTTTTTTGGGAGCAGTTCAAATAACTTCACAGACAAATTCTGAAAATCCAACAAAGCCCCTGAACAACTGAGGTGAAGCAGCAGCAAACAAAGCTCTTTCCCCAGCCACCAGTATGGAATAATGCAAGAGCATACACGATGCTGTAGCCTTCGCAATGAGGGTGAGCTAGCAAGGGAGTCTTGAAAATATATAGGAAAGGGAACAGAAGAAATCAGAAGAGCTACAAGGAAGCAAAACCAAACAAATACAAAACTTCTGGAAACTGAAAGGAAATCCTTTACTTTTTTTATTTGATGCAGTTTAGTTTTTATTGGCTTGCAGCCATAACACAGGCAGTTTAGAGAAACCAGCAAAGGAGGCACTAACATTATTGTGACCCAGAAATGCAATTCACTCTCTGCTAAAGCCACACAACCTTACTCATTTCTGGATTTGTGCCAAAAACATATGGCCACACTCAAGCCAGAAGGTGTTCCACAGTCCTGGACCTTAGAGAGTCTCAGCATGAGAAATTCCTCACCACCTGAAAGCTTCCTAGAATCAAAGACTCACAGAAACATTCACGTTGGAAAAGACCTTTGGGACCATCAAGTCCAACTGATAATCCTACCCTTGGGCAACCAAGTCTAGTTGAAAGGCGTCCCTGCCCATAGAAGGGGGGCTGCAGAAGACCATCTCTAAGGTTCCTTTCAACCTAAGCCATTCTATGATCCTATGAAAACACAGCCTGGACTGAAAACCCATGTCCAGAGATCTAGAAATTGAGAGAGAAAAGCAGAGCCTGCAATCCAACACTACTACTGTCTGAACATGCAAAAGAAGTGGAAAATTATTCTTTTTTTTGTGTGTCAGAGTGGCGGCAAAAACTTAGTTAAATCATAAAATTTAGTAACACGAAGCACACAGAATGACTAAGCTCTGTATTAATACACCCAACTAAAAATAATGATCAAGTATGTCAAGCTATCGAAAATATCAACCAAAAAGTTAGGAAAACAATTTACTGTTCTTCAGTAAATTGTTCATCGGTTCCAGCTGTCAAGCTTCTCCTTGGCTAAGCCTGAATCTGATGTTTTCCTCAACTGCTCATCTTGATCATTTCTTTATATACACACAACCATCTCTAGCAGTGTGAAGACATAAAGAGCTCTGAAGACAGGAAACAACTGCTGTAAGTAGTGGCAATGGGTGTCAGCAGAGTCAGACATCCTGTTACAACAAGAGGCTGCTACAGTTTACAGGGCTGGCGAAAAAAAAACCCACAAGATTTTCAGTAGCCGTAAATAAAGAACAGATGAAGAGGTACTGGACCAAAACCCCCTAAAGAATGCTTCCCATTTGGATTACAATCATAAAAACACAGAGTGGCAGGGTTGGAAGGCACTGCCAGAGATCATCAAGTCCAGCCCCCACCTGCCAAAGCCACACCACCTAGGGCAGGTCACACAGGAACGCATCCAGGTAGGGTTGGAAGATCTCCAGTGAAGGAGATTCCACAGCCTCTCTGAGCAGCCTGCTCTAGGGCTCTGTAACCCTCACAGGAAAGAAGTTTTTACTCATGTTGAGATGGAATTTCCTGTAATTGAGTTTACATCCATTGCCCCTCATCCTATCAGTGTGCATCACTGAAAAGCGCCTGGCTCCATCCTCCTGACAGCCACCTCTCAGGTATTTGTAGACATTGACAAGGTCCCTTCTCAGCCTTCTCTTATCCAGACTAAACAGACCCAGGTCGCTCATCCTTTCTTCATGAAACAGAGGCTCCAATCCCTTCAGAATCCTTGTAGCTCTCCACTGAACACTCTCACTATAGGCTAATATGATTTCAAAAGATGTTGTTCACAGATTGCATCAGGTTTGAGAGCCCCTCAAAGGCCATCTTGTCCAACCCCCCTGCAGTCAGCAGGGACAATTCCCAGGGCGATATTGAGTCTGATTTTGAATGTCCCAGGGATGGGGCCTCAACCACATCCCTTGGCAACCTGTTCCAGTATTTCATCACTCTCACTGTAAAGAGTCCAACCTAAATCTCCCCTGCTCCAGTTTCAAACCATTGCCCCTTGTCCTATCACCACAGACCCTTCTACACAGTCTCCCCCCCCAGCCTTTTTGTAGGTTCCCTTCAGATATTGAAATGTAGTTCTAAGGAAGCCTTCTCCTATTCAGGCTGAACAGTACCAATTCTTTCAGCTTGTCTTCACAGAAGAGGTTCTCCAGCCCTCTGATCATCTTGGTGGCCCCTCCTCTGGAGCAGCAGGTCCGTATCTCTCTTGTATTTGGCACCCCAGAGCTGGACACAGTACTCCAAGTGAGGCCTCACCAGAGCAGTGGCAGAATCCCCTCTCTCTATCTGCTGGCCATGCTGCTTTTGAAGCAGCCCAGGCTGCCATTTGCCTTCTGGGCTGCAAGTGCCCATTGCTGGTTCCTGTCCAGCTTCTCATCCACCAGCACCCCCAAGTCCTTTTCTGCAGGGCTGCTCTCAATTGCATCATTCCCCAACCTATACTGATATCAAGGGTTGTCCCCACCCATGTCCATGTGGGTTTCTTTCACAATCCTCTGCACGTCCTCCTCGCAGTAAAGCCATGCTGACAACTGTTAACTTTTTTCTGTCATCTCAAATGCATGAGGTCACAAATGAAATCCTTTCACTCTGTGACTGGGATTTCTTGCTAAATCAGCACAGAGCACAGTTGAGTTTTTAGCATTGTCCTTAGACTGTCTCCTCTGAATTCCTGTTGAATACTGATTCAGGATTTTAAGGTCCAGCTGCCCACCTCCTCAGGTTGCCCTGGTGTATACAAACTCAGGAGTGATTAATGGGTTATTTAAAATGCACAAATACCTCATGGCCTAAAGAACATGGACAACATGACCTTTTCTTCTCTTGCTTTATGCCACAAGGCTTTGGATCAATCTCTACCTTTCCAGAAATACAGGTTTGCCCTTAGAGGTACAATCACCAACCTGAGCTTTGCATGTTTTGCCCTTTATTTTTTTTTCCCCAGATAGATCTAAGGTAAATCTGCCCAGCCTTAGTCATAATCAAAATACCACAAAAAAAAATCATACTAAACTTGAGACCACATGTTGACTTTTGACATATTCATAACTCTAGCAGAACTTCCATTAAGCAAATGAAATTCATTTTGCACACGTTCTCCAGATACATTTCTCCATAGGTGAGCTCCCATTTAGGCAGGTTTAATGGACAGTTCTTCAGGCTGCCCTAGCAATTACTCCTGTGCTGACCTCGAAGGATCATTAATATTAGGGAGTTGAGAGGCAATTCAATTTTCACTCTGGTTCAGCCCTAAGCTTCTTCTAAGTAGATGCTGTCAGCTGTGTCAAATTATATCTGATGCCTCATTGATGTGGAAGGCTATTAGGACCAGAGCTGGCAAGAGCAAACTCAAACCACAAAGTTTTCAGCAAGAAAATGAAGAGCAGCCTAAGATACCAGCAGGCCAGAACCATTTGCTGTGGAACAATGCCAACCACCACCCAAAAGACTTTTTTTTTTTTTTTCTGCG
>VXBD01003980.1:2346-74747 GCA_013399975.1 Indicator maculatus | reverse complement strand
TTTCTGCGGGGGGGGGGGTGCTATGAGAATAACAAAAACCAGATATGGAATAGCCCAGAGTAATAAGAGAAGAGCTGCTCCTAGAATTGCACACTAAGAGATTTAAATGCAGACCAATTTAAAAAAAAAAGGCTTAAAAGCACAACTCTGAGGAAGCCCAGCTGAGAAATGCCAACAGGATTACACAACATACCCAAGACACCAAAGGCACAGAGGCTGGACCCTCCAGCACCACAACTGCAGTTAAACCCCAACACATTAAGATAGCTCCTCTCCAATCCAGCAGGTAAGCTTTCCACAAGCAGGGGAAAAAAGCCCGCCCCCCCAACTGTAACTCACACTGGTGACACCCTGTACACCAGAACGCATCTGAACGACCACATCCTCCACCGATTATCCTCTGTTTCATCTGAAAGCAAAGTAGTAGAAAAGCTTTCCCCTCACCTCCCCCCTGCCCCCCTCCTCATACCTTCCTCCCTAATGAGAGGGAAAGCAGACAATTAGCCATTGATGTCCAGACAGAAAGCTGCTGCTTCCTCACTTTAAAAGCCCCTTTTGGCAACCCTCATCCTCACCTTTGCCTTTGCTCACTATCGCGATACACCCCAGTCCCACCTGGTGTCAGCTCTGGGGGTTTTGCCAGCGGAATTTCCATGGTGCACCAAGGCATTTTTTAACCCTTCTTGGGGTGAAATAGAGCAAAGATCACAGTCCCCTTCCCAGAGGAGCTGAGAGCTGCCACACAAACCTTCCTTTTCTTTTTTTTTTTTCCCTGCTTGGAAAGCTTTGTAAATGGATGCTCTTTTAAATTAGATGCCTTGGAGATTTGTTATTGAACAGTAAATAACTAAATAAAGGAACACACCACCACCACCCCACCAACCTCTTTTGCATTTTAGTGTTAGAAACGAGCACTGTAAACAATTAATCTTTAAGAAACACACACTTTGTCATAAGCATGCAGCAGTTCACCCTCCCTCCCAAGGAAAAAAAAAAGAAATTAAAAATAAAAGATCAGAACATTTCAAAACAAAGCTACTTTGCATTATACCATCACAAAATATTAATCAAATCATTCGTTTGTATGCAATTGTTTGTTTGTCCTCATTAAAACATGCACATATATATTATATGTAACTCACAGGAATTTCCAGTTGTGCAAATGCTCACTGAAAAAAAATGGAATCAAAACAAATACACACATACAAACATACACACACACACATACACACACACACACAGATTCTGAGCCAAAATGCATGCATGGACAGGGTTTAAGCATCGTTTAAGAAAAAAAAAAAAAAAAAAAATTGCTACATTATTAAAAAGGAAAGCAGCCTGGCAACTATTTTTTTTTTTTTAATTCATGCTTTTATTTGAAGCCTTCTCAATTTTCCTTTATATTCGTTGGTAGCAAACATGCTAAAATAAAATAAAAAATATATATATATAGAAAAATCTCCATTGTTTAAAATAAGAAAAGAATTGGGGAAAAACAACCAAACCCCCTCCCCAAAACCTAAAAGAAGCCTCCATGCTCTGGGTACCAAAATAATAATAATAAATAAATAAAAAGACAACGAACAAAACAACAATTTAAAGGCTTCTCTCTATTTAAATAAAGAGACATCGTGCAGAAATTTGAGCTCAATATTAATGACATGCAATCTCCAAGGAGACATATACTAATTTAAAGAAAAAAAAAAAGAGGAAAGAAGGAAAAAAAAAAAGTCATTTTCAGTAATCGATGCAAATGCTTTTTTCCTTTCCTTTTATTTTTTCCTTTTCTCCCCCCCCCCCTTTTTTTTTTTTTCTTTTCTTTTTTCCTCCTTCTCCTCCTCGCTTAATGGTTGTCTTAAACCCTGCATGCTGCAGTGCTTCGCCTGTGCTCTGCATCGCCTGCGAGAGAAGAAGCTACCTGAGAGTTTTCACAGTGCCATCTCATATCCATGTCTGCCTGGCTAACCCTGGGTGCTTTGAGCGATTTTTTCCCCCCTTTTTTTTTCTCTTTTTTTTCCCCCTTCCTCTTCCCTCTTTCCCCTCCTCCCTTAATTCTTAATGGCAATCCTAGGAAATTTAGGAGTCCATCCTCTGAAATCAATACTGGTGACAGCCGCGCTCCCTGCCTCCGCGGGAGACCTGGATGATAAACTGCCTNCGTGCCGCCGCCAAGCCAATGGCCGCGGCTGGTAGCGCGGGAGGAGCGGGGCGCGCACGGGGAAGGCCACGGAGCCGCCCGCAGGGAACTCGGCTGCGGAGCCCAACGAGAGCGGAGCGGTTCGGAATGGAACGGAGAACCCCACCCTACTCCCACCGCCATCGCCCACGCCTGCCCGCAGTGGNTGGGGGCGGGGGTGTGGAGGGTGGCGGTAACGGTGTTACAGTCACAGAAACACAGAACGGGCTCGGTTGGAAGGGACCTCCAAAGTTCATCCACTCCAACCCCCCCTGCAGTCAGCAGTGTCATCCTCCACTAGATCAGGTTGCCCAGAGCCATGTTGAGCCTCACCTTGAATATCTTCAGGGATGGGGTCCCAACCTGTTGCAGTGTTCCACCACCCTCACAATAAAGAACCTGTTCCTAACACTCAGTCTAAATCTACTCTTCTCTAGTTTAACACCATTACCTCTTGTCCTATCACTGCAGGCTTTTGCAAGCAGTCTCTCTCCATCCTTCTTGTTGTAGGCCCCCCTACAGTCACAGGCTCACAGGATGTTAGGGGTTGGAAGGGACCTCCAGAGATCATCAAGTTCAACCCCCCTGCCAGAGCAGGACCATAGAATACAGCACAGGAACATATCCAGATGGGTCTTGAGAGACTCCAGAGAAGGAGACTCCACAACCACTCTGGGCAGCCTGCTCCAGTACCTTCACAGTGAAAAAGCTCCTGCTCATGGTGAAGTGGAACCTCCTGTGCTGTAGTTTATATCCATTGCCCCTTGTCCTATCACAGGGTACAACTGAGCAGAGCCTGTCCCCTCCCTCTTGACACCCTCCTGGCATCAGTGTTGGTTTCCTTGTGTGGTCTGACAGTAATCCCTGTCAGGGCTGTGTCCTCAGTGAAAGGATTTCATCTAGGGGACAATCTAAATAAGAAACCCAACTCTATTCTCAGTAAGAAAATAAACTAGGTGAGAATGCCACCTACAAACAACGGGGTCCTTTCACGTTCACTAAGCCTAACTTTGATTAACCTCAGCAGGCACCTTCCCGAAGGACAGGACCAAATTATCTGTAACATTCGGCCAGAGACAGTATTTTTTGGAAGTGTGATTCTACGAGAACAACATTAAAAGTAATAAGCTGTCATATGCCCCCTGTGCCATGACGGAGGAGACCAGCATAGCAGTAACAGCAACGGTATCAAGGAGGGTTGGCAGATCCCAGCTCCTCTCAAACACAGAGCACATGTTTGCAAGGATGGGATGCTGACTGGGAAGCTTTGACTTGAAGCACTGGGAGAAATCCTGCATGGTGTGGGTTGCTAGGAAGCTGGGCTAGGTCACAACAAGTACAGTGAACAGTACCCAGCAAAAACCTGCTTAGATTCATAGCTTGGGTCGGAAAGGACCTTAAAGATCATCTAGTTCCAACCTCCTGCCATGGGCAGGGACACCTTCTACTAGCCCAGGTTGCTCAAGGCCTCTTCCAACCTGGCCTTGAACACCTCCAGGGAGGGGGCTTCCACCACCTCATCCAGTTCTCACCACACTCACCATCAACAATTTCTTATTAATCTCCAGTCTAAATTTGCCCTCCTCAAGCTTCAATCCATTCCCACTCATCCTATCACTATAAGCCCTTGTAGAAAGTCCTTTCCTGGCTTTCTTGTAGGCCCTTTCAGGTACTGCTCTTCATGTCTGCCCAGAGCCTTCTTTTCCCTAGGCTGAATAGCCCCAACTCCTGCACCCTGTCCTTACAAAGGTAGTGCTCCAGCCCTCTGACCATTTTCATGAGACCATTGATCATGGAGATATTGTAATGGGATTCCTTCTGTTGGAGAATATTCCTCCATCTAAGTTCAGGGTGGTATTTTTTTGCTTTTCATGGAGATGCACCTCTGTGCTTATCAAGTGCTAAGTGCTGTGACATGATCTGGAGATAGAATAGCCAACATTATTAGGAGAGATTTCACTCAAAGGACGTGAAGACACTGCAATCATTATGAGCTTATCGGAGAACAAAGCAGTTAGAAATGCACCTGACTCTACACAAGCACTCCTCAGTTTATATTTACAGAAATTCCTAAGTGCTTCATTAAATCAAGGCCAAGTATACAAAAAAATTAACACTGAATGACACAGAGCTGTTGGAGCAAGTCCAGAGGAGGATAACAAAGATGATCCAAGGGCTGTAGCACCTCTGCTATGAGCATAGGCTGAGGGAGCTGGGATTGTGCAGCCTGGAGAAGAGAAGACTCCAGGGGGACCTTAGAACTGCCTTCCAATACAGGAAGGCTGGAGAGGGACTTTGCATAGGGGTGTCTACAGACAGGACAAGGGGGAATGGTTTGAAACTGAGGGAGAGCAGGGTTAGACTGGATTTTAGGAGGAAATTCTTCAGTACAAGGGTGGTGAGACACTGAAACAGGTTGCCTAGGGAGGTGGTGGAAGCACCCCCCCAGAGGTGTTCAAGGCCAGGCTGGATGAGGCCTTGAGCAGCTGAGTCTAAGTGCGAGGCAGAAAAGAAAGATGAAGCTGTATTTGCTTGAGCGCTCACTCCGAAGCCATAGATGAGAGTTTTGCTGCATGCATACATTTTGCCAAATACCTACACAAATATTGCTTTAAAACCTGCTTGTTGCTGCAGTGAGGGACAGGAAATGAGTTGTATTGCAGATATTTCATAGCAAGGGAGAGCGTGGTAGATATCATCAAGACAAATCTACAGAGTCCCTACAATGCAGAAACAGTGTTCCACTTGAAAAGCCCCTGCTGGAAAAGGACATAAATTCCAACACAGGCAACCCAGAACAGGAGAAAGCAAACCTGAGGTTTGATTTAAACCTAAGTATGCTACATATTTTATTAAGGAGACAAGAGCAGTAGAGACAGAGCATCATTAAAATCCTTGCTACTGCACAGAACAGGCACTTAAATTATTGTAATTTATCCAGGAAAAAGATTCATAGATTCTTGGAATGCTTTAGGTTGGAAGGGATCTTAAAGATCTCTTAAAGTTCCAACCCCCTGCCATGAACAGGGACACCTTCCACTAGACCAAGCTGCTGAAGCCTTCATCCAACCTGACCTTCAACAGCTCCAGGGAGGTGATAATAATAACATATGTTCTTAATAAACATCAAGGCGGTGTTAGTTTTAAATCTAAATTTCTACATGTCCTTGGGGATTAAACTGGCATTCCATCTTGAGAGTCACATGTCTCTTGTACTCAGATGCTGTCCAATCACTTGCCATGTCCCCAGCAAGGATGTGCTGGAGCAGCCAGAGAAGGGCCCAAATGATCAGAGGGCCAGAGAACCTCTGCTACGAAGACAGGCTGAAAGAATTGGGGCTGTTTTGGGGCTGTTCAGCAACGGAGAAGAGAAGGCTTCAGAGAGACCTTAGAGCTGCATTTCAATATCTGAAGGGGACCTACAGGAAGGCTGGGGAGGAACTGTTTAGAAGAGCCTGTAGTGATAGGACAAGGGGCAATGGTTTGAAACTGGAGCAGGGCAGATTTAGGTTGGACATCAGGAGGAAGTTCTTTACAGTGAGAGTGATGAAATACTAGTACAGGTTGCCCAGGGATGTGGTTAAGGCCCCATCCCTGGGACATTCAAAATCAGACTCAATATGGCCCTGGGAATTGTCCCTGCTGACTGCAGGGTGGTTGGACAAGATAACCTTTGAGGGTCTTTTCAAACCTGATGCAATCTGTGAATCTGTGTACAGCATCTTTTGGAATCATATTAGACAGCTTTGAGATGAATGTGGATTTGCAGCCTAAAGTGAGATTTCATTTCATAATTACTCCCACACAAATCAGTTTCTCTCCAGAGAGAAGTGGCATTAAGGAGGTAGCCTTACTCTTTTTACTGGAGAACTGGGACAGTGAGCAACATGACATTTTCTTCCCTTTCCCTGTAGAGACTTCTGCAAGACTTTACCCTGCTAAACTACCAAACTCAAAGCAAGAAATGTCAGTGTCACAGCTTTCTGTCATGTCTGGAACTGTGCTCTGCACCTGTGACAAAATCAGCCCCTTCTAGCAGGAAGTCTGTAATCTCCTTCCCAGAGGTCTCAACTGTCCCATCATGCTGTCAGCCAAACTGTGTCCATCAGGCTCGCTTGCCGATACCTCTGTTCCCCTGGATCATAGGAAAATAAGCTCCACAGTGATGTAAATCTTTAAGAGAAGTGCCTTCTGCTCCTCAAAAGGTCCAGATTCTCCTCCTTGCTTAAGCAAACGGAAGCAGAAAAACTGTCACCAGAAAAAATTACCCCCTCAAGAAACCATAATTTAGATCAATCCTACCTGTTTGGAGCTAACAGCTGCCATCAGACTTTAGTCCCAATGCCACTACTGCCGAGAAACTGATGAGATACTCTCTTTGTTGGCAACATGTATCACAGAATCATGGAATCACAGAATGTTAGGGGTTGGAAGGGACCTCAAATTGTCATCCACTCCAATCCCCCTGCCAAAGTAGGATCAGCTAGGGCAGGTCACACAGGAACACATCCCAGTGGGGTTTGAACGTCTCCAAAGAAGGAGACTCCACAAGCTCTCTGGGAAGCCTGTTCCAGAGCTCCATCAACCTTACCATAAAGAAGTTTCTCCTCATGTTGAGATGGAACCTCCTGTGTTCCACTTTGCACCCTTTGTTCGTTGCCCTATCACTAGGCAGCACCAAAAAGAGCCTGGTACCTTCATCCTGACACCCATCCCTCAGCTATTTATAGATGTGAGACCAGCCCTAGGTGATCCTGCTCTGTTCTGCTTAATGATCCTTCAAGGTCCTTTCCAAGCCCCAGCATTCTGTGATTCTATGATTTCTGCAGTGACTTTACCTCTGTACAGGTCACAAAGGCCTAAATAAAATAGTCTTGAATCCCCCAGGGGATTCTCATGGGCCTGCCTGCCTCTTTTGTAGAGGGGTGAAGGGAGTGCAGAACAATGACAGACCAAGTCTGTTTGATTTGTTATTTTAACCCACACCCCAGTGATTTCTCAAATGCTTTTCTTGTTTCAGTGCCAGTCAGTTTCAGGCCTGAAGTTTACTGGAGAGTCTAAAGTAGCTCCAAAGTCTCAGAGGAGCAGATGAACCCCCAGTGTTTGGATGAGTGTGAGCAGTAGGGTCCAACTTTGCACAGCTGAGGCTGAAGCACATTTCTGGATTGCATAAAGGTTTTCTCCTCTCCTATGAGGACAGGCTGAGGGAGCTGGGGTTTTTCAGACTGGAGAAGAAAAGACTCTGGGGGGACCTTACAGGAGCCTTCTAGTACCTGGAGGGGGCTACAGGAAGGCTGCAGAGGGACTTTTACAAAGGCCTCCAGTGATAGGACAAAGAGCAACGGTTTGAAATTAGAGAAGAGCAGATTTAGATTGGATGTTAGGAGCAAGTTCTGCACCATGATCTTGGTGGAACACATGAACAGGTTGTCCAGGGAGGTAGCTGAGGCCCCATCCCTGGAAATATTCAAAATCAGGCTTGACAAGGCTCTGGTCAATCTGATCTAGTAGAGAATGTCCCTGATAAATGCAAGAGGGTTGAACTAGATGACCTTTGTAGGTTCCTTCTAACCAAACCCATTCCACGATTCTATGATTTCTCCACCAAGCATCAGCAGGGTCCAAAGGAGAGGGAAGAAAGAGCTCCAGTTCCTGCACCAACAAGGTGCATTTCTCAGAAGATGCACAAGAAGTTTTAATGGGATGAAAACAGAAGTTGTAAGGGGGAGACTGGGATAAGGAGCTCCACGTCTGCCATTCGCTCTGTGCTCTTCAGCATGTCAGAGATCACGTTTTCTTCACCCCAGAAAAGAACAAGTAAAACAAAGGGGAGAAAAAAGACTTTGTGTTCTTCCCTCTTGGGTACATAATGCACATCTGGGTCTGGACAAATAAGAAACTGGCAGCAATGCAGAGGGGGCTATTCAGTAAACAATAGAGCTGTTTATATTACCTCATACCTTTGGCAACATCTGATACTTCAATGTTTCAGTGATATTCACAGAATGGTTTGGGTTGGAAGGGACCTTCAACATCATCCAGTTCCAACCCACTGCCATGGGCACAGAAACCTCCCACTAGCCAGGTTTCTGAAGGACTCATCCAGCCTGGCCTTCAACACCTCCAGGCAGGGGGCATCCACAACCTCTCTGTGCAACCTGTTCCAGTGTCTCACCACCCTCCCTGTAAAGAATTTCTTTCTAATCTCCACTCTGAATCTGCCCTCCTCAAGCTCCAATCCATTCCCTCTTGTCCTAGCACTACAAGTTCTTGTCAAAAGTCCCTCCCCAGCTTTCTTGTAGACCCCCTTCAGGTACTGGAAGGCTGCTCTAAGGTGTCTCCAGAGCCTTCTTTTCTCCAGGCTGAACAACCCCAACTCTCTCAGCCTGTGTGCATAGGGGAGGTTGTCCAGCCCTCTGATTATCTTCATGGCCCTCCTCTGGACCCGCTCCAACTGCTCCATGTCCCTCTTATGCTGTGGGCACCAGAACTGGAGGCAGTACTGCAGGTAGGGTCTCAGCAGAGCAGAGGGGCAGAATCCCCTCCCTGTCCTGCTGCTCTCCCTGCTTTTGATGCAGCCCAGCACACAGCTGCCTTCTGTGCTGCCAGCAACCACTGCTGGCTCATGGGGAGTTTGTCATCAGCTGACACCCCAAAGTCCTTCTCCTCCAGACTGCTCTGGAGCTATTCCTCACCCAGCCTGGATTTGTGCTTGGGATTGCCTTGACCCAGGACCTTGCACTTGGCCTTGTTGAACTTCACGAGGCTGGCTTGGGCCCACCTCTGAAGCCTAGCCAGGTCCCTCTGGATGCCTCCTTTCCCTCCAGCATGTCCACCAGGACACACAGCTCAGTGAGAGTGCACTCAATGCCACTGTCCCTGTCAGTGACAAAGATGTTGAACCCATGACTGTGTATTTCATACATGTGAGATTCAAAGCGACTCAATAGCTTTGGAAGGTCAGGAAAGACTTTGACCCCCTCTGTCAGCCTCCTGTATGGATGACAGGAGCAGCTGTCTCCATCAAAATCCATACCACAAGGCACAAAACTGTTGTACCAGATTTTTAGGGCAGCAGAAAAGAAAGTTGAAGTCTCAGCTCCTAGTGTATTTTCCCCAGGTGTGACTTTGCCCTGCTCCATCAGAGCCAATTTTTTTTTTTTTTTTTTTTTTTTGCAGCTGAGGAATTCTGCAGCTGCAATTTCAACAGTTATAAAACAGTGTAAATCTAAAACTAAGGGAGCAGAAAATGTAATATATTTGACTTGATTGAGCTGGGGTTTTTGGCTTGCCAATAACTTGTTGGTTCAAGGATTGCTATGAGTCCATGACTCGTTCTATTTTGAAATCACACCTTTTCAGAGACACCCACATAGCTTAGGAATAGATGTGTAAATGTATTCTTGGCCTAGTTACATTTTACAGAGTGGGAGTAGAAGAAAAAAAAAACAGAGAGAATGTGAAACCTTCCTTTTAAATTAAAGGTTCCATATCCTAATAATTAATCATTCCTTTGCCCTAAATTCCCTCCTGAATGTGGAGATGCCTGCAGAGACTGGGTGTCTGCTGCTGCCTCTTTAAATCAGAACCCTGTTTTGACTGTCAGGTAAACAGCAGAACCTGGGCCATGCCTCTTCTCTCTGCTGCACAGAAAAATAAAGCAGCTGTTGAAGAACTACAGAGGCACCCACAAAGGCACACAGAATGCAGTGCTGGCTGCTCACACAGCACACTGCTTCCCTCTGTGAAGAGAAGGTGGCTTTCCCCTGACTGCAGAGATGCTAAGGGTTTCCTTCAGCCTCTGGGACGGGTTTGGTTTTTTACCTGAGGGACGATTGCCTTGGCTAACAGATTCAAGCAGCAGCTGAAGGTAGCTGAGCTTCCTGCAAGCTGACAAGGATGGAAACACGGAAAGAAACCTTCCAATGAAGAGCTAATTAATGGGTGCAAGTTGTGTGCTGGTTATCAGGAGGGCTCTGATTATAGGCCTAGAGGAAGATTGCAAAACTAATGAGGGATTTCACATTTAGCAGAGGATATCTTGCTCTGACATCAACCTCCTCCCAGGTGATAGGAGGAGACTGATGGGCTGACAAGACTGCTTGCATCAAGGAAGCACAGGCATGCTTACCTGCTTCCCTGCCAGCAGCCAGGTTTAAAAGCAGAGAGCTTTTACCATGGAACTACAATAGGCAACCTAACTACACCACAGGCAAATCAACCCCCAGGCAAAATTAAGAGCAGTGGGAACTGCTTAATTTCTGAATAAGAAATTCATATTCTCTAAAAGGGCATAACAGAACACCAGGCTAAGGTCTTGATGCTTGGACAGCTCTAACAAAATAAAACAACAATGAAAAATCCCCAAGAAAAAGGGAATTTGAATACTTTGTGAGCATGACATTATTTTCACACTTTAATTAAATTACTGCTTTGGCTCAGCCATTTTTGCTATGGGCAAGAACTATGTAGGGTAGTTGTTGGGGGGGGTATTGGTTTTTGTTTGAAGTTCATAGGATTTTTAAAAAAGAGACTAAGAAAAAAAAAAAGACAGGCATGCAGAGCCTATGGAAATTCATGGAAAGACTTTTGTGGGTCATGGGGGAGGCAATAAAGAGCTGGTGAAAAATCCTGGTCCTTCTGAAATCAGCAGTTCTGCCAGGAGTTCACTCCTTATTTTTCACAACATCCTCAAGGCTATGCTCTGCACTTTCACAGAATCACAGAAATACAAAATGTTAGAGGTTGGAAGGGACCTCCAGAGATCATCCAGTCCAACCCCTCTGCCAGAGCAGGATCACCCAGGGCATGTCACACAGGAACACATCCAGGTGGGTTTTGAATGTCTCTAGAGAAGGAGACTCCACAACCTCTCTGGGCAGCCTGCTCCAGGGCTCCAGCACCCTCACAGTGAAAAAGTTTTCCCTTTTGTTCCCATGAAACCTCCTCTGCTCCAGCTTGCACCCCTTGCCCCTTGTCCTATCATCAGAAAGCACAGTTGCCTATAAGCACAAGAGAGAAGTCCTCTTGCAAAGTAGTGTGGCCATCACTTTGCCATCCAGCACTAAGGAGGGAGCAAAGGATGTCAGCACTACTCTCCTCCTAGGCAAGGCTTGTGGGTTTGTAGAACTGCATCCTTAAAAATTTCACACACACTGAGCTTTAAGCTTGAGGAGGGTAGATCTAGACTGCAGATCAGGAAGAAATTCTTGGCAGTGAGGGTGGTAAGACACTGGGAACAGATTGCCCAGGGAGGCTGTGGATGCCCCCTCCCTGAAGGTTTTCAAGGCCAGACTGGATGAGGCCTTGAGCAACCTGGGCTAGTGGGAGGTGTCTCTGCCCACGGCACAGAATTGAAGCTTGATGCTCTTTAAGCTGCTTTTCAACCCAAACCATTCTATGAATCTATGAATATCTAAGTCAAACCCTGTTAGAGAAACTGAAGGTGCAATACACACTATGCATCATTTTGGGGAGAGACCAGAGGTCATTTGAGACGTTGAACCAGGATGGAGGCATGTGATGGCAGTGGGAAAGGTTTCAATCCCTACTGATGTTCACCGTTTCCCAAGCTGGAACTCTGACACACCATTTATATCCATTCCTCTCGGTACAGACCTAGTTAAAACACAAATTAGCCAGAACTTTCCACTCCCTTACGACAAAGTAAGAAAAAATATCAAACCCATATTGCTCATCACGATGTCATTCTTCCAGTGCACGCACAGGGGATTGCAGACAAGAATGGAGAAGTTGTATTTTGGGGCTGATTATCTGTCAAATAGCCTGCTTGTGCAGGTCACACTTCTGTAAGCAGTCAAATAAGCTCATGATGATAAACTGGAAATTACAAGGAGGCCACACACAAGCATGTATACCCCTATGTGTTGGAAACACCCTATTTGTTTTCTGCTTTGTTTGCTATCAAATCTTCTTATTTCTCTTTCATGCTAAGAGACATGTAATTAGAACTTTACTAATCAATAGACCATTTTATTATCCAGTACAGCTTGGAATAATCCTCATAATTTAACTAGCTTCTGAGCAGGCCAGCAGGGAATGAACAGAGCAAACAAAGAATCTGACAGCTACCAAGGGCTAGTCGGTACAAAGCAGCTTTCAAGAAAATAAAAAGGCTACCCAAGATTAGTTTTAAGTAGTGGAATCAAAGCAGGCAAAATGCAAATCTCTTTTTTCTTCTTTGCAGTAGAATTCACATCCGCTTTGCCCCAGCTAAGCCCTGGAGGTCAGGCACACTCTGGCTGCTGGAGCTGGCATCTATTCCCGTGCCAGGAAAAGCTCCTTGGTCACAGGAGGGGCTTTTTGCACAAAGAAGGGAAGGGAATGAGTACATTATCCTCCCTCAAGACTCCCTGGCAGCTCTTAGTTTCTTTACTGAAGCCTTGTGAAGAGAAGCCCCAGCACAGCTACCCTCGACCAGCAGCATCCTCTGGCATCAAAGCCAGGTGCTCTCCAGGCTTCATGAGGGTGCCCTTCCTCATGCCACTGTAGAAGTGGATTTAGCACCCAAACTTCAACAACAAAGAAACACCAAAATTCACATCTGCCACAATACTCAAATCTGTGTGCACTGTACTCAGCACTCCTGAGGCTGCACCTCGAATACTGTGTTCAGTTTTGGGGCCTTCACTACAAGAATAACATTGAAGTGCTGGAGCACGACCAGAGAAGGGCAAGGAAGCTGGTGAAGGATCTGGTAAACATGTCTGGTGAGGAGAAGCTGAGGGAACTGGGGGTGTTTAGCTTGGAGAAGAGGAAGCTGAGGAGAGACCTCATTGCTCTCTGCAGTGAGGTCAGGGTTGGTCTCTTCTCCCTAGTCTCAGATGATAGGAAGGAAATGACCTGAAATTGTGCCAGGGGAGAATTAGTTTGGAGATGAGGAAAAATTTCATTGCTGCAAAAGTGGTCAAGTGTTGGAACAGGCTGCCCAGGGAGGTGGTGGAGTCCCCATCCCTGGAGGTGTTCAAGAAACCTGTGGGCATGGCACTTGGGGACATGGTTTAAATGGCCATGGTGCTCATAGGTCAACTGTTGGACTCAATGATCTTAGAGGTCCTTTTCCAACTAAAAGAACTCTATCACTCTATTCACAGATTACAAACCAGACAATTCATCTGCTCAGCTCTCCACACATAACCCCTTTTTTTTTTTTTTTGTAAAATATCATCATTGAATTTCTAGAAGTGAATATTTATTTCATTGAATAATGGATTATAATATTTTTTCTCTGCCAAAAATTGTTTTCTCTACATAAAGAAGACTACAGAATAAAAAGTAGGACAATGCAGAGTAAAAACATTAATTAGATAGTCCTGAATGTTTTGGGGGTTTTTTTTGTTTTTTTTCCTATGCTCTTTCATTTTCTTGACAGCATAGCTGCACTGTGCCCTCATTTATTGTTAATGAACTAAGTATAGCCTTGCTTGGTCTTGCTACAAGATTAAAACAATAAAAATAAATAAAACCAGCCCAATGTTAAATTTAAGCTTTTAGAGCTGTAAGAAATCTTTACAGCTCAAATCACAGTCGAGTTTAAGTGACAAACCTTACACTATTTAACAAAATACTGCTGGAACAAATGTATAAATAATCATATGAATAAGACATGGCAGGATGGAAGCACACTGAAAAAAACCCCAAAGAGTCTCTTCTCCATCTTTGCTATAGGCCCCATTTAGGTACTGGCAGGCTGCTATTAGGTCTCCCTGGAGCCTCCTTTTCTCCAGGCTGAACACCCCCAGCTTCTTCAGCCTGTCCTCATAGCAGAGGTGCTCCAACACCCTGATCAATTTCATGACCCTCCTCTGGACTCACTCCATCAGCTCCATGTCCTTCCTATATTGAGGGCTCCAGACCTGTACACAGTACTCCAGGTGAGGTCTCACCACAGCTAAGTGGCAGAATCACCTCTCTGAATCTGCTGGCAATGCTGCTTGGGATGCAGCCCAGGCTGCCACTGGTCTTCTGGGCTGCAAGCTCACACTGCCTGCTCATGTCCAGCTTCTCATCCATCAGCATCCCCAAATCCTTTTCCACAGGGCTGCTTTCTAACACCTCATCCCCCAGTCTGTGTTGACAGCAAAGATATCAGGTGCCCACACCACCAGAAGGAAGAAGGATAAATGTCACAATGTCTGTAGAGGAAAGAAGCATCTCGAGCCATACCTCTATTCCTACAGTGCTACATCTGGGTGACATAAAATTGATCCTGATAGCAAAATGCACCCTCAGTGAAATGAACAAATCTGTTTGTTGTTGTTGGTTTTTTTTTTTCTGCAGCTGTAACTGAGTAATAGTGCAGGAGCCAAGAAGAAACAGCATGAAGAGCATCACGTTCCTACTTCATCAGCCAGATTAAGCAAAGTTTTAAGGCCTCCTGTTCATTCTTTGCAGACTGATGAATTCCATCTGTTAAGATTGAATTTCCAGTTGGCACACAGAAAACGACTGTGCTGTTGTGGAAGCATCTCCACTAAGCTTTGCCATTTATTTCTGTAATTAAAACCACTTTGAGAAAGGCATAGGCAGTTGAAGCAAATTACATGTTGCAATAAAACAATACTAATAGCAATCCAGAAATTATTAATGAATGCTCAATTCTATATAAGAAAGTGTTAACTGGAGGAGCTCCTCAACAGGATTATTGCTATTTTCAGGCATTTAAATGTGTTCTCTGCTCACAGAATATGGCAGCCACATTTGCATAATAATCATAAATCTGATCCAGAAATACAATTTCATTTTTGTGAACAACCAGACTGTTAATCTTTCAAGGCTCTGAACATCTGAACTGGTGGAGCAAAGGGTAAGATCATGATATGTCCCTTTTCAGGGGATTTAGTAACTAGAAACATGCAGGGGACTGAAGGATGACATTTTTTTAAACAACCTCTCTTGATTGTTAAAATGTGGCTCACAGTTTCCTAGATCTGTGTAGTGCTTGCCATCCTCTCCTCACGTCTGCAATCCCAAGAAAAGCAGGAAAGAAATAATAAAACCCTTTTCCTGTTCTGATTGCTAAGTCCTGGGGCACTCCCAAGCACAAATCCAGGCTGGGTGAGGAGTGACTCCAGAGCAGTCTGGAGAAGAAAGACTTGGGGTTGTCAGTTGGTGACAAGCTCCCCATGAGCCAGCAATGGTTGCTGGCAGCCCAGCAGGCAGCTGTATGCTGAGCTGCATCCAAAGCAGGGAGAGTGGCAGGACAAGGAAGGGATTCTGCCCCTCAGCTCTGCTGAGACCCTACCTGCAGCACTGCCTCCAGTTCTGGTGCCCACACAATAAGAGGGACATGGAACTGCTGGGGAAGGTCCAGAGGAGACTACAAAGATGATCAGAGAGCTGGAGAACCTCCCCTATGAGGATAGGCTGGGTGAGTTGGGACTGTTCAGCCTGGAGAAGAGAAGGCTCCAGGGAAACCTTATAGCCACCTTCCAGTACCTGAAGGTGCCTAGAAGAATGTTGGGAAGGGACTTTTTACAAGGGCCTGTAGTAATAGGATGAAAGGGAATGGATGAGGCCTTGAGCAACCTGGGCTAATAGGTGTCCCTAACCATAGCAGGGAGTTGGAGTAGATGATCTGTGAGGTCCATTCTAACCTAAGCCATTCTGTGATTAAATAAATGGGGGAAGGATGTTATGAACCTTTTTTTTTAGTAGAGGATCTAATCTAGAAGCCTGCAATTAATTATGTAAAATAAGACAATTAATGAGAAACACAAAGGAGAGACACATATGGCAAAATCCAGAAATGATCTGCTGTGTGAGTGAGAGTGAACACAAAGAAGGACAACAATGTCAGCTTTGATATGCTACTGAAGCTTTTCATTTCCTCATGTCTCTTTGCTATTCAGACTCTTGCAAAACATGACTTCATCTGTTGTTGGGTTTGTTCATCCCTTGTGTGGAAACTCATATTTCTCATCTTTGTCTGTTCCACTGCAGACAAGGCTCCTATCTAGCCAGAACTCCATCACAGACACAATGTCATGCACAGCTGACTGTGTCTTCAAGTACATATTATATATATAATTTTTTTTTCTACTTGCTAAATACTTTTTGAATGTCTTCACCCAGCTCTGCATAGCAGAATCTTGGAGAGTTGAAATAAGAAACAGCTGTTTGAAAATAAGTCCTAGATATATGCCCCCCCCCCCCCAATAATTTCTACAGAGGATTTTAAATGATCAATCAGAGGAAAAGATTTATGCTACTTAGTGTTCAATCACTGGATAATTCCAAAGCACCAAATATCTCAGAAGTTCAGCAAGGCAAAGTGCAAGGTCCTGCACCTGGGTTGGGGCAATCTGCAGCACAGAAGGCCAATGGCAGCCTGGGCTGCATCAAGGAAAGCTTGGCCAGCAGACGGAGAGAGGGAATTCTGCCCCTCTGCTCTGCTGAGACCTCACCTACTGTGCTGTGTCCATCTCTGGGGCCCCCAACACAAGAGAGACATGGACCTGCTTCAGTGGGTCCAGAGGAGGTCACAAAGATAATCAGAGGGCTGGAGAACCTCTGCTTTGAAGACAGGCTGAAAGAGTTGGTACTGCTCAGCCTGAAAATGAGAAGGCTCCAGGGAGACCTTAGAGCTACATTTCAGTATCTGAAGCAGACCTACGAGAAGGTTGGAAAGGGACTGTTTAGAACGACCTGTGGTGATAGGATGAGGGGCAATGGTTTGAAACTGGAGCAGGGAAGATTTAGGTTGGACATCAGGAGGAAATTCTGTACAATGAGAGTGGTGAGATACTGGAACAGGTTGCCCAGAGAAGCTCTGTCTCTGGAGGCATTCAAGATCAAACCTGATGTGTCCTTGGGGCAGCCTGGTATAGTTGGAGGTGTCCCTTCAGGGAGCTTGGACAAGATAACCTTTGAGGGTCCCTTCCAGTGCAACACGGTCTGTGAATCTTCTTTAAAAGTATCTTTCTATCATCTCTATTTTCTACCCTGCAATTCTTTTGAAGAGGAGAAGCTTCAGACAGTAGATAGTTTCAACTTAGACAACTTCACTAAAATGCTGAGCAAAGTGGCTTATTTACTTAGTCATAGTCTTTGTAACTTAGAGTTTTTTCCCAAAGATTATGTTTACACTGATTAAAAAAATCTTTACTTTTTAACTGCTGCAGCTTACTTCTGTTTCTGAAACGTGAAAGATTTTCTAATGGAATCAGTCTTCACTGTTTTAAAACAACCACAGAATTGTTTTGCTTGGAAAAGACCTCTAAAATCATCAAGCCTTCAAAATAAAGTCACCATGAACATTAAAACATGTCCCAAAGCGCCATGCCCACATGTTTCTTGAAGACCTCGTGGGACAGAATGTGGCTTTGTTAGAGTCACTGGGTTGCTGAAGTCATTAGCTCTTAGTATTTGGTATTAGGAGCACTTCATACTTCAAACACATTCTCCATCTTCAACACTGCAAGCACAGATGGATTTAAAGCTCTCCTCCTCACAAACCTGTTTTGGGAACATTCAGTGTGGGACAGAACATAGTCCAAACGATGATCACAGAAGTACACTTCTGATCCGAGGTCTGGCACTGAGCTACTTCAGCCTGAGCCAGGATCAAATGCAAATTTCATAGCCTTCCCACTAATAGACTAATCTCCAACCAAAGAACTGCCCATTTGTGATTTATGCCACTGCTTCTTTCACTACTGAACCTCTCCAGATGTCCTCATCACTTTAGGATACTGCCCTTCAAATTTGCTTTCTAATGTGCCTTGTGCATTTCATCAATCAAGGCTGAACCTATCTGCACATCACTCCTGAAAATAGCCTCACACATCCTTTGAAGCACGGATTCATTCACTTGATGAAAAGCTAAGGTTTTTCCTTAATGCGTCCTGGTCAAATTCATAATTATAGCACATATCCCATTAAATGTTCCAGGTAACAATTAGATGATAATAACTTGAAAAAGTATGAGATCTGTGTGAAATCTCACAGAATCACAGAATGTTAGAGGCTGAAAGGGACCTCAAAAGATCATCCACTCCAATCCCCCTGCCAGAGCAGCATCACCTATACCAGATCACACAGGAACACATCCAGGTGGGTTTTGAATATCTCCAGATAGAGAGACTCCACAACCCCCCCGGACAGCCTGTTACAGTATTCTCACTCTTTCCAGTGTTCTGTCACCTTCACAGTGAAAAAATTTTTCCTCATATTTTCATAGAACTTCCTATGCTTCAACTTCCACCATTGCCCCTTGTCCTGTCATTGGGCATCACTGTGCAGAGCCTGGCTCCATTCTCTTGGCATTCACCCTTTACATCTTTATAAACGTGAATGAGATCACCCCTCACTCTCCTCTTCTCCAAGCTAAAGAGCCCTAGCTCCCTCAGTTTCTCCTTGTAAGGAAGATGTTCCACTGCCTTCATAATTTTTGTGTCTCTGCACTGGACTCTTACAAGGCTGGAATCTGACAACTCACAGAGAAAGTCACTAAATTCACTGAAATTACAAAGCTACATGGTACCATCAGGAGGAAATTCTGAGGAACTCTTCAGTGATGGGAGGTTCAGATATAATTCAGGAAAAAAGAGCCTCTTGCAGATGATACTTGAAATGACTCAGATGCAGCTTAAATTGTTGTCTGGTTCAGCAGGGAAAAGCCTAAACTGTTCCTAGATCCATAGAATGGTTTAGGTTGGAAGGGACTTTAAAGATCATCTAGTTCCAAACCCCCTGCCATGGGCAGGGACACCTTCCTCTAGCCCAGGTTGCTCAAGGCCTCATCCAACTTGGCTCTGAACACCTCCAAAGAGGGGGCATCCACATTCTCCCTGTGCAACCTGTCCTAGTGTCTCACCACCCTCCTCTAGTGCAGTGGAAGTTGTCCCTGCCCAAGGCAGGGGGGTTGGAAATAGATGATCTTGAAGGTCTCTTCCAATCTAAACGATTCTATGAATAAGTCCCATCTAAAGTAGTACTTCTGACAGCCCAAGATTATCTAAGCATTACTCCTTCAAATTTCATTTGTAAATCTTTTTTTTTTTTTTTGTTTCACTGGTGCCCTAAGCAAACTCCAAGCTGGAATGCTGTCTTTGTATTAAGTTTTACAGGTTGGCTCCAAACCTCTTGGAAGGTTATAGTTTCCTACTAAATTATATAGTGACCTTTTCAGAATGCTCCAGGCCATAATGCTTAGGCTACCTATTTTTCAAACAGTGCAGCAGGTTTTGAATTTAGGAAAATGCATGCACAAGACTTGCAGAACAATCTAAATTCTTCTGCACTTGACAAGATTGCAGGAGTCATCTCTTTTACTGTTTTAATATTTTCTCCACAGAGCCCTTGCTTCACCTCTACATGGAAATAGCCCCTGAAATGTCAACAAATACAGAAGCTGGGTGGTTGCTTGTTGACCTGTGAGACTACAACTTGGCAGACTCTCATGGCAGGAACAACTGCAAGCCCAGATGACAGTCAAATTCCACTCTTAAGGACTTCTGCTGTGGACTTGAAACATCCACCCAAGTTGTGCTGGAATCGTGTTGTGTTCCACTGTTATAGGCCAAGGGAAATCAAAAGTTAATTGATGTAACCATAAAGAAAAATCCTCCAGAGGCTAGAGAGTGCCAGGGGGATGGGCAGTTTGTCCCAGGCTATTGTCATCTGTCATTCTATTGTGTTTTCCTGTCTTGCTCTATTTAAGGGAGGGTACAGGCAATTCTCTCTCCCCTCTCTGTCTGAGGATGTACATGCCTTATTTTTATAGTTAATGGGGAGAGGCTTCTTGTGACCTTGGCTGGCAGAAAACTTCCAGCTATGCCACTGGGCCTGGTGAAGCCTGTGGTAGATCTGGGTCTTGTGGGGGAACAGCTTGGCTGCTCTTGGGCCTGCTGAGGCTGGGCAGGGTGGAGGTTTCTGGAAGGCTCTGGAAGGTTTTGGCCTGGTAGGTTCAGGTGAAGAACTGAGCCAAATTTGTGAATCTCTTTCTTTCACCTGAATGCTTTTTGTATATATTTGTAAATAGAATTTCCATCTAAGCTTGCAATTCAGTGTGGATTATTTTTATTTTATTCCTTGGGAAGGGGTAAAATATCTTTTCTGTCCTTTAGCCCTGGGCAGCTCATGGCTCAAAACCAGGACATCCTCCTAGCTGCTACATGTCAGAGGAAGGCATCCTTCCTTCTCTACCAATATGCAGAAGTATCAACGAGGAGAAGTTCAGTCTGGGGATTGCAGCAGGTGCTGAGACTTCACTTGATGTATGTACATATGCATGTCAACCTAGATAATATACTTGGGTCTGGTAGGCAAAAAAGAACATAAATCACTGTCAAGACAAGCTGCTGTGCTCCCTGGAAGAGTCACAGTGCTTTGCTGCTTCGCTGAGCCCAGGTGCCATTTTTTTCCAAATGAGATTTTGATTAAGAATTATTATGTCTCAAAGTCTTTTAACCCCAAGCCCTCATCCTTTTGACTGCCACTTCAAAACATGTGTTCTAAGTAATAAAGTAACCTCACAGAGATTACAACCACGCAGGCATTAACTAAATCCAGCTTGAAATGAACACAAGAAGCCAATGTTATGTGTCAGGCTGGCTCTCTGATGCAGTCAGGCTACATTTCCTCTGTCAATGTAATCTTTAAGCTGCTGGCTGCTTATAGACTTGTTGTAAAGAAACAAGCATAATTTTCCTTTCACTAGGCTAAAGGTTGAAGATCATCTTCAAGTATAAACAGCACCAGACAGAACAATTGCTAAAGGGTATGAGAAGTCCAGAAGGTATAACTTAGATGCAGACACACACATAGAATGGTAGGGATTGGAAGCGACTTCGAAAGATTGTCTAGTCCAACCTTCTGCCAGAGCAGCATCACCTAGGGCAGCTCACATAGGAACACATCCAGATGGGTTTTGAAAGTCTCCAGAGAAGGAGGCTCCACAACCTCTCTGGGCAGGCTCCAGCACCCTCACAGGGAAAAGGTTTTCCCTTCTGTTCCTGTGGAACCTCCTCTGCTCCAGCTTGCACCCATAGCCCCTTGTCCTATCATTGGACATCACTGAGCAGTGATGCTCCATCCTCCTGACACCGCCCTTCACATCTTTATCAACAGGAATGAGGTGAGACTCCTCAGGCTCCTCTTCTCCAAGCCAAAGAGCCCCGGCTCCCTCAGCCTTTCCTCAGCAGGGAGATGTTCCACTGCCTTCAGCATCTTTGTGTCTCTGCACTGGACTCTTTTAAGCAGTTCCCTGAGGTCCTTCTTGAACTGAGGGGCTCAGAATTGGATACAATATTCCAGATGTAGCCTCACCAGGGCAGGATAGAAAATGAAGAGAACCTCTCTGGACCTACTAACTACAGCCCTTCCAATCCACCCCAAGATGCCATTGACCTTCTTGGCCAGAGGGGCACATTACTGGCTCATGGGCATCCTTCTGTCCACCAGGCCCCCTAGGCCCCTTTCCCCGATGGTGCTCTCTACCAGATCATTCCCCAGCCCATACTGGTCCATGGGGTTAGACTGATATTATTCTTTTTTTTTTTTTTTTAAAACAGAAAAACAAATTTCCTCTAAGTGCCTGGTGCAGGAAGCTCAGCTTTTAAAAACAGACCATTAGACACAAAAGTAAAATGACAACTACTGCTGTGACTTGCAGCCTTTCTTAGGCTCAGTGTTCTGCCTGTTCTTTACACACAAATATGGAATTTGCAAACAAATCAGAATCTAAGGGCAAAACGAGCTACAGAGTTCCTACATGTTAAATTTTACAGAGCCATCACCTTACCATGGCTCACAAACCTGAAAAGTACCCTGCCCAGCACACACAGATCACTGAGTCACTCCAAAATGGTAAGCAGGGAGAGCTTTCTATAGCAGCAATCCTATACAAGTGGTAAAGGCAGGCAATCATCTCTGCACTGTGCCTTGTTTTCTAAGGCCAAATGAAGCAGAGCTTCTTTTCATATCGTTCAAATTGGCCATTTTCTTTCCATTGGCCATGTTCTATTATTTGTGTCACTGCAGCTAGAATTGGAAGATTTATTTAGGAACAATACTTTATCCATCTTGAAACAGAGAGCAGAGTCCAATCTCACAGCCAGACAGGCTGTAAATAATGTTTGACACCTCATCCTACCTGCAGAAGTGTAAGAACTGAGAGCCTGAATTACAGACCTTAGTGGGAGCTATTAAACATTAAGAGCCCTTTTCCCTATATATTCCCTGCTTTTTCATTTTCTCTTTCATTTTCAGTGTTATTTTATTGCATTATTTTATAATGGGAAGACAACAGCAAGAAATCTGTCTGTGATACAGTGCTCCTGCTCATCTGAGTCAAGGATATGAGCAAAGCAGTTCAGGCCAGTAACAATTTACCTAAACTTCCACCACCTTTTCCTCTCAGTTACAGAAGTGGAAAGCAGAGTTTTCTTTAAGTTTCCTTGAAAAAAATGCCTGCTCAAACCACATACTCACAGAATGTTAGGGGTTGGAAGAGATCTCTAGAGATCATCCAGTCCAATCCCCCTACCAGAGCAGCATGACCTAGGGCAGCTCACACAGGAACACATCCAGGTGGGTTCTGAAAGTCTCCAGAGAAGGAGACTCCAAAACCTCCCTGGGCAGCCTGCTCCAGGGCTCCACAACTCTCACAGTTAAAGCAGTGTCTTCTCATGTTGAGGTGGAGCCTCCTGTGTTCCAGCTTGTACCTGTTGTTCCTTGTCCTGTCACTGGGCACCACTAAGAAGAGCCTGACACCTTCATCCTGACACCCACCCCTCAAATATGTTTATAGACATTAATAAGATATCCTCTCAGCCTTCTCTTCTCCAGACTAAACAGCCTCAGGTCTCTCAGTCTTTCTTCATAGGAGAGATATTCAAGTCCCACAATCATCCCTGTAGATCTCTGTTGGACTCTCTCCAGTAGTTCCCTGTCCTTCTTGTCCCACACTCAAAATCTCAGTACTGCTTGGGAACAAGGATGCTTTCCTTAAGGGGAACATTTACTATATATGAATAGGAAAAAAATAATCACTAAAACCTGTTCTCTCTCTTCTCATACATGTGAGACAAAAAGAAACTATTTGAGAGGCGGATCCCATGCTCAGGGCTAGGAGCTATCCCCTAGGAGAAGTACAGCACACAGTTCTGGGTCCAATGAGGAGTAACCATGAAGAGCTAAAGATGCAGTAAAATGGGAAGGTTTAACAGCTGGGGTGAGGAGAAAGATGGTGAGGCAAGCTGAAAAGTTCATGTTTCAGCACTCTGCACAATTAGCACAGCTCTCTGTGCACTAACAGCAATCCTCTTGGGGAATGTTTCTCTTTGAATGGCATTTGGCAGCAATGCTAGAAAAAGAATCAAGGAACACTTTGGCTGAGACCCTACACTTGAAACTCATGAGTTAAGTGAATTGAATGATTGTCAAGCCTCTGTATCACAGGACAGGTGTTTCTAAAAGTATCTCTGAAGCCTGACAAAGCTGGTTAGAAGAACAGATTTGTCAAGAGAGGCAGCAGAGACAGGAGAAATGCTAGATCCTGACAGCAGAAATATATAGCAAAAGTCCAAGAGGGGAAATTTTAAAAAGACTAAAAAAAAAAACCCCAAAACTCCTTCAAAGCTAAAACACAGAAAAAGACTTTCAATGCCAAGTGTTTCTCCCCACATAACGAAGGAGATTGACCAAAATTCCTGCCTGCATTTTGACCCGTGTCTTTTTATCCCAGGTGCCTGTGCACACAAAAACTCACAGCACTGCAATTCCCCAGCAGGGACAGGGAGGTGATCATCCCCCTGTACTCAGCACTGGTGAGGCCACACCTTGAGTGTTGTGTTCAGTTCTGGGCCCCTCATGACAGGAAGGACACTGAGGGGCTGGAGCGTGTACAAAGAAGGACAATGAGGGCCTGGAGCACCTGGCATTGTAAGGTACTGGAAGGCAGCTCTAAGGTCCCCCTGGAATCTTCTCCAGGCTGAACACCCCCAGTTCCCTCAGCCTATCCTCAGAGCAGAGGTGCCCCAGCCCTTAAATCATCTTTGTGGCCTCTTCCAGGCTCACACCAACAGTTCTGTGCCCTTCTTATGCTGGGGACACCAGAACTGGATGCAGTATTTGAGGTGGGGTCTCAGCAGAGCAGAGTCAAGGGGCAGAATCCCCTCTCTTGCCCTGTTGGCCACACTCCTCTTGATGCAGCCTAGGATACAATTTTGCTTCTGGGCTGCATCATTTATCATATGTTGAATGATCTCTAGACACTACATGGCCAGACTCATGTAAAAGATGGAGAATCAGCACGGTACAAACACTGGCAGTACAATACAACCACAATATAACTTGGGCAAACCTCAAAACACCAATTGTCATACATGCTTTGGAGAGCTATTCAAATATGGGGAGAGAGGGGAGGGGGGGAAGGAGATGTATTAGCTAAAGCACAATAGATGCAGAAAAACATTTGTAAGAGTTTGCACTAAATGATGCGAGTCAGATAATACTGGCAGGGCAATGTTGTGGAACTGACATCAAAGTTGGCAATATAGAACTGTTCTGATGTTCAACCATTCAGCATGAGGCACACAAGAGAGATGTGGTCCAGAGGAAGGCCACCATGATGATCAGACTGGGCTGGAGCACCTCTCCTATGAAGACAGGCTGAAGGATTAGGGCTGTTCAGCCTCCAGAAGAGAAGGCTCCAGGGAGACCTTAGAGCTACATTTCAATATCTGAAGGGGACCTACAGGAAGACCGGGGAGGGACTTCTGACAAGGGTCTGTGGTGATAGGGTAAGGAGCAATGGTTTGAACTGGAGCAGGGAAGATTTAGGCTGGACACCAGGAGGAAGTTCTGTACAATGAGAGTGGTGAAATACTGGAACAGGTTGCGCAGGGATGTGGTTGAGGCCCTGTCCCTGGAGGAATTCAAGATCAGACCTGATGTGTCCTTGGAGCAGCCTAATGTAGTAGGAGGTGTCCCTGTTTTGTGCAGGGGCTTTGGACAAGATGACCTTTGAGGGTCCCTTCCAACCCAATGCAGTCTGTGAATCTGTAAATTTAGTTCTCAGCTTTGATTTACAGCTTGCAGGAGAAGCTTTCCTGCAAGGGAATAGATCTCTGCCATGAAGACTGGGCCATAACAAATATTTCCTGGAATGAATGGTTCCCTGGAACACCCCTGACAAGAGAAAGATTAAATCCAATAAAATGGAAGTCACCAGAAGTCCCCAGTTCTCAACAACTGATTCATACTCTGTTATGTGAGGCAAATGATTTAGAAAGGTCTCTGCTCAGACAATGGAGTTCATGCCTATAGGCTGACCAGTGTGCAGAGCTTTCCTAGGTTAGCAAGGATGACATCAATTATTTACTGGCTTGGCCACTATTATTCTTTTGAAGCTCCTTTTTATGTCCAAAGACAAGCTATAAACCAGAGCCTAGCAGAGCTGTTCAGACTTGCTCTTCATTATTAACAGATGACCTTCTCCTAGGTCTTTAAAATACCTTGAATATGCAAACTCCATTACACCAGAACAGCTTCAGCCCCACAGGAGAGCAAGAAAAACGACCTGGGAAGCCTCCTATTGCAATAATTATTCTAGATGAAAGCAGCAGTCACTTCCAGCATTGAAGTTTATTAGCTTGTTAACAAAATGTATAGGGACACACCATGGAACTATTGCTCCAGCCTTCTCCAGCACATACATGAGTGGCCAGTTTGCACTGTAGGATCTTCAGGTCTTCTGGTATCTGGCAGTGCTCTCTAAACTCCAGCCCTTGCAACGCACCAATCACGATCTCATTGCAACTTCCAGAAAGCTGAATTTCAGAGAATCACAGAATGGCTTGACTTGGAAGGGACCTCCAAGATCATCTAGTTCTAACCCCCCTGCCATGGGCAGGGACACCTCCCACTAGACCAGGCTGCTCAAGACCTCATCCATTTCCAGGAATGAGGTATCCACAACTTCTTTGAGCAACCTGTTCCAGTATTTCACCAGCCTCATAGCAAAGAACTTTTTCCTAAGATCCAATGTAAATCTGCCCTGCTCAAACCATTGCCTCTTGTGCTATCACCACAGGCTCTTATAAAAAAAAATCCCTCCCCAGCTTTCCTGTAGTCTCTTTCAAGTACCAGAAAGCTGCTATAAGGTCTTCCCCCAAGAACCTTCTCTTCTCCAGGCCGAACTTACTCAAGTCTCTTAGCCTGTCTTTGCAGGAGAGATGCTCCAGACCTCTGATCATCTTGGAATCCCTCCTCTGGACCCACTCCAGCAGGTCCATTTCTGCTGTGTCTGGCAGGCACAAGAACTGATGCAGCTTTGGATTTCTAGCCCTGATCTGCAGAGCTAAACCACAGAACGTGGACTTCAAGCTGCAGGTACCAAAAAACACATGAAAAAAATAATTGAATAAGAATAAAGGAGATGCCATTACGGCAATGCCACAAGGATTGCACCTAATTTTTAACAGTATTTATCTTGAAGTATTTCTCCTATTGTTCATGTTTTGGTTGCATCATTTGCTGCAGGATAAGAACCAGGAACATATCAATGCTTGCACTACTGATAGATGGGAAAAGCTGACATGGAGTCCTTTTATGGAAACAACATGAAATGTCCTCACTGCTGCAGCTGAAAGAGTCAGCACCAAGCTGAAGGATAACTTTGAGTCTAGGCCACTGCAGAGCAACAGGGGGCAAGAATTGTTTTCAGAACTCAAACAGGATTGTAATTTCCAGACACATCCTGCCATGCTTTTCGTCTGCAGAACTCTCCTTGAATTAGTAAAAGCATCAGGAGAAAGCCAGCAAGAACTACAGGGTCTGTAGATCTCTTACCTCCCACTCCCTAATCCCTCATCTGAAGTGGCTTTGTTCCCAAAGTCAGGGGCCTCAGACCTGGGCAAATGAGGACAGGAATACATGGAGAAATTCCAAAAGCTGTGGCTCAGAGTAAACATCTTAATCCTGATAGGCCAGTTTGGATAGCCCATGAAAGCAGCTGCTGAGTGCAATAACTGATGCCTGCTAGGAGATCTGTTTTCCATTTACAGAGTAAGAAAGGCTGCAAATTTGAACCAAGAGCCTGGAATTGCATGGAACATAATTACCTGTCCAAAACCATACTAAGACAAGGGAAAAAGCACTCTCCAAAGCACACTGTGACCTTTCAGTAAGATGATATCAAGTCAATTATTTGGCTGCCATGAAACTCAGACTCTCCAGTGAGACTTGATGGCTGCTGACCTTAACAGAAAAGGGCCATCTGACATTAACAAAAAAACCAACCAAAACCCAAAGAGCTGGAGGATAGTCAGGGGGAACATCATCACTGTGCATAAAAAGATAGAAAAAATAAAACAGAATATGAAATTCTGGCATAAAAATGTGCTGGGAGAGGAGGAGGAACAATTTTGAGAAGGAAAAAGAAAGAAGTTGGAACTGAGAAAGAGACTAAAAGTCAAAGGCCATGCCAGTGCCAAAACAAAACACATCTTAGAGATGGCTGTAATTGATTCAGGGAGCACAGCAATGGAACAGATCAGGTTTTGGTCCTTATTTCTGGACTCACAGCCCTTTCATGGGTTTATGTCCTCTGTTACCACATCACTCATCATATGTTCATCTCACCTGTAATATCCTCAGCTGTTATTCAGGGACTCCAAGCTCTGCCTGCAGGAGCTAACTGCCATGCTGAGCTGGATGGGCAAAGGAGATAACAGGGAAGTCCAGAATCATAGAATGGCTTAGGTTGGAAGGAACTTCAGAGATCCTTTATTCCAACCTCCCTGCCATGGGCATGAATGTCTCTCAACTAGATCAAGTTGCTCAAGGCCTCATCCAAAATGGCCTTGAACACAAACAGGAAGAAGGCATCCACCACCTTCCTGGGCAGCCTGCTGCAGAGTCTCACCACCCTTGTACTGAAGAACTTCTTCCTAAGCTGCAGTCTAACCCCTCAGCTTCAAACCATTCCCCCCAGTCCTGTCTCTAGACACCCTTATGCAAAGTCCATCTGCAGCCTTCCTGTAGGATCCCTTTAGGTATTGGAAAGCAGCTCTAAGAGCCCCTGGAGTCTTCTCCAGGCTGAACAACCCCAGCTCCCTCAACCTGTCCTCATAGCAGAGCTGCTCCAGTCCCTGGATCATTCTTGTGGTACATTGGCTTTAGGTTGGCTGCTGAACAAACAGACCACCTTCCCCTGCACATGGTGGGACACAGGCTTTCTCTGCCTTCTGCTGTGACTCTCAGGAGACACATGCATAATATCCTTATTTTTCCTTTGAAAATATGGCCATGCCAGTCATTCTGGTGTAGCCACTAAACCACCTTATTTGCCAGATGTTCATCACTTCACCAGTGTCCTGGTGAAATGGGGTCCTAACCAATGGAGCTAACACAACAGCTCAACTGCTTGCAGCTTATTTTGTGGAGCCAGGCTTTTAAAACCTGCTCCTTTCTGAGATCTGTAGGCAAATCTGACCAGCCAATGATTAGAAATGTGTTTGGAGAGTCCATGGAGATCTAGATCAGGCCCTCAGCTGGGAGCTGTGAACCACAGATAAAGCCAGAGGAGGAGAAACAAAACTCAGAGTAGATTTACTCTGTGTAGCTTGGTACAGTGAAGGCAGGTGCAAAGACATGTCTTCATTATTACTTAATCTTTCATCTCATAGATATGGGGACTGGGACAGAGATGGGGATTGGAACTCTGGTGCAGAATGCTGCACTGAACTAATCTAATTGACTTTAGTGTCTGCATCTGTATTCAAACTCACGAAGCAAACCCACAAAATGCATTTTGCTCCTTTTTTTAAAGACTTTTTTTTCTGTTTCAATTATTTAACTTTCTCAGGGAAAATAAATGCTACAAGAGCTTTGTGGAAATCTCCCTCTTAGGAAAAAAATGAGCACACACACACAAAAAGAAAAGGTGAAGAAAGGCAGAAAGATGAAAAACTTCTATCCTTCTGAGCATGGCCTGACTGTAAATAAATGAATCATACAACACAGGGAAGAGCAAACCTCTCTGAGATGTGATTGTGTCATGCATCAGAAACAGATTCAGGGCATTCTGAGGTATAAGTGACAGCAAAGGTGCAGTGCTATGGCAAATGCATTTATAATTAATTATATATATATATATGAAAATCAGGATTTGGTAATTACTTCTGTTGAGAGAAGAAAGAATAATTACAGGACTTAAGAGAACCTGCTGTCAGCCAGTCTATAGTAGAGCACTGTCCCTTTTGTGATGCTGGAGGGGATGCTACTTTTCTTGCAGTATCATAGAATCATTTTGGTTGGAAAAGATAATTCCAGTGTCTAACTGTTCTCATGGGGAAACATATTCTTCTGGAGTCTGACTGGAATCTCCCCAGGAGAAACTTATAACCACTATCCTTTGTCTTTTCCACAGGACTCCTTGTGAAAAGGGAGTCTCCACTGCCCTGGTAGCCACCCTTTCTGTACTGGTCTGTGGTAATAAGGTCTCCCTTAAGCCTTCTCTTCTGAAGGCTGAACAAACCCAGCTCTCACAGCCTTTCCCCTATGAATGCAGCTGTTGCTTTATCTGAAGGAAACAAGGTATTGGCATGTTGGACAGTTTGCATTTCCTCAAATCTCAGAGCTACTTTTCAGCACAGCAGGCAGTTAGCTTGCCCTAATTATTGCCAGGGAGGCCCAGATGCTTTTGTCAGCTCTTCAAGCATGGAAAAAGATTACCAGCAGACAAGCCAGCCCTAGGATCAAGGATGGCTCCTAACAGGAGACTTGTGAAAAATCCGTTCATACTTATGTTCTCTGCTGAACAGAACAAATCTAAACCTTATAAATCTGAGATCAAGCCTGATTATTCATATACAGGATTATCTTCCATGCTGAAGAGAGAAATACAAATGCAGGCAATTAAAGGCAGAGTGATCACAGCAAAATCCTTATTTGTGTACTTTGGCAAGATACAAAGCTGTGCCTTGAGAAGAGATAAAGACAGGGCTCTGGCCATTCAGCTGATGTGCCTTCCCACCAAAAAACTACAGCTGTGGCAAAGAGATGTGAGCTCCAGCACCATGGGCAGCTTCACTCTCTTGCTGATAGCAGCAGCAGAGGAGGCTGAAACCCAAAGGATGCTGCTGCTCACCTACAGGGATCCTCTGAATGAAGTCAAAGCAATTACTCTTTCCCACGTTTTGAAATTGCAGGGAGAGCTTCCTCCATTCTGTTGCAAATTGAATTTCACAAGCCTTCAAAACAATTCAGCTTAAGCTTGGGAAACAGACTCAACAGCAGCTCTTTATCTCACAGGAGTAGGGGAGGCCAGTGACTGTTAGCACTGATTTCAGCAGCTGGTTGAAGCCAGCACAAATCCCCTATCACCATATAAAATACAATTACTTGTGTTTCCCCCTTCACATAAGACNTTATGGGTTAGAATTATTAGCTATTTAAAAAAAAAAAAACAAAACAAAAAAAAAACCACCAAAAACCCCCCCAAAAAACCCCAAAAACAACACCCAAACCACAAACACCCAAACAAACTTGTTTGCTTGAAAATTAGAACTGCAGCTTAACCTGAAAATGTTTCTTATGTTCCACTCTAAGATTAAATAAACATGACAGACTTTGTTACCACAGCCCTGGGTTGCAAATCTCTTAACCATTTCCTGACCCCTCTGTGTAGCTTTTAACTACAAAGGTGGCCTCAAGAGGCCTGAGCTCTCCCATACTCTGCCTCCCCTGATTGCAGATTTTGAACAAGTTGCTTTGGCTTCTGCATGTCTGCAATATAAGCAGTGGGACCCCTATCTCCCAGATTCACGGGCTGCCTTGGGTTGGAAGGGACCCTCAAAGGTTATCTGGTCCAACCCTGCTACAGTACACAGGGACACCTCCAAATAGATCAGGTTGCTCAGAGCCTTGTCCAGCCTGACCTTGAATATCTACAGGGATGGGGTCTCAACCTCTTCCCTAGGCAACTTGTTTCAGTGTTCCAACACCCTCATGGTGCAGAATTTGTTTCTCACATCCAATCTAAATCTGCTGTTCTCTAATTTCAAACCATTGCTCTTTGTCCTACCACACTGCAGGCTTTTGGAACAGTCCCTCTGCAGCCTTCTTGGAGGCCCCTTCAGGTATCTTCAACTGGATGAGGCTGCCCAGGGCCACATTGAAGCTGATCTTGAATGTCTCCAGGGATGGGGCCTCAACTGCCTGCCTTGGGCAACCTGATCCAGTATTTCACCACTGCCATTGTAAAGAACTTCCTCCTGATGTCCAACCTAAATCTAAGCAGAGATATTGGAAAGGATGTGTTAGGAGTCAGATATTAGTATTTTTGCCACAATTTTGTTATAACTATGATCCTATTTTGGGCACAAAAATGAGAAAATTTGGGGGGGAGATTCCTCTTGCTGCCAAAAAAGCTCCTCTCCTTTCATGGTTAGGGCACAGCTTCACAGTGGCATGATCAGGGAGTCATGCCCCAGGGAGTGCCAGCTGCCTTTCACCCACCACTCCAGGAGGATGCAGGGCTCCTGCAAGCTCTGTGTCACATCTGCAACCTCTGTGCAAGTCTTAGATAACACAGGTCATCTGATAAGGCACTAGACAGTAGAGGCAACTGTGCTGAGTCCCACATGACTTCAGGCAACGTTCAAGCGTTGACAGTATTTGCATCAGCAAATTGGTCAGCAAATTAGTCGCTGCCTGAAATGACAGGATAATATTCAGAGAAAAGAGTTTTATTCCAACTCAAATCTACTGTGTGTATCCCAACTCAAATCTTGATGTGTCTGGCTTAAATGGGCATTAACTTGGGATGTAAATCTTTGATTATTTGCATATGTCCCAGCACATAATATTGGTGCCTACCTGAGTGCCCTGTGATTAAGGAGGCTGTTTGCAAATGCAGGTGGTTTGCTGCCTCTTTATAGAATCATAGAATTGTCAGTGTTGGAAGGGACCTCAAGGATCATCTAGTTCCAACCCCCTGCAGTCAGCAGGGACATCTCACGCTAGATCAGGTTGCTCACAGCCACATCCAGCCTGGCCTTAAAAAATTCCAGGGATGAGGTTTCTACCACCTCCCCGGGCAACCTGTTCCAGTGTCTCACCACTCTCATGGTGAAGAATTTCCTAACATCCAATCTGAATTTACCCACTTCTAGTTTTGCTCCATTCCCCCTAGTCCTATTACTACCTGACATCCTAAAAAGTCTCTCACCAATTTTCTTGTAGGCCCTCTTCAGATACTGGAAGGCCACAATAAGGCCTCCTTGGAGCCTTCATCTACTCCAGACTGAATAGCCCCAACTCTCTCAGTCTTTCTCCATAGGTTCATATGAAATTGTCACCTCAATAGCACCTCCTTGCTTTTTTTTTCTTGCACAGCTCTGTCTTGATGCTGCTGGTGATAATGTATGTTAAATCTACACAGCAAGCTTTGCTTGCTCTTCCCAGCCCAAACTTTGTCTCTTTACTTTTTGCTGCTGTCACCCTTAACTTTTTGTTAACTTCCTCTATTATGCTTCAAACTCATCATTTAGCTTGTTGCAAACTTCTATGTGAAGCAGCAGAGTGATGAATGCCTTTTTCAAAGCACAGACTGCCTCTGTGGTGGCTTGCAGAAGCAAAATATTGTGATTTACATTCTCCTCTTGGCTACTGATGCCCTTAACCAAAATCAATAGAGTTGTCTCACTGCGCCTGAGAATTTGGCTTGATGTATGAAGCATTCATTAAACTGTTTTGTTTATTTAGCCAAAGTCAAGGATCTGTTACCCTTTAATTTCTGCCCATTTATGGTGCCAGGATAATACACACTCCAGATCCAACTCTCAGAGTGTATTAATTTGTAATTACAATAAAATTTTAAGACTTAGCTATTTGGCTGCTTTCAGTTGTGCTAATGGATTTATGTCCTTCTTTGAGAGAAACACTTCCTCTCAAAGAACCCAAAATGCAGGATCACTGACAAATACTAAGAAAGTTGCCAACAGAGCCCAGGGAATTTGCAAGAGAAGTTCACCCAGAGCCAGCCTGTCAGTTACAATTTCTTCCTGGTCAACAGCATCTGCAACTTATTTTGTTCAATATCTACTGCTTGCCCTGTGTGAATTCACAGACTCACAGATTGCATTAGGTTGCAGGGAACCTCAAAGGTCATCTTGTCCAACCCCTCTGCAGCCAGCAGGGACACCTCCAACTAGATCAGGCTGCCCAGTCTGAATCTGTTTTGAATGTCTCCAGGGAGGGGGCATCCAGGACCTCCCTAGGCAAACTGTTTCACCACCCTCACTATAAAGAATTGGTTCCTCACCTCCAGGCTAAATCTGCCCTCCTCAAGCTTTAATCCATTCCTTCTCATCCTATCATTACAAACCCTTGTCAAAAGTCCCTCTCCAGCTTTCTTGCAGGCACCCTTCAGGTACTGGAAAGCTGCTCTAAGGTCTCTCTGCAGCCTTCTCTTTTCTAGGCTGAACAGTCCCAACTGTTTCAGGCTGTCCTCTTAGGAGAAGTGCTGCAGCCCTCACCTGACAAATCCCATCTATATCCTTATTCATCAGCAGTAGATTATATACAATTTTGCTATCACACTACAGAAACAAAACAAAGCATTTGCAAATAATTCTCAGGAAACAGCATGCTTAAAACTCAGTCCTGAAATGAAATATAAACAGAAGACAAAACCAAACTAAACCAAAACAAAACTGACCTAAACCAAACCAAACCAGCAAAAACCAAACAAAACAAGCAAAAACCCACAATCCAACAGACAAACAGAAAATGAATCCAACAAGACAGAAGAGAAACAAAGAAGAAGAAAAAAATAAGCAAAAAGAAGCAACCAGACTTTGTTATGAAAATGGCCACCATGTTGGTTTAAATTTTCACCTAGCCTGCTGTTCTTACCTGATAATGGATTCAGAGTGGATACCAGGAAGAAATTCTTCACTATGAGGGCGGTGACACACTGAAACAGGTTGCCCAGGAAGGTGGTGGAAGCCTCATCCCTGGAAGTTTTTAAGGCCAGGCTGGATGAGGCTTTGAGCAACCTGATCTAGTCTGAGGTGTCCCTGCCCATGGCAGGGGGATTGGATCTGGATGATTCTTGAGGTCCCTTCCAACCCTGACAATTCTGTGATTCTGTAATAGTTTGGGAAGAGCATAGTAATATGACAAGTAGAAGCTAATACCTCCCTAGAATACCCTCCCAGCCTTCAAGCAGCTCCCAGCTCAGGCTTCTTATCTGACAAATCCAAGGCTTTTCGTACATCACTGACACACAGAGGGATAAACTTTGCAGGAGACACATTGTGTGCTTTGATGTTGAGAGATCTGTAGTAGCTGCTGATGAATAGAAACAGTGTGAAAGGAACATGTAGACAATGCAATAGCTCTGCTGCTCACTGCTATCAGAAACCAGAGTACTTACCTACTTAGAGTAGCAGTACTTAAAGTAGCTACCAGTATTTAAAGGGGGCCTACAGGAAAGATAAAGACGGACTTTTTATCAGGGAGTGTAGTGACAGGATGAGAGGTAAGAGCTTGGAACTGGAAGAAGGTAGATTTAGATTAGGTATTAGGAAGAAAGTCTTTTCTATGATAGTGGTGAGGCACTGGAATGGACTGCCCAGAGAAGTTGTGAGTGCCCCTTCCCTGGAAGTGTTCGGTGCCAGGTTTGATGAGGCTTTGAGGAACTTGCTCTAGTGGAAGCTGCCCCTGGCAAGGGGGTTGGAACTGAGTGACCTTTAAGGTCCCTTCCAACTCAAACCTATGAATCTATGATTTTAGGATACCCTAAGGTTCACTTGAGCCCTTAAGCAGGGCTATTTTCCTCACTACTATAAGCATCCTGCAATTAAGAGGTGAGACCTCACTTGGAGCACTTCGTCCAGGTCTGAAGCCCTCAATACAGGAAGGACATGGATCTGATGGAGCAGGTCCAGAGGAGGGCCACAAAAATGATCACAGCGTTGGAGCACCTCTGCTACAAGGACAGGCTGAGAGAGATGGGGGTGTTCAGCCTGGAGAAGAAAAGGTTCCAGGGAGACCTAATAGCAGCCTTCCAGTACCTGAAGGGGACTACAAGAAGGATGGAGAGACTGTTTGCAAAGGTCTCCAGTTATAGGATGAGGGACAATGACTTGAAATTAGAGAAGAACAAATTTAGATTGGCTGTTAGGAACCAAGTTCTGCACCATCAACGTGGTGAAACACTGGAACAGGTTTCCCAGGGGTGTGGTTGGAGCCCCCTCCCCAAAGATGTTCAGGGTGAGGCTCAACAGGGCTCTGGGCAACCTGATCTAGTTGAGGATGCCCCTGCTGACTGCAGAGGGCTTGGGACTAGATGACTTTCAGAGGTCCCTTCCAACCCAGACCATTCTGTGATTCTGTGACTGTGTGATTCCTGTTAGGTGATCTAGTTCATTTCACCACCCAGCCAGGACTAAAGAGGCAAAACCCCAATGCACCTCTTACGATGTTCAATACCAAGTTAAAAATCACCCCTTGTTGCTTCTTACATGTTGGTTAAACTTCCACCTACTAAGACTAACAAGTTACTCAGTGCTCATCGTTATCATTTTAATGAAAGAAAATGGAATTGCCATATGGTGCAGTTGTCAGAAGGTGGAATTGTCATGTCAGACATCTGTTAACTCCCTCTGCTGCTGCTTTGATTTCCTTTGTTTTACTTTTTTTTCAGATTTGCTTGAACTTAGTAAAGAATACTACAAAAAAATAATAAAAGGTTTGGGGGAAAAAAAATTTCCTTTTTCTTATACTGCTGATAAAAAAAAAAAAAACCCACAGCTATTTTGGGACATCCCAAATGATTCTTCCATCAATCAATCAATCAATCACATTCTGATCCTTCTTTTCCCACCACCTGTGCATGTGTTTTTAATCAGGAGTGCTAGTTCATAAAGCAAATGCTACCACTGCCTTTGCCTCTCATCTAATTCCAATAAGGCTGTTTGCAGTACTCTAGCAAAACAGTATTTCTTACACCATTCCTGCACCTGGTGATTCAAGCTATCAGCATCTACCTCAGAGAGAAGAAATGTTAATGTCAGTGACAATGCTGGGGGGGCTGGAACACTTCTGCTATGAGGACAGGATGAGGGACCTGAGGTTTTTCAGCCTGGAGGAGAGAAGGCTCTGGGGAGCCCTAACAGCAGCCTTCCAGTAGCTGAAGGGAGCCTCCAAGAAGACTGCAGAGAGACTGTTTCCAAAGGCCTGCAGGCATAGGAAGAGGGGCAATGGTTTGAAATGAGGAAGAGCAGATTTAGATTGGATGTGAGGAACAAGTTCTGTGTCATGAGGGTGTTGGAACACTGGAACAGATTGCCCAGGGAGGTAGTTGAGGCCTCATCCTTAGAGATATTCAAGGCCAACCTCAACAAGGCTCTGGGCAACCTGATCTAGTTGAGGATGTCCCTGCTGACAAACTTGGGAGGTCCCTCTCAAGCCAACCCACTCTATGATTCTTCTGTGATTATCAGGGAAATACTTTCAGTGTTTATAGTATCTTGAGTGCAATTGGACACCACCACCACAGTGTAACTAAAAAAAAAAAAAAAAATTACATTTATACCCTCACACACATATGCAAATACTCGTGATTTTTAGGAGCTGTCACTGCTATCCTCCACTGTGGCAGGATATATGAAGGTATTGATAATGCTTCGGTATGGATTTAATCAGTTAATTAGCAAGTCCATCACATCTAGAGAAAATGTATTCAGACTGTTGTATTCCATACTTCCGGGAGCCTGGAATTAAACAACTAAGTCTTAGAATTAATGTAAGGAATTATCAGCTTTGCTGAACACATTCAATCAGGATGGATCTTCCTAAAGCATTTGGTTAAGCTCCCAGATGCTTTATTTTAGGGGATTCATGGCTTTGTGAAACATGGAGGCTAGATCTACGTTACTTTTCCCAAAATATGATCAGAAAGAGAGAGGAGGAGGAATATTCTCTTATAGCTTTCTACTTATTAATGCCAGCATGTCTGTGAAAGTCAGGAGAGAATCTGGATAGGAAGAGAGAAGCAAATGATCAACTCTTGAATCTCTTAGTCAGTGGAGTTACCTATGGCTCCATGGACATCAGAATCCCACTCTTGCTGTTTCCAGGGTTATGGCAGCACCTACTCAGCACAGATCCTAATAATGCTTTGCTTTAAAAACCTGCAAATATGATAATGCCATTTAAGTGATGGCTAAGGCCATTTTTTCTGACCTCATCCTCTTTTTAAAGCAGGAGAATGTCAGAATGAACATGTTCTCTCTATTTACAGTGTTATGCTGGGGGCTGAGCGAAACCTCCTGCAAGCTGATGGGCACTTCCAAAACCCTGTCAACCTCTCCAATCTTTCCTCTCCACGTGATCCACCCACAAGATCCCAAACATTTACTATGGGGCTAGATTAAAAGAAGTAGCAAAATAATAGAGTGCATTTCACTTCCAAATGTTTTGTTCTCCACACAAGCCTTGCTTCTTCCTGGATCTGAGGGTATGTCAGCACTACTTAGTCTCTTCACAAAGGCTTCCTCCCATATAATACCTGCTCTTTCTAGAGTTACTACTCATTGATCTGCTACACATTCTCCTAAACATCTCACTTGGAGTATTCACTCCAACTGTGGGGCCACCAACACAAGAGAGATATGGACCTGATGGAGCGAGTCCCCGGAGGGCCACCAAAATGATCGAGGGCTGGAGAACCTCTCCTGTGAGAGAGTTGGGGCTGTTCAGTCTGGGGAAGAAAAGGCTCCAGGGAGACCTTACAGCTCTATTTCAGTATCTGAAGGGGACCTAGAGGAAGGCTGAGGAGGGACTGTTTAGAAGGGCCTGTGGTGATAGGATGAGGGGCAATGGTTTGAAACTGGAGCAGGGAAGATTTAGGCTGGACATCAAGAGGAAGCTCTGCACAATGAGAGTGGTGAAATACTGGAACAAGTTGCCCCATCCCTGGAGATATTCAATATCAGACTTGATATGTCCCTGGGCAACCTGATCTAATTGGAGGTGTCCCTGATGAGTGCAGGGCAGTTGGACAAGATGACCTTTGGGGCTCCCTTCCAACCCAATGCAACCTGTGAAGCTGTGAAACTATTGCAGCCATGGTCTGCTGGGGGATCTCTAGTGCAGCTTTGCGTTCCCACTGCTGAGAGAGGAGTGTCCCAGTCTAAGCCAATCTCCTTCCCTCAGCTTTAAGGAATCATACACAAAAGTAAAGAAATAGAAGGCACTTTTCACACTTTCTGAAAGGAAGTGTTAGGAGCCAAGTATGTAAAACACACAGGTACTTGAGGCATAGAAATTCACCAAAGGAAACGCTGAAGGAGATCTTCAGGCTTCCCACAGCTCCAGTGAATGCTAAGGGGACTGAACAAGTACCACTTTCTTTTCACAGGAGAACAGCAGCTCTCAGACACAATGGCAAGGATTTTCTCCTATCAGTAGCAACTGTAACACCCCAGCCTTTCCATCCATCCCAGAAGCAGAGAAGTGTGTAACAGCTACATGACTCTATGGTTAAGGGTCACCAACTCTGCAGCAGTGTCTTGTTCCACCCGGGCGAAGCAAGCCCATTTCTGTGTAATCCTGATGCAGTGATGTTTGTTTTGTGTGCTGGAAGGCTCTGAGAGGGGAATGCAGACGCAGAATATGAGACAGAACCAAGCACTGCTTCACATGAGAGGACAGTTACACAGAATCACAGAATGTTAGGGGCTGGAGGCGACCTTGAAAGTTCATCCAGTCCAACCGACCTGCCAGAGCAGGATCACCTAGAGCAGGTCACACAGGAACACATCCAGATGGGTTTTGAAAGTCTCCAGAAAAGGAGACTCCACAACCTCTTTGGGCAGCCTGCTCCTGGGCTCCAGCAACCTCACAGTAAAGCAGTTTATCCTCATGTTGAGGTAGAACCTCCTGGGTTCCAGTTTGTGTCCAAACACACACACCGGACACCAGTGAAAACAGACTGGTGGCACCTTCTTGAAACCCACCTTTAAAGCATTGGGAAACACTGATCAGATCTCCTATCAGGCTGCTTTTCCCCAGGCTAAAGAGCCCCAGGTCTCTCAGCCTTTCCTCATCAGACAGATGTTCCAAATCACTTAATCATCCTCATGGCCCTCTGCTGGACTCTCTCCAGTATTTCCATGTGCAACCCATCCCAGTGTCTCACCAGCCTTACTGTAAGGAATTTCTTCCCAATTCCGTTCTTCCAGCTGAACTCTTCCCATGGCAACCCCCTCCCCTGTCATTTCCAAATGCTTGTTTTCCTTTGGCAGTTGAAGACGCTGAGCCACATCCATCACTGTCCCTGCCACAATGAACACCTTGTAAATCCAGTGCTTCGCTTCACATATCCTTCACCTGCTGTATGCCCTGCAAGGCAACTGACCAAATTTCAGCTCATCAGAGCAAAATGAAGTCAATCTAATTCTGCTTGACCAAAAATCAGTGCCTATTGTTAGGAAACATGCAATCATCTCACAGTGGATTGCAATTGCTGGTTAAGTGGCTCTGTGTTATTGATAAGAGCCCACTTTGATGAGAACAAAGAGGACTGCCAGAACCCTTTATGAAAAATAAAAAGGAAAAAAAAAGAGAAAAAAAGCTGTTTTGCATGGAACCTACAGGAACATTTCCCAGTGCATGAGGCTGCTTTCTGGATGGGCTGTCACAATTAAATACATAGAAAGAGATGAGAAATGAGCAGATTACTCTGATTTACTATCACTTCATTTATGATTTCCAGTTAATACACAGCCCTGCTAAGGGGATAGTAAAGGCCTATCCTTATGTTATTCTGCTGTTCCAATTCAAGCAAATACATCCTCCAAGACCTTTTGAAGCCTTTCTGCCCCTGCCAACTCTTGCAATTTTTATTGCAAGCCTTATAGTACATGGTGTTTTGCTAAACATGCTTGGCTGGATAGCTGCACTCAGAGAGTTGTGGTCAACTCAACATCCAAATGGAGAACAGTCACAAGTGGTGTCCCCCAGGGGTCAGTACTGGGACCAGTGCTGTTTTACACTTTGTCAGTGATATGCACAGTGGGACTAAGGCACCCTCACCAAGTTTTTGGCTGACACCAAGCTGTGTAGTCTGGGTGACACACTGGAGAGAAGGGATCCATCCAGAGGGCCTCAGATAGGCTTGAGAGGTGGGCCCAAGCCAACCTCATGAAGGTCAACAAGGCCAAGTGCAAGGTCCTAAATCTGCGACAGGGCAATCCCGAGCACAAATCCAGGCTGGATGAGGAGTGTCTCAAGAGCAGCCCAGAGGAGAAGAGCTTGAGGGCGTCAGTTGTTCACAAACTCGACATGAGCAAGATTTCCCTCCTCCTCCCACAGAGAAAGCAAAGGACCTCTCTCAATATTCAGCTCTCACATCAGTGCCCATTGATTCCCCAAAGTGCCAAAATGGAAAAGTGAGAAGCAAAGCAGAGAAAACATCTCATCAATCACCCAGTTGGTGCCTGTTTTGCTGCCCAACAGGAATAAAATAGGCAGCCCAGTCCTGAAATTGCCTACTCCACAATCTACCATAAGCTACACAGTGATCTTACAGCAGAGAGGGAGCTTGGGAGCTGCTACCTGAAGAGCCTGGATCAAAAAGCAGGCAGTTAAACTATTCCTCCCATGATGCCTGCAAATCCACTCAGTGTTTATTAACACTGAAACAATACAATGCCTGCTTTATTTTCCTCTTCCTCCTATCTCCTAATTTCCCTTTTCCCCCCTCCCTTTCTTCTTCCTTCCCTGATACCATTTGTTTATTCTGTAAACTGTTTGAGGCAGGAGCTGTCACTTCCTATGTGTTTAGGCAGTGCCTTGCATGAAGGCTTGACAGCTCTAGATGCCATTATAATCAAAAGTGGGGGTGGGATTTTTAAGGTGCTAAGAAAAGGAGGCATTCACCTGCCTTCAATAGGCATTCAATAGGCTTTGAGTACCTTTCTCCTCTTAGAAAAAATCTACAAGTGTGATAATAAAGATGTCTGTCAGCACCAAAACAGCCATTGTTAAAACACAACACAGCCTCCAAGTAAGGCAAACCTACATTTAAAGCAGAGTCTCTAACAAAAAAGCATTTTCTTCTTTTATTTTTTCACAGAAGCACTAAGACCTCATTTGTCTAAAACTATGGACAACAGCATTCCACATATTTCCTGGAAGTATCATTTCTCTATTGGAACTTGGCTTTCCAGCACCAGAAAGGGGCCTATAAGAAGGGATTGTTTGCAAAGGCCTGCAGTGATACAATGGGGGGCAATGGTTTGAAATTAGAGTAGATTTAGATTGGACATTAGGAAGAAATTCTTTACTATGAGGGTGGTGGAACACTGGAACAGGTTGCCCAGGGAGGTGGTTGAGGCCCCACCCCTGGAGATCTTCAAGGTCAGGCTTGACAGGGCTCTGAGCAACCTGAGCTAGTAGAGGATGTCCCTGCTGACTGCAGGGCGGGTTGAACAAGATGACCTTTGGAGGTCCCCTCCAACCCAAATCATTCTGTGATTCTATGATCTATTGTATTAGTTAGATATCTGCTGAGGAACACACACTCCAAACACTAACATTGTAGCTTTGGGTGTTTGTTTTTGTCGTTGGCTTTTTTTTTTTTTTTAAAGAACATTTCCTATAAATAGAGCTTTAAACGATCTTTAAAAACTGTAATCTTTAATTGAATTCAATACCTCTGCAAATGGAGCAAACAATCTCTGACTGATTAGATCATTTGCTTCTATTCTATTTCAGACATGCACTGGTTTGCTCTAATGTAAGGGTCGAGTTTTTTGGTTTGCTTTGTTTTGTTTCATTAGCTTTTGCTGTTCAGCTGCATTTTTTTCTTCAACAACCTAATTAATGCTGGAAAGGTAACTTCTCTTCTTGTGCATGACAGTGTGTCAATGGAGTTGACACTTGCAGAGGTCATATATAAATAAATTATTGGGCTCTGAAGGACAAAAATGAAAGGGAATGCAGAAATTAAAGGTAGATTTCCCACGAGATAGGGCAAGCAAGATGGAAATTGATTACTCAGCACCCTGCAGGACAGCTCCTTGGGAGTCCTATGGGTCACTAGCACCAAAATTATTACATAGAGGTAGAGTAAGAAAGCAGGTAAAAAAGTAATTAAATGATGTCCTCAGTTTGATTTAGTAGCTTCCTAGGACCTCAAGAATTGTGTTCAGTTCTGGGCCACTCACTACAAGGACACTGAGGTTCTGGAGCGTGTCCAGAGAAGGGCAATAAAGCCGCTGAAGGGCCTGGAGCACATAGCTTATGAAGAGCTTCTGAAGGAGCTTGGGTTGCTCAGTCTGGAGAAGAGGAGGTTGAGGGGAGACCTCATTGCTCTCTACAGGTACCTAAAGGGAGGCTGGAGTCTTGGTGTCAAGCAACAGCACCAGAGGAAATGGTTTCAAGATGCACAAGCAGAGTTTAGGCTGGATGTTAAGAAATATTTCTTCACTGAAAGGATTCTCAAATATTGGAATGGTCTGCCCAGGGCAGTGCTGGAGTCACCATCCCTGGGGGTGTTTAAGCAGTGTGTGGACCTGGCTCTTAGGGACAGGGTTTAGTGTTGACCCTTCAGTGCTGGGTCACAGTTTGGACTGGATTATGGCAGGACATCAAAGAGCAGGTGCTCATGATATTCTGGTGTGGCCACTTCAGTCAGGAGGGGATAGAGGAATGGCACAGTATCATAGAGGTGACTCTGCTCTAGGAGCACTGAGGTGCTCTAAAGAAATGGTGTAGGTGCTCTGATGAAGTCAGTGAAGAACATACCTTATTTCAGGCACCATGGTCTAGAGACAGAAGATCTCTGGAAGATCTGCAGTCTCCTTCTCTGGAGACTTTCAAAACCCATCTGGCCACATTCCTGTGCAACCCACTCTAGGCAAACTTGCTTTAGCAGGGGGGTTGGACTGGATAATCTCTGGAGGTCCCTTCCAACCCCCACCATTCTGTCATTCTGTGATCATTTTGCCAAATTATCTTTTTTTCTCTCTTCAAGAAAACATACACCTCACCACAGCTGTTACTTTAAGAAACTTTTTTCTTCCCCCAATATGCCATGGGAACATCTGAAAAAGGAAAACCTCTCAATGGTTAACCATACAAACAAATCTGTAAATCATACTGGGGAGTATTTCTGCAAGTGAGGCCAACTGGCAAAGCAACTATACCAGTAAACTCCATCACCCTCAGACCAATCTATGAATTTTCTCCAGTCAAATCAGAACAGAAAACAAGCCTTCTCTTTTGAAGCTCAGAACATAGCTGTCGTGGCTTGATGGGACAGTGAGCACACAAGCAGGCATGACCAACAGGAAATACTCTTTTTTTTCTGTTTGGTTGGGGGTTTTGTTGGTTTGTTTTTGTTTTTAAGACAGCATAAGCAAAAAAGAACCTTCCCTGCTACCCCAGTGTGGTTTAGATTTTTGAAGTACAAGGCCTGAATGCTGTTATTCAGGGTATCCTAAGTATCCTACTAAGCAGAAGGTAGTTCGCTCACCTGTATTCCCTCTCCTGTTCCTGATAATTAAAGTGCCACACAGATCATACAGAGATCCTGACAAAACTTGAAAGCTGCTAAATATATCACAACATTCATGAGATGCAAACAACCTCAACAAGGAGCAAATGACAGCCTCTGATCTGGAGCTTGCTTTTCCCAGGGTGCAGAATGCCCTTAATTCCTGCTGCTGCCACTGCCTCTTATAAGAAACTGATCAGTTGTGGATTTAGGGACAGTGCTAATTCCTCCTTCTCCAGCATCTTCCAACTTTTTGTCTTCACCCTCCCTTCTTGTCCCCTATTCCAACTGTGTATCTTTCCTTTATCTCATGGATAAAGTCATCACTCCATGTCACTGTCTCTAATTGCTGGCATTCTGCATTCCTGCACTGAAAATAATCAATATAAGCCACCAAAGGAAGAAAGAGTATTTAAAAATACCTCTCCACTACCTCTCTGGGCAGCACATTCCAACACCTCTCTCCATGAAGAACTTTCTCCTCACCTCAAACTTAAACCTCCCCTGGTGCAGTCCTTCCTTTCCCTCTAGATGCTGATCAGTATTGCATCCATGAACCACACACAGTACAGAAACTTTTATCCATCATTCATTGTCTTAGTTTAGAGCCAGACAGATTGCTCCTTTACCTCTTCCAAAAGGGGTAAAAGAGAAAACGCTCATACAAAAGGATTGGATAGGCTTAGAAAGTTTAAATGGAAGTGCTATTCATAACTACAGTACAGAAGCATATAAAACTCACCAAAATCCACAGTCTGGGTTTAACACAGAACTTCATTAAGCCAAAGCTTCACACAAACCTCCCTTTAAACCAGGCCAACCAACCCAGGCCTTCATCCCCCCCACACTACCATGCCTCTCTGGCCCTCATACCAAACCACTGTGATGCATCAAAAAATTCAGCTTGGCAGCTCCAAGCCTAACTGGCAGCATTGCCAAGGCTGACACTAGGCCTCCCCTGCAAAAGATAACAGCCTGTACGACCTCCCAGGAGGACAGAAGGAGGGAAAAGTGAAGAAAATTGAAACTGCAGCCAGTTTTATAGGGATGCAGGACTTACGAGAACAAAGTACACTTCCCAGTTCCCCTCCTGGACCTCTTTAGCCTCTGGAGGTCTTCAACATTGTCCTTTCTCAAAAGCACCCAGCCTCTAACTCCCACATTCATGCATTTCTTTCACAAGAAGAATTTCATCTGCAGAGCGAATGTGATCCAGGAAGCCACGCTCAGAGCTGAGTAAACATTTGCCAAAGGCTAGAAGCCAACTCACCTGACCAATAGGCTCTTTTGTCGGGGCTTTTCCTCTCCTAGCAGTGCTCGTGGCCAACGTGGTGGTGGTTTCCATGACTGACGTGGACATCTCGGACTGCATCGCTGTGGCTGTGGACTCGGTTGTCATAGAGGAAGGCACTTCACCAACAAGTCTCACATTTCCTTCTATCACAATGTTGGCATCATTTTCTGCTGCCATATTCAGAACTTTCAAGCCATTGTAGTAAAGGCCAGAGAGCTGGCCTTGGAAAGGGTGGCCACGTTCCTTGCCTCCAATTTTAATGGTTGCTTGGCTATTGAAGATTGTGAGCTGACGCCCTGCGGAGATAATATTACATACATGCAAAAATGTTGACTGGGAACACCAGACTCGACACGAGTGACAACAAATCGTCATGAGGGTGAATAATGAGAGCAATAAACTATAAGAAAAAGATCTGACTCATAATTCATTGCTTTTGTGTGTGTGTTTGTTTGGTTTTGTTAATGAGGTGCCCATGAAATGCAAAAATTTTGAGAGCATTTGCATTGTTCTGAAGTGGCGACAGTTTGAAATTTATTTAATTATTGGTATATTTTTATTATTATTATCTTTTTTTTTTTTTGCTAAAAGGCCAATCAAATACATTTGCAAATGTTTTTAGTACTCCACATGATACTCTTCTTCCTTTTTACCTCAAAGCAGTGTTAAGCTTTTATTTTGGTGGGCGTCAAGAATGCCAGGTTTCTAATTCTTTTAGATTAATTTTTCCCTTCAAGTCTGCCAGCAATTAAAAGTTTTTTTTTTCCACCCAATACAGCATAGAGCCTACAGCTTTCAAATGTGACTTTATGTGTGTATAGACATATAGAAGCATGCCTATACACACAGAGTTTATTTATAATGCCAACAGGTTACTACATCAAGTGAATTTTAAAGAATATATTCTGTCATATCTCTCTATAAGTGAATTAAATATTTATCTTTTTAATTTTTTCCTCTTTTTTTTCTTTTTTGTATTTCAGTATTTATTTTCCTTCAACATAAACACTAAAAAGAAACACATGGTCCACGCTGAGTATCTTAGAGGCAGATTGAACAGCAACAAAAAAAAAAGTAAAATAATAAAAAAAAAATTAGATGTCTGATTGGCTTTCAGCAAGGCTATCAATTAAAATCAAAGCTGGTGGATTTTTGGGTTTTTTAGATGTAAAAGCGGCTTCGGAGATGATGCACATACCGATGGAGAAATCATGGCACGTTTCCATTAAACAAGAGAAACCCTCAGCGACAGTACCACTCTCAGTAAAATAAAACAGTCACTTTAGCAGATTAGCTCTCTGCTCATGAAAAGAAAAAAAAAAACAAAAGCAAAACCAAAACTAAAAAACAAACCCCAAAAAACCAAAACCAAAACCAAAAACTTAAAAAAGGCATGCACACGACTTTAAGTTCTGTTTTAAATTAGTGTTTGCTCCAAAATCCCCTTAAGAAGGTTGCAAACGTTAAAGGGACTTCATTTTGCTCGGCAATTCATCTTGCCCACTATTTAAGATGCCTACAGTTTATGAACAAAACATGTTTGGTTTGGTTGGTTGTTTTTTTTTTGTTTGTTTTCTCAGGCCCATAATAAAGATATCATAACTACAGATATATACACATATATATATAAAAATATTTTTTTCTTTAGTTAAGAATTTAGATGCTGGAACATGTCATATAATCTAGAATGATTTATAATTTTGGGTTAATGTTTGCTCTTGAGTACCTTCTGTAGGTTGAGTTAGTGGATTAGATTTAACAGTCCCTTTAACTTTAAGTTAACAGGGTAAGGTTATTAAACCAGTTGGTACTTCTAGAAACGTAGCAAAATTATTATACAAGGTACGCAAAAGAAAAAAAATATTACTCTACAAGTTTACTTGTTTAAAGTTGGTTTTAAAATTTAGGTTTACTGAGAATTTATTTGGTTTATGTTTATTAGTGTTACAATGAAGCACTACTTGGTTATGTTCAAATTATTGGTTTTATTGGAAGTTTTAATCAATGTTTTTTACCTTTGTCGAGTAGCCATTCATCAACTACTCGACCAAGTCGATATGGAATTCGCTGTCTAGCAATCGCCAGGCGCTCGTTATCATTGTTTCCTTTAAAGTTTAAAGAGACATTTCATTGGTTAAAATCTGTAAGGTCAAAGGTTAAAAGTTAATACTTAAAGCTTGAGCTATACAGTTGCCACAATGTGTTTTGAAATTTTGGAATTTTAAAAAGCGCTACCTCGAACATTTCATGGCTCAGACTTTTCATTCATTCATTTATTTTATTTTAGCAAACAAAATTATTCCTACGTTAATTGAAAATTAGAAATCTGCATTTGAGCTAGGTTATTAAACTTATGTTATAGATAGACCCCCAAAAAAACAAAACAAAAAAAACTAAAACAAAAAAAGAAAAAAACAGTTTTAAACATCATATAATGGCTCTACCAAAAAAGAAAATTGATCATTGACCTCAGGGTTTTGTCTTTTTTGTGGATGTTTCTTATTAACTAGTTAAACACGGCCAGGTGAAACAGGTTTACGTTTGCAAAAGACATCCAACCTCTCACTCGAGGTTAGGCATTGAAAGAAGAAGAACACAACTCTTAATCACCATCTAAGACTTCTGCTCTCTAGTAACAGACTTGCTGTAACTTATTTCCTAACCAGAAAAACAAAACAAAACAGAACATTCATCTTTGCTTCATTGAAAGACATTGCAGAGACTCAAATATATGGTACAGAATAGACCAGACCATTCACTCTCTGTACATTCTCATAGGACACATTGACAATATCCTGAAGGGACACCAAGGCTTTGACAAAAGCGACTTGCTGAAAGGTAGCCTGGCCCTGAAGCATGGAAGTGCTTTAAAATTTAGCAAACAGCCATCTGTGGTGGGGTTTCATAATTGAATAACCAACCCAAAACTCAGCAACGAGACATGAAAGCTTGTCATTTGTAAACCTTATCTGTTCTCAGTCTGTGCAGAGAGAGATCTTTGGCTTCTCTAAATAAAACAATGAGATGACATAAAGCAGCGAGACAGCATAAAACAACGAGATCAAATTAAACAATGAGACAGAATAAATCAATAGGATGAAATCAATCGATAGGATGAAATCAATCAATAAGAAATGAATGAGATGAGATGATATAAATCAGTTGGATAAATCAATGGGATAGAATAAATCAATAGGATGAAATAAATCAATAGGATAGAATAGATCAATAGGATAAAATAGACCAATGGGATAAAATAAGTCAATAGGATAAAATAAATCATTAGGACAAAATAATGAATCAATGAGATAAAATAAAATGAGATAAATTAAAACAAGGAGGTAAAATTAAACAAGGTGATAAAATAAGACAACGAGATAAAATAAAAGAAAGAGATAAAATACAACAAGGAGATAAAATAAGGCTGGTAATAGCCAGAAAAAATCAGATAATGAGGAATAATTAGCAAATCACTTTGAATATTTCTGATTATAGGGGGGGCTGTGTTTGAATGATACAGGCGTGATCCCTCAGAAAACCACATCTTCTACTTCAAACTTTTCTTAGGGGAGTGGTAAATCTAAATATTTCCTTCCATGTGCAGGCTTTTTGTTGACAGGAGCATTTCTGAGCAACAGTACCTTTTTCTTCAATTGTATTGGTTCATATTAGTAAAACAAAACAAAACAAAAAACTGAGAGCTAAAAAGAGCCAGATGAGTCTGAAGAGACATTTCAAATTGAGGTCTGAATCCCAAGTCAGTCTTGCTAGTTCAGACATGCAGCAAGTCCTGTATCTGCAGTGGAAATCTAAGTAGAGGATGCAGGAGCCCACACAGTGCTCAGAAACACATTTTCTCCAGCTAATTATTATCCAAATTAAGAAAACTGCTGCACCAGTTTGCCAGACAATTATCCCCGCTCTCAGTATCACAAGTTGTAACAGGCTTGTAGAGAAGAATCAGTACCACAGAATCAGTCCTGCATCTGGGGGGGAGCAACAGTAGGCACCCCTACAGACTAGGTGGGTGCTGCTGTAAAGCAGTTCCATGGAGAAAGACCTTGGAGTCCTGGTGAACAGCAAGTTCTGCGTGGGACAGCAATGTGCCCTTGTGGCCAAGAGGGCCAATGGCATCCTGGGGTGCATGAAGAAAAGTGCATCCAGCAGGGCTAGGGAGATTCTTCTCCCCTCTATTCTGCCCTATTGAGAACATACCTGGAATACTGTGTCTAGTTTTGGGCTCCACAATTTAAAAGACAAAGGGGTTTGCTGGAGACAGTCCAGTGGAGAGCTATGAGGATGACTGGGGGACTGGAACATCTCTGCTATGAAAAAAGACTGAGAACTGGAGCTGTTTAGTTTGGAGAAAAGAAGATTAAGAGGTGATATGATTAATGTCTATAAATATCTGAGGCATGAGTGTCAGGGTGAAGGGGCCAGGCTCTGTTTGGTGGTGCCCAGTGACAGGGCAAGGAACAGTGGGTACAAGCTGGAACACAGGAGGCTTCACCTCAACATGAGGAGATACTTCTTTATGGTGAGGGTGATGGAGCCTTGGAACAGGCTGCCCAGAGAGCTATGGAATCACCTTCTCTGGAGACATTCTAAATCTGACTGGATGCATTCCTGTGCAGCCTGTCCTAGGTGATTGTGCTTTGCAGGGGGGGTTAGAGTCAATGATCTTTGAAGGTCCCCCCTCTAACCCCTAACATTTTGTCATTGTGACAGCCCCCAGAAACGGCAGCAGCTTCTGTATCAAAACCCCGCAGTAATTTTATGCAGGTACTGACTGCAGTGACACAAACTGCTACTTGCAATGCTTCATGTCTACCTTATTTGGTTTACCACAGACATCGTTCACTATAAGGGGATGCCCTTTTCATATTCACTTTCCAATTAGGCATCACAAAGTGGTATGGATTAGAAGGGACATTTGAAGATCATCTAGATGTTGTGGTGTGGGGGGAATTTCAGCTCACACTGACCCACCCTGCCACAGCCAAGGGCATCTTTCTCTAGATCAGGTAGCTCAAAGCCTCTCCAACCTGACCTTGAACACTTTCAATGATATGACACCCACAACTAAATTCTCTGGACAACCAAACGAGTTGGTTCCAGTTCTGCGGGCAGCTATGCTCCGTGAACTTCTAAAATCAAGTCAGCCTTACGAAGACCACGAGTGTAGATCTATTTTTTTTCCATATATACAGTTTTTACCTTACTGGGTCAGAGCACCTCTGCTATGAAAACAGGCTGAAGGACATGGGGTTGTTCAGCCTGGAGAAGAGAATGCTCCAAGGACACGTAATAGCAGCCTTCCACTATTTGAAGGGGTCTAAAAGAAGGATGAGAAGAGAGTCTTTACAAAGGCCTGCAAGTGATAGAATAAGGGGCAATGGCTTCAAATTAGAGAAGAGCAGATTTAGATTGGATGTTAGGAGCAAGTTCAGCACCACGAGGGTGGTGGCAGACTGGAACAGGTTGCCCAGGGATGTGGTTGGGACCCCATCCCTGGAGATATTTAAGGTGAGGCTTGAAGGGGCTCTGGGCAGCCTGATCTAGTGGAGGATGCCCCTGCTGACTGGATGACCTTTGGAGGTCCTTTCCAACCTAAACCATTCTATGATTCTGTAGTCTTAATTTTCAGAATCATTCCCTGTAAAATAGTATTTTACCAAAACTTCCTCCTCTTTGCCTTCCCAAGAAACTGAAAATGTAGAATAAAAGGATGCAGAACACAACACTTGTGCTGTTGTGAGAATACAGGATTCCTTCATTTCCCCCCCCCATCCCTGTTTCTGATCTTTAAAATCACTACTTTTTATCCTGGATTCCTTCATTTACAACAAACATCCTGTGAAGGGAGCCAACAGGAAAGCTGCAGAGGAACTTTTCCTGAGGGTATCTAGAGACAGGACAAGGGGAAATGGTTTGAAGCTGAGGAAGAGCAACGAGTTAATGATTTCTATTCCCTAGCAGACAAGTTTCTTTCAACACTTAGGTTTAAAGACTTTTCAATGAGATATTTCTATAGTTAGTAACAAGGTGTTATTACCAGCTGATTCACTGAATAAGTGAACATCTTATTTCTGGAAGGTTTCCTTAACTTAAACCAAATGAATCCCGAGGTTTTGTTGCTGTTGGGGATGATTTTTGTGTTATCTGCATTCAAACAAACAAACAAACAAACAAATCCCCCCTCAGCCCTTCCCCCTCAACCCCCCCCACAAAGATAAAAGATTAAGGGAGAGGGAAGAAGTAGGTAGGATTTTTCCATCTTATTTATGAGAAAAAACTAAATAGCTCAGAAGATGTTCACAGGTGTAAAGAACCTATTAACACATTGAAAGAGGTTTCACAGAGGTAGATCACCATTCACTCATCAGATCCACCCACTGTCAGTCACTGCAAATGCTTCCTAGACCTCTACAGCACCATGTAGTCAAGTCAAAATCATTGAATCACAGAATGCACTGCGTTGGAAGGGACCTCTAGAGGACATCTAGTCAACCCCCTGCCGTGAGCAGAAATATCTCCTGGATCAGGTTGTTGAGAGCACCATCAAGCCTGACCTTGAATGTCTTCAGGCATGGTGCCTCCACCACTTCCCTGGGCAACCAATTCCAGTGTTCCACTACCCTCATTGGTGCAGAACTTGCTCCTAACACACAGTCTAAATCTCTAGTTTGAGTAAAGAACTTCTTCATGATGTCCATTCTAAACCTACCCTGCTCTAGTTTCAGAACTATGAAGGAATGTTCAGAACTGCAGGTGCAGATAGGAAAGCATTCAACTCTGTGTAGTTTATTCAACCAGTGGGTATAAATCAAGTGTGTTTGGTAGAAAGAACTGCTGCAGGCACCAGCCTGGATCCCTAATGTTATGGCATCTCTCTGTAATTCCATTGCTGACAAGGGATTTATTCTAGACAAGGGTTATTGCTGCCTCCACTTTCACTGCTTGGCAGCTGCTCCAGGACATCTCTATGGTGACTGGAGAAACTCCTTTGTGAATTAACAGCATAATTTTAGTCTGGGGCAGCTTAGACTTAGCTTTGTATTATTTAATTTAAAAAGTCCATGTGGTATGAGCATTTTCCATTTTTTCAGAATTCTGCACCCTGTTATCATGTGATTCTATCTAGAAATTATGTTTCCTACTAACTGTGGTGCAGCAGTCTTGCACCACTGGGAGCAAAATACAACTGAAAAGCAAAGAAATAACCATTTGATTTGTAAAGGTCACACACAAAATCATTGCTGATTACATTAGCCCATCCCTCACCAGAAGAACAAGAATGTTGTTAAATGCATCTCAATTTGACACTGTTTCATTAGCTTACAGTCTTCTAGTATGTAATATAACTGGAAGGACTAAGGGGAAATGGTGTGGAACTGATCCAGATTTAGTTTCAAGGAGAACAGACAGCATTAGTAATGATGAAAGTAGGAGACACCTAAGTAACTGAACAATCATTAAAACAAAACAAAACAAAACAAGGGAGGCAACCCTCAATATCAGTCCAGGTTGGGGGGCGGGGGTGGTGAGATTGAGAGCAGCTCTGCAGAAAAGGACTTAGGGGTGCTGATGGGTGAGAAGCTGGACATGAGGCAGTAATGGGCACTTGCAGCCCAAAAGGCCAGTGGAAGCCTGGACTGCATCAAAAGCAGCATGGCCAGCAGATGGAGAGAGGGGATTCTGCCCCCCTGTTCTGCTCTGCTGAGACCTCATGTGCAATGATGTGTCTGGCTCTGGGGCCCCCAACATAAGAGAGACATGGTCCTAATGGAGTGGGCCACCAAGATCAGAGGGCTGGAGCACCTCTCCTATGGAGACAGGATGAGAGAGTTGGGGCTGTTGAGCCTGCAGAAGAGAAGGCTCCAGGGAGACCTCAGAGCTACATTTCCTTATCTGAAGGGGACCTACAGGAAGGCTGGGAAGGGACTGTTTAGGAGGACTTATGGTGATAGGACAGGAGCAGAGCAGATTTATATTGGACATCTGCACAATGAGAGTAGTGAAATACTGGAACAGGTTGCCCAGGGATGTGGTTGAAGGCCTGACCCTGAAGACATTCAGGGTTAGCCTTGCTGTGTCCCTGGGCATCCTGATCTCATTGGAGGTGTCCCTGTTGAATGCAGGGAGCTTGGACAAGATGTCCTTAGAGGATCTCTTCCAACCTGATGCAAACTTTGAGTCAAAAATTATGGAAACTACATTAAAAACAACAATCCTTCTATTATTACATTGTGCAGAGCATTAATCTTCTCACCAACTTCCTTTTTTCCCAGACAGCTGGTTTGGATTAAACTCTCAGCTACAACAGATTTGGACAGCCTCACTGAATTCAGTAAAACTTCCCCTGCTAATCTCATCTCCAGTAGGGAAAACATAAATACCAATTATTTTTATTATTTTTTTTTTCTCCTCAGGAGTATTCAGTGCACATTTTTCACGCTTTTTTTAATTTATGCTTGTTTTTACCACCATGGTGAACCACAAGGAACTTCTTCAATGCAAAACCTACTTCTAAGAAGGTTACTATATATTTTCCTACTCTAAATAGAATCATAGAATGGTCTGGCTTGGAAGGGACCTCCAAAGGCCATCTAGTTCAACCCCCTCTGTAGTCAGCAGGGACATCCCCAACTAGATCACACTGCCCAGAGACCTGTTGAGCCTCAACTTGAATATCTCCAGGCACGGGGCCCCAATCACATCCCCAGGCAACCTGACGCAGTCTTCCACTACCCTCATGGTGCTGAACTTGCTCTTAACACCCAATCTAAATGTGCTCTTCTCTAACTTGAAACCATTGCCCCTTGTCCTATCACTGCAGGCCTTTACAAAAAGTCTCACTCCTTCCTTCTTGTAGCCCCCTTCAGGTATTGAAGGCTGCTATTAGGTCTTCCCAGAGCCTCTTCTTTTGCAGACTGAACAACTCCAAATAAACTTGTGGCTCGCAGATTTTATTCCTGCTCCCCATCTGAAAGATTAAGTGCTTTGCAGGCATGTTTTTGAACCATAAAAAAAACACCCTCAAACAAAACAATTAATACGCCTAAACTTTAATTTTAGACAGCTGTGTGACTATCCAGCGTGACTCTTCCTGGTTATATGGCTGAGATTTCTTTGATTGAAAAAAAGTTAGGTAGGAATTATTCACTGGGGATGTGCACAGTGACACTGTCTAACTTAATTGAATTCTGGATGCCTTCATTCTTCTGCCAAAGAGATCATATTTTGTCACAACACAGTGTTAATTCTGTCTGGGCAGAAAAGCTTCAAGGGAATAACAATAATTCCAAAGAATCAAGGTAAGCAGAGAGAAGCAGCAAAGGTCAAATCTTTGAGTTAGAGCTAAATCTTGTGGCAAGATTGAGAAGAAGCAGTCAAAAAAAAAAACCAAACAACCAAACAAAAAAAATCCCAACCCAAACAACTCCAACTTTAATCATACCTTTCTATCTATAGGTCAGCTAGGACAAACCAACTATATGAACTTCACTAATATGTATTTTATCCCTCCTGATTTATTATATTGTCAGTGCAGGAGTGTAATTCTATTTTGTTCTCTGAAATAAAGGTGTCAGTTATTGATGTGAAATAGCAGCATCCTTGAAAGAGAATAAGTAAGGAGGTTGAAAATCGAGAGTCTGTGAAGAACAATTTAGGCTGGAGAATATTTTCTTTGAAGCAAACCCTTTAACAGAATACAAATTCACCTTGGTAATCTGAGTGATCTGGTAGGGAAGCAACTAGCAAAGTGCTGAAACCGAGGTCCATCTCCATTTATAAACAACCTCTCCCTCCCTAGTTTTGCTCATCACAATCTTGACACTGCTTTTTCTGAATCATGAGACCCCTCGTATCCATAAGAGGATGGCAGAGACCCTCCAGATGCAGTTAGGGATGCAATGAGATTGAAGTGTCAGCCTGAGGAAGGGAAGCCACAGCAGCTCTCTGGTGTAGGGGCCAGTCTGTGAAATGGAAGCAGAGTCATGGGAATGGCCACACTGAAATCCTTTCAAATCATAGAATTACAGAGTTGTCAGGGTTGGAAGGGACCTCAAGGATCATCCAGTTCCAACCCCCCTGCCATGGGCAGGGACACCTCACACTAGAGCAGGTTGCTCACAGCCACATCCAGCCTGGCCTTCAAAATCTCCAGGGATGAGGCTTCCACCACCTCCCTGGGCAACCTGTTCCAGTGTCTCACCACCCTCATGGGGAAGAATTTCTTCCTAACATCCAATCTGAATCTACCCATGTCTATTTTTGTTCCATTCCCCCAGTCCTATCACTACCTGACACCCTGAAAAGCCCCTCCCCAGTTTCCTCGTAGGCCCCCTTGCTATTCCTGTGCACGTGCACTTGAGTATACCAATGTGTATTAAGTCAGAATAAACTGGAGATGCTGAGACTGTGGTCTAGAGGGTGGTGGAACACCCAGGTTGCCCAGGGAAGTGAAGCAGGCCCCATCCTGCAGACATTCAAGGTCAGGCTTGATGAGGCTCTCAACAACCTGATCCAGTTGGAGATATCCCTCCTCACTGCAGGGGGGTTGGATGAGATGTTCTCTAGAGGTCCCTTCCAACCCAGTGCATTCTCTGATTCTAGGGTTTTGCATATGCAGATTGCCTATTCCCAACAAAAGAGGGAGTGGTATTTTAAGCCTTCTCAATTGCAAGCCCAAACTTCTATACACATAGATAATTCTATCCTGCTGGTGTGTTCACACTGGCTGCATGCCTTGGCCATCAGTGGATGCTTTCAGTGTCATCTCAGTCACAATGTAAATTATGTTAATGATCCAATAGATTAAAAATGAAGTATGCTTGAAATATTCAAACACAGACATTCTCCAGAGCTGTACTAAGATTCCAGCTTTAACTGGCATTTAAGGAATTTAGTGGCTATGTCTCTACTGCTCTCTTTGACCAAAGACCCCTTAAAGAGATCGTTCAGGCCAGGGGTCCCCACCTGCATGCATGCAGACCCAGAGTATGTGCCCAGACTTTCCACTCATGATGAGCAGGGTGTGCTAGGGCATAACCTTACTTCGTATGCTGCTGTAGACCTCTAATAACACTTGCTCCTTCCAAACTTGGTTCCTAAACACTCTGCAGCACATCTAATTATCTTATCCTGCCTATTGCCTTCATGAATAGCCTTCTTGTAACCCACAATCATCTTGTACTCAGCAGCCATCAGTGAATGGGCAAACCTTTTCCATCACAACATCCTGGGTCCAGGCTATAAAGATGTTACACTGCCAATACAAGATCACTTTTTCTATCACAGCATCCTGGGTCCAGCATATAAAGGTGTAAGGCTAGGTCTGATGGGACAAAGTACAAGAAATCAAGAGATCCAGGTGCACCCCAGGAAATGGTTACGTTTCTGGGGACACTGACACTGCTCTGACCTGTATCTTTGTTGAGTGCTTACAGAGTTGGCTATCCAGCCTTTGATCCAGGAAGGAGTTCTGGATGGATCAGATGATGGTGTGTCTTTCTGTGCTAAAATATGCCAGCTCTAACTGTTACAATGCATAGGATGATGAGACAGAAGAGATGGAGGAGGATACAGTGGTCACCCTTGAAGACTGTTGTCTTGGCTGCTTTAGGCCTCCTCCAGTGTTCAAAGGGAAAGTCAACACCCAGTTCTAGGATGTGTATTTTTTTCCTTTTAGACATCTTGAACAAACCTTACAGCTTGGTAAAAAGATAAAAGTGGAAAGAAACTCTAAACGTAGAAAAAGAACCTGTAGCAAATAAGAAAGAGTGCAGCTCTACAACACCTTACCTTCTCCCAGAAGAGCTAACCTATCTGAAAAGAAACCCCCATGAGGTATAACATCTCCAAGTTTTAAAGTGTCCAACCTGGCATGTTCATATAAAATGACCACATCATACTACAGCCCTTTCCACCTTACAGGGACTCCCAGATTCCTTATAACAAATATTAAGCATCTCAAGAGAATATTTTCCTCACTGAATGACTGACTGCAGTCTTTGGGGCAGAGTGGAATCTCTCACTGGTGGCTTCTAACACTAAAAGTCTCGAAGCAAACCTTAAATTGCCTTACAAAAGAATCCAACTGCTAGACTTACTGAAAGATGTGTAAGTTGACTCCCATTCCACTGATACCACAGGCTCTACCAAAACACACTGTGTTCACCTGCAAACTCCTCCTTTCATGCTTGAGTATTAAACAAAACTAAGCCATATTTTTACATCTTTCTATGGCTAAAAACTGAGCAGCCCCACATAAAAGGACTTGGGGTGCTGGTGGATGAGAAGCTGGACATGAGGCAGTCACGGGCACTGGCACACCAGAAGGCCAATGGCAGCCTGGGCTGAATCAAAAGCAGTGTGGCCAGAGATGGAGAGGGGGATTTTGCCACTCTGCTCTGCTGAGACCTCACCTGCAGTGATGTGTCCAGCTGTGGGGCCCCCAACACAAGAGAGACATGGACCTGCTTCAGCGGGTCCAGAGGAGAGCCACAAACACGATCAGAGTGCTGGAGAACCTCTCTTATGAAGACAGGGTGGAAGAATTGGAGCTGTTCAGCCTGAATAAGAGAAGGCTCTAGGGAGGCTTAGAGCTACATTTCAATATGTGAAGGGGACCTACAGGAAGGCTGGGGAGGGATTGTTTAGAAGGGTTTGCAGTGACAGGATGAGGGGCAATGGTTTGAAACTGGAGCAGGGCAGATTTAGGTTGGACATCAGGAGAAAGTTCTGCACAACGAGAGTGCTGAAACACTGGAACAGGTTGCCCAGGGATGTGGTTGAGGCCCCATCCCTGGATACACTCATGATCAGCCTTGCTGTGTCCCTGGGCAACCTGATCTAGTTAGAGGTGTCACTGCTGAGTGCAGAGAGCTTGGACGGGAAGACCTTTGGGGGTCCCCTCCAACTCAGCGCAATCTGTGAATCTCAGCGAGAGTTGAACTTTCACTTCAAACCAAGTGCCTTCCACCCTCGTTTGGGTTTGATTATTTTTCACTGGATTAATTAATCAGTAATTAAAGGAAGAGTGTGCTCTTCCTGACTCTCACTTCCTCACTGCCATGCAATATAAGTCTCAGTTTGCACAGTGTCAGATTGCTTACTTTGAGATATTGCTGTGCTGTACCAAAAGCAAGCCAGAGAAGATGAAAAGCAAGAAGAAGGAGATAAGAAAACACAGGATTTGTCAGATAAATTAAAGGTCGTATTTTGTTATCAGGAGTTTGAAAAAGATCCTTTGTGCTGCCTGGGCAGCATTTAAGGAGCTAATATGGTATAGCTGCTGCTAAAATAGGCAGGAAAATTGATAGAAATCATTAAAGAGGAAGATTAAAGCATAAAGAATGAATTGTTGCAAGTACAGTACCATGCCCCACGTCACTCTGAGAATGACATTTTGCAGTTCTCCAAGGTAAAAGGACTCTGAACTCTTTTTGCATCATAATGTTGCAGCATTTAAGGTTCCTTTTCCTATAGAAATTACACCCTAAGCTGACTGCAAGAAGTTTCTCATTCAATAGGTTTTCACCAGCTGGAAAGTGGAGAATATTTCAACCTTACTGGATCGAAAATTAGCTAGGTCTGAGATAGTAACTACTGAATATGTCATCCTGACTTTCATTCAGGTAGCAATCTGGATGATCTTCATTTCATGTTAGCAAAGAGCTGCCATACAGAATGTCTCTTGAGAGCGGTAACACTCACATTATATAAATGAACAATGGCAAAGAGAAAATACTGTGCTCAGCTCTTATTTTAAATGTCTATTGGTCTGTAACCCTGGGAGTATCTAGTATTCAGGTAGAAGCCATCAGTAAGAGAGAACTTATTAGCTATGTACAAGCCTCCTAATTAAGTTTAATCACACTGCAAGTTCTGAGGATGGAATAGGACAAACTGTCAAAAGGTCATTGCTGATGTCAGTGCATTTTATTGTAGGCAGTGAAAGGCTTTGGGAAATTCTCTGTACTTTTTTCCTTATGATATTTCTGAACCATTTGCAACATGAAAAGCTCTTTGAAACAATTGAAAAACAAAACCAAAAAAATCTTCTGGGGTTAAATTTTGCTCTTGGTTATGTGATTTATAAGACAAAATAAGAGCTTGGCCTTTAGCTGTGATCACCAAAGCTTTAGCAGACTGTTTGGATGCAATGCAAAGGGGCAGTGAGGATAATTTTGTGCTCATTACACAACCAGAGACATGAAAAAAAAAAAAAAACAGAAAGAGAAATCCAAGGCAATCAGCACTAACCCTCATCAACAGCACATAAGCAGCTAACTTGAGTGCAACTGCAAATGTGAAGAATGCTGATTTCATGTTCTCCCAGGAAATAGGAAAATGTTCGATTTAACCATCACTATGCCACAGAAGTCCTGCACCAGTGGTGCTTTACCACGCTCCCTACATCTGCTGAAGTTCATTCTCCCAGAGATGTGCAACATGGTACACAAGCCAATAGAAACCACAGAAGTGAGATCATTGTTTGGAGGAGCCTTTGCCAAGCAGAAGAAACCAAAAACAGCCATACAGATAGAAAATGGCATTTAAGAGATGGAAATCTGTTCTGTGTCAGCAGTGCAGCAAAAAAACCCAACCCTAGCCCTTGGCCAAAGCAAACTCCAGACTTTCAGTTCTGTCTAAAAGTGACATTTCAGTTTGTGTATTTATGCCTTGCAGACATTTCACTATAAAAGAATAATCTATTTCAAATGGAAAGGTTTAAACTTGTACATAGAGAGGGTTTTGGGTTTTTTTTAATGCTTTTGGCAAGACATAGAAACAGAAATTGTAAATAATAGAAACAGATGCTCACTGAGATGAAAGCAGAGCAGTGCTTTAGGATTGCAGCAATATAATGAGCAGTCCACCACTCAATAGCATAATGGCTGTGGGTAGGCTCCCAGCAGTGATTTCGTTTTATATGTTAAAAGGTGAAATAATCTGATTCCCTAATATCACATATTCAAAACGTTTGGATAATATTTTCCAGTTGATCCGTGATAGGTAGCATATCACTAAAACAATTCATGAAATACACTCTGCAAAGTTTTACCAATTAGCTAAGTATTGTCATGGATTCATAGAATGGTTTGGGTTGCAAGGGACCTTAATGATCATCTAGTTCCAACCCCCCTGCTATGGGCAGGGACACCTTCCACTAGTCCAGGTTGCTCAAGGCTTTATCCAACCTGGCCTTGAACACCTCCAGGGACGAGGCTTCCACCACCTCCCTGGGCAACCTGTTCCAGTGTCTCACTATCCTCCCTGGGAAGATCTTTTTCCAAATATCTAGTCTAGATCTGCGAGTCTATGTGGTTATAAATTCATTGACTTGATTTTTGGTTAATCTGAGTTAGAACACCAGAATGAAAAAGAATATTGAACTATTTAAATGTATATGAATTTGCAAGAAAATCACTACTCCATCATCAATATGTTTAGCTACAGAATCACAGAACATTAGAGGCTGGAAGGGACCTCCAGAGAGCATCAGGTCCAACCCCCCTGCCAAAGCAGGATCACCCATGGTAGTCTGCACAGGAATGCATCTAGCTGGGTTTTGAATGTGTCCAGGGAAGGAGACTCCACCACCTCTCTGGGCAGCCTGCTCCAGCACTCTGTCACCTTCACTGTAAAGAAGTTCCTCCTCATGTTGAGGTGACATCTTCTATGTTCAAGCTCAAACTTGTTGTTTCTTGTCTTACTACTGCACACCACTGAGAAGAGATTGGCCCCATCTACTTGACACCACCCCTCAGGTATTTATAGACATTGATCAGACCCCCTCTCAGCCTTCTCTTCTCCAGACTAAACAGCCCCAGAGCTCTCAGTCTGTCTTCATAGGGGAGATGCTCAAGTCCTCTAATTATCCTTTTGGTTCTCCCTTGGACTCTCTCCAGCAGATTCCTGTCTCTCTTGAACTGGGGAGCCTAACACAGGATGCTCATTTTATTTTACAAAAATAATTTTGCTGCTGCAATATCCTAAAAGTAGACTTGAATTCTACTTTGAAACACCTTCTGAATTGTTAAATGGGGGGAAAGAACAACTTTTGAAAGAAAATACCTCTGCTGGCAAAAGCTACACATCCACTTTCTCTCAGGATACCACTTGACCTTTTAAAAGCATACTGAAACCCACTCTGTTGCAGAAATTAGGTAAGGGTATTATCATCTTTCTGGATTTATGAATTCTGGTAGCTCCTCTAACATGAAGCACTAATGCATCATTAAACTATAATGGAGTATGCTATTTAAATTATTTTTATGTTTAAATGATGGTACTGAGAATGATGAATTATTAAATAAACATCCAACTGGAAGCAGGTAATACACTAACAGCTACAATGTGCAGATGGCTTGCTAATAAAACATTAATGCATTCCAGCCTAACAGGAATATATTCAAGACAAAATTCATGAATTTAAGAAGGAAGGACTATATCATTCCACCAATCCACTGCCACTGTCACCCATGGAAGTGTGGCCATGGAACTGAGAGAATGGGAAGAGAAAGTAATTCTCTACTCTGCTCTCGTGAGACCCCCAACTGGAGCACTGTGCCCAGTTCTGGGATTCCCATCACAAGAAGGACATGGAACTGCTAGAGCTTGTCCAGAGGAGGCCACAAAGATGATCAGAGGGCTGGAGAACCTCTACTATGGGGACAGGCTGAGAGAGTTGGGTCTGTTCAGCCTGGAGAAGAGAAGACCCTGAGGAAACCTTAGAGGGGCCTCCCAGTACCTGAAAGGGCTTTGTTTTTATATGTGCATGGATTTGCCACTGCTTCCAAAGTTGAACACTAGAACATACAAACAAACTTTCATGGCAAAGGCTGAAGTCAATACAATTAAGATTCAAGTACATCTAGCTGCCAAGATGGATTTTAACAATCACTAAAGCTGAAACATATTTCTGACACAGACTGGGGTACCATCCCATTTTGTTTTCTGCACAGAACACCCATGGTGCTCACACCCACAGAGCAATGGCAGATAAGGAAAGTGTAGAGACAGCAGATTATTTCTGACAGACCCCTGCAACATGGCTCATCTCTCCAGCTCAGCTGAAAAAGCTCTACTCAGCCTTAGTCCATAGAATGCCCTTTAACTAAAGTCAGCCACTGGAAAAAATACATGCAACAAACTATGAGATAGCAGATAGAATGGCTAAGCAGGCAGATAACTAATCATCATTTTCCTAGCTAGCAGGATTATGGACGCATAAATATCCAAAGTTGAGAAAGAGAAATGATACACTAGGGTTGGGGTAATAATTTCAGTATTCTCTTTTTGCTCTTTTGCAATCAGAGTTTAAGGCAATACGACTGGCACGTTTAAGGGACCCTCCAAGGTCATCTTGTCCAAGCTCCCTGCAGTCAGCAGGGACACCTCCAACTAGATCAGGCTGCCCCAAGGACACATCAGGTCTGATCTTGAATTCCTCCAGGGACAGGGCCTCAACCACATCCCTGGGCAACCTGTTCCAGTATTTCACCACTCTCATTATGCAGAACTTCTTCCTGATGTCCAACCTAAATGTCCCCTGCTCCAGTTTCAAACCATTGCCCCTCACCCTATCACCACAAGGCCTTCTAAGCAATCCCTGTCCAACCTTCCTGTAAGTCCCCTTCAGATACTGAAGTGCAGCTCTAAGGTCTCCCTAGAGCCTTCTCTTCTCCAGGCTGAACAGCCCTAATTCTTTCATCCTGACTTTGCAGGAAAGGTGCTCCAGCCCTCTGATCATCTTGGTGGCCTTCCTCTGGACCTCCTCCAGCAGGTGAATCACTCCCGTGTTGGGGGCCCCATAGGCAGACACATCACTGTGGATGAGGTCCAAGCAGAGCAGAGGACAGCGGCAGACTCACCTCTGATAACCTTCAGGCCATGATTCTTTTCATGCAGGGCCTCTTTCAATCTCCACTAAATGTCTGCTAAATTCAATGCTATATCAGAAAAGGTCACTTCACTCCTTAGAAATAGTCCACTGAGAAAAATAAGCCATTCACTTCTCAATTAAACCAATTTGTAAAAGCCTAATTTTGGGGCCTTTAATTCACTTAATTTTGGCTTGTTAGGGATTGAAATTAGGATGTCTTTCACAATGGTTTGTGCTCTTGGTATTCATAGATTCATAGAATGGTTTAGGTTGGAAGGGTCCTTAAAGATCATCCAGTTCCAACCTCCATGGCAAGGGCAGGGACACCTGTGCAAAGTTCACTTTCTGCTTCAAATTGATTCTAAATGATGCATACCACAGGATCTGACTCCTGTGAGGCTCACCAGGCTGCAGCAATAAAAAGTGTGTACAAAGGTCCAGACAAGGGCCACAAGGCTGGTCAGAGGGCTGGAGCACTTCTCCTATGAGGACAGGCTGAGAGAGTTGGGGTTGTTCAGTTTGGAGAAGAAAAGGCTCTAAGGAGACCTTATTGTGGCCTTCCAGTATCTGAAGGGGGCCTACAGGAAAGCTGGTAAGGGACTTTTTAGGGTGTCAGGGGGAATGGATCCAAGCTAGAGGATGGGAAATTTAAATCAGACGTCAGGAAGAAATTCTTCCTCGTGAGGGTGGTGAGACACTGGAACAGGTTGCCCAGGGAGGTGGTGGAAGCCTCATCCCTGGAGGTTTTTAAGGCCAGGCTGGATGCAGCTTTGAGCAACCTGATCTAGTGTGAGGTGTCTCTGCCTATGGCAGGGGGGTTAGAACTGGATGATCCCTGGGGTCCCTTCCAACCCTGACAATTCTGTGATTCTGTGAAAATATATTCTAGGACAGAACAGGCTGCCACTTCCCTGGCTGCAGTATGAATTACAGAGACTGCTTCTGAATTAGTTTAATGAAAGTTGCTATCCTGAAGACATAAAGTAGGATTCTGCTGTTGCACCTCACCAAACCAGTGAAATATCTCTGGGGACACAGGAACAAACATGCCCCAGATAACTAAAAAACAAACCTCAAGCCTTATCTTCTGCAAGCACCTCAAACACATCAGCACTGCAGAGAAATTCATTTTGGTTTCCATATGATAGATTCTCTGGTTGGAAGGCTCAACACTGCATTGATTTGTTTTGTCCTGAGAAGGGCTCCCATTTCAGATTGACCTCAGGGCTGCTCCAGAAGCTAATGGAAACAAAGGGCCTTGCAGAAGGAACACATGGCAGAAGCACACTATCATACTCCTCTCTTGCATGCTCTATCCTCTACTGGGAGCACTAACCCCAGTGTCAAAGCAAATGTACTTACATACCCAGCAAACAGGGCATCTAAAGTGAGGGGCAGGGTCAAAATCATATCAACTTAAAGGTTATACAAAAGTAATTTTGCTGAAGTTAGTGGATATTGGTTTGGCTTAGTGAGTGACATGCTACATCAAGTCCTATGTAATCCTGAAAGAGGCAGCCACTAGAAAGCAGGCTGGAAAGGACAGAGAAATGAAGGATAGAGTCCAGTAAAAAGTTACAAGGATGATTAGACCAAACCTGGAATGTTGAGTTCAGTTCTGGGCTCTCCAGTTCAAAAAGGACATAGAACTGCTGGAGGGAATTCAAGGGAGAGCTATGAGGATGATGAAGGGACTGGAACATCTCTGCTATAAGGAAAGACTGAGAGACCTGGGGCTGTTAAGTCTGGAGAGGAGAAGGCTGACCTGATCAACATCTATAAACACCTGAGGGGTGGGTGTCAGGATGAAGGTGCCAGGCTCTTTTTGGTGGTGCCTAGTGACTGGATAAGAAACAACAGGTACAAGCCGGAACACAGGAGGTCCCACCTCAACATGAGGAGAAACGTTCTGGTGAGGGTGATGGAGTGCTGGAGCAGGCTGCCCAGAGAGGCTGTGGAGTCTCCTTCTCTGGAGACTTTCAAGACCTGTCTGGATGTGTTCCTGTACATACTGCCCTCGATGATCCTGCTCTGGTAGGGGGGTTGGTCTAGATCATCTCTAGAGGTCCTTTCCAACCTGACCCATTCTATGAATCTATGAAATCTGGTGTTCAAACCTTTGCATTGACAATATGGCCCTGCTATTGGGAGTGAAAAGAAGAATGACAGGTATCTTTTAAGACACTGATTCTATCACAAATATCAGCATTGTGTTATTAAAGAAGCTAGTGAGCAGCTAATATTCCTTGATAAAGAATTTGAATAATTTCTAACCAACAACACATTTCGAACTAACTTTAATCCACTGAATAAATTCTGAAAGCCCAACTCACATGCAAAATGTACCACAAACCAAACAAAAGTGTGCAAAAGGCTCCCTGTCTATTGGCAATATTTCATCTTTTGCAACCTGACTTTTACTGGGACTTAACACCTAATGGACTTCCTGAAGAGAGGTGAATGGGACTGGCTATGACAGATTTGCTGTGTGTCATTCTGAGATCTACTTTCACTCCCACTTCCTTCCTCTAAATTGAATCCCCACAGCTTGGGGTCTTCTTCAAGAATGGCATTTCCATATCATCCAGTGACTAATCACACTAGGAAGGTATGGGCACCAGCCTTTGCCACAGGACACAGAAAGAGCTGACAGCTGTTTCTTCAGGTTTTTAGAATGCCTTTTTCTGAATCACTCCTCATTTGACATTTTCTTCCTCCTCCTAAACTATAGCTGCATTGTACCACCTTATCATATTTAACTGGAAGGTGTTATATCTTTTGTGATCAAGCGATGACAACCATGCCACACGTTTTATCAAGATCTGAATTTAATTACAGGATCTATCAAGTCTAAGAAGGAATGAGCCTTTGTATTTCACCAGGATATCCAAGATGAAAAATAAAAAGGGGGAAAAAATAAAAGAAAATCTGCCTGCAGAGTTGGAGAAGCATTATTAGATAGCATTATCTGACAGAAAATCCTGATAAGCTGTCAAATTAAAAAAGCTGATTTGGGAAACTTTACTGAAACCACTTTTTGAAAATAGTCTTACTGTAGTGTCTTGTTTGGGTATCACCTAGGCTCTTTATTTAAAGATGACAGCAGGATAGAACAATTTAATAATCTCAAAGGGCACCAGCGATTTGGGGAAAAAAAAAAAGGAAGAAAAAATAGAGAGAAGAAGAGAGAAGAAGAGAGAAGAAGAGAGAAGAAGAGAGAAGAAGAGAGAAGAAGAGAGAAGAAGAGAGAAGGAGAGACAAGGAGAGAGAAGGAGAGAGAAGAACAGAGAAGAAGAGAGAAGAAGAGGAAAAAGGCAAAAGAAAAAGGTAAAGGAAAAAGGCAAAGGAAAAAGCTTTCATTGACTTTTGCTAAGCTATAACAGAGAGAGAGAGAATGGGCAAATAAATCACCATTTTTGTTAGCATCAATCTGTCACGTGAACAATAACATTATGCTGAAAGTGAGACCTAGATACAAGCTGAAAAATACATTTAATCATAACCAAAGGGTAGTCAGGGCTGCATGAATCAGAAAAAAAAAAAAAAAGATGGAAGAAATAAGTTGTGCAATTACATATTTGCCAAGGTAAAGCAGCACGCTGACCTAGTTACATCCATCACTTAAATGCTGGTTTGTGGCTTGGTAACCAAGATGAATTTTTAATCTATTTTGATTCCTGCTAAATTACTTTCCTGCATATACTCTGGAGAACTTGCTGAAGTGAGTTGCACAGACTTCCTTTTCTTATTTTTAATTCTCTATGCCATCATTTTACACACTGCTGTAATGCCTTTTTTTATTCATAACTGAACATAATTGTATGAACACTGGGAGATATCAGCATTCAATAATACTCATTTAAAATTTTGTCCAGCTGAAACATATAAACAAACAAAAGCTTTTTTTTTTTTTTAGCTTTGTTTTAGATAAATAACAAAAATAGCACAGGAAATTTAATTGGGGAAAATATTTCTTGGATTGGGTAATCATGAGTTGGTTCTCATTCATACAAGGAAGGATGACTGAAAACAAACCTGTAAATCAAATTCTTGACTTTTAAAGAACAGAATTGGATAAAATGAAGGAAACCAGACTGTGTAATCAGTCAGAAGGGTTGGACTCAGCCAAGAAGGACACTTGGAAATGTTTTAAGGGATAGTATTTAAAAACAGAATCATAGAATGGCTAAGGTTGGACAGGGCCTCAGAGATCATCTACTCTAAACTCCCTGCTATAGGCAGGGATGCCCCTCAACTAGACCTGGCGGCTCAAGACCTCATCCAACCTGGCCTTGTTATGGGGGTGTGTGTGTGTGTATATATATATATATGTATATACACATAAATACATAAATATTTGAACTTTAACCTGCAAGATTAAAAATATACAAGGGCAGACCTACTAGGATGAATAAGTACACTACAACAGACTATATTATAGGAGGTTAAAACCCCAGACAGGCTCAGGAGAGAAAGAAGTGACTTTGAGAATTAGCAACAGAAATAAATATGCAAGTAAAGTTGCCAAAACTCAAGCTCAAAGATCCTTTTCATAGAAAGTAGAATAAATGTAAGTCCTTTTCAAAGAAAGCAAAATAAATTTAAACCCAGGAGGGTCTTAAGTGCTATAAATCAAAAGTGAAATAAAGGGGAGACAGTCCATAGCAATATTGATGATGATTCAAGGCAGGAGATACGTTTAATTACCAAGAATGTCTCTATGAAAATCACAGAATGGTTTGGGTTAGAAGGGAACTCCAAAGGTCATCCAGTCCAACACCCCTGAACTCAACAGGGACAGCCTCCACTAGATCAGGTTGCTCAGAGCCTTGTTGAGCCTGACCTTGAATATCTCCAGAGATGGGGCCTCAACTACCTCCCTGCGCAACCTGTTGAAGTGTTCCACCACCCTCATGGTGTAGAACTTGTTCCTAACATCCAATATAAATTTCATCTTTCCTTATTTCAAACCATGCATGTAGATATCCACATCTCAGAAGAAAGCAACATGCATGTTTATTTATGAATTTGTGGGGTCAGAAAGTGAGGAAGATGAACTCTGTCCCAGAACTTAAAAATAACAAGCCAGGCTTCTTTAAAATACAGCTGCCCAACAGGGCCTGCTGCTTCTTGCATTAAAGAATAAAAACCAACAGGGCCTGTTGGTTCTTGCATTAAAGAACAAAAACTGTAATATTTTTACATGAGAAGGGAAAAAAAAATAATCATCCACTCTATTGATTCTGACCATAGCCATAAAGAGTGCTTTAGAATAAATTCAAAAGAATTAAAGATGTGGAAGTGGTTGGAAAAAGAGATAAAATGCAGAAGTGTCCCAAATCATGTTAGATTAATCTAATAGCTGTATTTGATAAGTTAAATGATTTTCTAGATAAAGGAAATTAAGTATATCTAATTTAGCTGGATTCAAGCATTTGCTATGATGCCACATAGCAAATCATTTATTTACTGTGGAGTGTAGAAATTATACAGTGAAGACCTGAATAGAAAAGTCATCAAGAGATAGGACTGAACAGGGAATTTTTCCTCTTCTACTTCCTGTCTCACCTCTCATGGGGAGACCACTGTCTCACATGTCAAGGGAGGCTCTTCTCACCCTCTACTCAGCCCTACTTAGACCACACCTGGGATATTGTGTCCAGTTCTGGGCTCCACAGTTTAAAAGGGACAGGAAACTACTGGAGAGAGTTCAACAGAATGTTACAAGGATGATGAAGGGACTAGAATATCTCTTTTATGAGGAAAGACTAACAGACCTGGGGCTACTGAGTCTGGAGAAGAGAGGGCTGAGAGGGGACTTTATCGATGTCTAAAACTATCTGAAGGATGGTTGTCAGGGCAATGGACATGAACTCAATCACAGGAAATTCTATCTCAACATGAGGAAAACCTTTTTATTGTGAGGGTGCTGCAGCCCTGGAGCAGGCTACCCAGAGAGGTTATGGAGTCTCCTTTGGAGATCCTCAGAATGTGCCTGGATGCATTCCTATGTGACCTGACCTAGGTGATCCTACTTTGGCCAGGGTGGTTGGACTCAATGATCCCTGGAGGTCCCTTCCAACCCCTAGCACTCCATGATTCTATGTCTGCTTCTCCACCTATTGACAAGCTTCTGAACAGAAGGGCTGCTTGGTTTAGGTCACACTCCAGGTGCCCATCCTCCCAGCATGCCAACTAGCTAATGTCTTAAGGTCATGTTCTCCCTACTACTTCCACTTCATTAAGGTGTCTTTAGCTTCGTGGTGAATCATTCACTCAGATGACACAGCCGTTAGTGGTCACATTTAGACCTGCCAACATGTTAACTATACCATGTGCTGGTCCTCAGAGTTCTCCACTCTGTTACCTATATTTGAAAACTAAAAATCCTTGTGAGATAGTAGGTCAGGCAGATCCAGCAAAGCTGTCCAAGTATTTTGGAGAGCTGATGCTAGCTAGTTGAGTAACTGAAAGATCTACATTTACTTGTCAAGCAAGTATAATGAACTAAATTCTGGTTCCTGCACTAGGTTAGCCAGATGAATATTGTGGTAATTTCTGAAGCTGCACTGGAATACGCCCTGGTAGTTACCTGTGAGGTATGTAAGGAAAATCAGTGGTTTTCCCACAGGAAAACTACCAGGGTGAAAATACTAAGAGTGTACTTGAGATCAGTTCCAGGATCAGTCTTATGCAGTATTTTCTTCAGTGATCTCAGTATAAAATGTGGACCACACAATGCAATCTGTAGATGACAAAACTGTACCTACTGGTAACTCTGGAGAGGCTACAGATACCAGTCAAGAGGAACTGAGCCCTTCTGAGTTGATAGAAATGACACTAAAGCTTGTACCACAAAGTTCAGGTCACACACTTAAAACACAGGACCAGTCAGACCATTTTTTGGTGACAAACTGGGATATTGTCAGAAGGAATTAATGAGGAAAACCATTCCATGGATATAATAGTGAGCTGCAGAATGATTTTTAGCCGTCTGCTTTTGAGATATGAAAAGGGAAAAATAAGATCTGACAATCTTATCACAGAATCATAGAATGGCTCAGGCTGGAAGGGACCTCAGAGGTCATCCACTCCAACCTCCCTGCCATGGGCAGAGACACCTCTCAACAAGCCTTCCTAGTAATCTTCAAATCTTCTCTCGTACAGCCAGTATGTATGGTCTCTAATTAGGGTTTTGTTTTACATCAGTGTTAATGAATATATAACTTAAGGTTGAAATGATCATGCTTCCATTGAAAAATCCATGGATCTGCTCTGCTGATTTTCACTAGGTGGGTATCTATGCCTCTGTTCTCCCTAAGACAGACTGGAGATTAGGAAAATATTCTTGACAACGAGGGTGGTGAGACACTGCAACAGGTTTCCCAAGAAGGCTATGGATGCCCTATCCCTGGAGACCATAGAATCACAGAAAGGCTGAGGCTGGACCTTAGAAATCTTCTAATCCAACCTCCCTGCCATGGGCAGGGACACCTCCCAATGAGACCAGGTTACTCAATGCCTCATGCAACCTGGCATTGAACATCTCCAAGGTGGAGACATCCACAACCTCTGTGGACACTCCATTCCAGAGATGTTCAGGGCCAGGTTGGATGAGGGCCTTGACCAACTGGTCTAGCAGAAAGTGTCCCTGCCCATAGCAGGGAAGTTGGAACTACATGATCTTGAAGGTCCCTTCCAACCTAAACCATTCTATGAATCTATGGAACAACTCTGTCTTTGCCACCATGGTTACCTAATTTCTTCCTGAATACTTTCACCTACGGAATTTTGTCCAAAATTATGTGTATAGCAAAAAAAAAAAAAAAAAGGCTGTTAACTCATCCCTATTTGTCCTCCCTTATCTCCTACCAAACCACAGTAGGTCTAACTATTACAGCTACCAGCAGACATTCCCAGACAGAGATGTCAGCATAAACAGAACCCCAGGGAGATGTGACTCCAAAGCCACATGAAAGGCCATCAAGAATACTGATGAGCTTTGCTTTCCAAATCTGCAAGGATGCAGCACTTGGTAACCAAGGAACTACTGACTTAGCCAGTATTTCTCCCTTTCTTTTCTTACTAAGTCCATGGACTAAATATTTTAAACCCACATCTACAGCCAGATTTTAAACATATGGCATAAATTTACACGTAAAATATTCACTCACACTGTATAATTCATCTTCTACATATTCCCAGATGGAGAGTTCCTGAGAAGTCCTCCTGTTTTTTCCAAACACTTACCTCCAAGGGAAGTAAAGTATCACAGAATCCTTGAATCACTGATTTATAGAATGGTTTGGGTTGAAAGGACCTTAAAGATCACCCAGTTCCAACCCCTCTGCCATGGGCAGGGACACCTACTAGACCAGGTTACTCAAGACCTGGCCTTCACCACCTCCAGGGAGGGGCATCCACAACCTCCGTGGGCAACCTGTTCTTCCATGTCTCACCACCCCCACTCTAAAGAATTTCTTCCTAGTCCCTTTCTAAATCTCCCCTCTTCCACCTCAAAGCCATTGTCCCAAACATGTCCTTGTTTCCTAGCTTCCAACAGCAGGAAAACGGCATACAAAACAGGAGACAGTGGGAAGTATCTGTTTCACAGAAGCTTATTTGCTGTGAACAAAACTTAAGTCTTTTCCATTGCATTCCCCTCCTGAGCAAAAGGAGGATTGCAATGGAAAACAAGCAAACCTTGGAAGTGGTTAGAGCCCCATCCCTGGGTCGTGGCTTAGTGTCAGATTTGGTTGAATTAGAGAATGATTGGACTTCATGATGTTAAAGGCCTTTTCCAAACAAAATGATCCCATGATCCTTATCCTACAGAAACACTAATCCATTCTAGAGAAACAAATGTCCTGACACAAATGCCTCCTGTTAATTTTATGGTCAACGTAAATATACAAACCACACACAAATGGACAGCATTTACCCTAAACAGGGCACACTAATAGATTCACAGAATGCCTTAGGTTGGAAGGGATCTCAGAAATGATCTCCATTAACCACCTTGCCATGGGCAGGCACAAATCTCAACTAGACCGAGTTGCTCAAGGCGTTATCCAACCTGGCCTTAAACACTTCCAGGCAAGAGGCATTCACACCCTCCCTGGACAGCCTATTCCAGAGTCTCACCACCCTCACACTGAAGAACCTCTCCCTAAGATCCAGTCTAACCCTGGTCTCCCTCAGCTTCCAACCATTCCCCCTTGTCCTGTCTCTGCCCACCCTTATGAAAAGTTCCTTTCCGTTTATCTCAAAGTCATATGTATCCCGTGAAAAGAAGGCAGATATTTTCTCTATTTTCCAAAATACAGGCACCAAGAACAGCCTTTCACTGAAGTGCCCCCTTCCCTTAGCCCTTGGATGTTCTGTGATAGCAACATTTAGCCCACAGATCTAGAGAAAGTCCCTGAGACAAAGATGTGTTCTCTCAGATGTTTAAACTTATGTGCTAAAGCAAAAAAAAAAAAAAAAAAAAAAA
>VXBD01003979.1:29700-61844 GCA_013399975.1 Indicator maculatus | reverse complement strand
ATTTCTAGGTGTTTGCCATCAGCTATGCTCAGTGTAACTGCTGAACAGTTTTACATTTCTAGGTGTTTGTCATGAGCTTTACTCAGTGTAGCTGCTTAACCGTTTTACATTTCTAGGTGTTTGCCATGAGCTTTACTCACTCTATCTGCTGAATTGTTTTACATTTCTAGGTGTTTGTCGTCAGCTTTACTCACTGTAGCTACTGAACTGTTTTACATTTCTAGGTGTTTGTCATGAGCTTTACTCAGTGTAGCTGCTTAACCGTTTTACATTTCTAGGTGTTTGCCATGAGCTTTACTCACTCTATCTGCTGAATTGTTTTACATTTCTAGGTGTTTGTCGTCAGCTTTACTCACTGTAGCTACTGAACTGTTTTACATTTCTCGGTGTTTGTCATCAACTTTACTCAATGTAGCTGCTGAACTGTTTTACATTTCTTCGTGTTTGTCATGAGCTTTTCTCACTGAAACTACTGAACTGTTTTACATTTCTAGGTGTCTGCCATCAGCTTTACTCAATGTGGCTACTGAACTGTTTTACACTTCTAGGTGTTTGCCCTCAGCTTTACTAACTGTAGCTACTGAACTCTTTTACATTTCTAGGTACTTGCCATCAGCTTTACTCACTGTAGCTACTGAACTGTTTTACATTTCTAGGTGTTTCCCTTCAGCTTTACGCAATGTAGCTACTGAACTGTTTTACACTTCTAGGTGTTTGCCCTCAGCTTTCCTAACTGTAGCTACTGAACTCTTTTGCATTTCTAGGTATTTTCCATCAGGTTTACTCTGTGTAGCTACTGAGCTATTTTACATTTCTAGGTGTTTGCCATCAGTTTTTCTCAGTGTAGCTGCTGAACAGTTTTTCATTTCTAGGTGTCTGCCATCGGCTTTACTCAGTGTAGCTGCTGAACAGTTTTACATTTCTAGGTGTTTGCCATCAGCTTTACTCACTGTAGTTACTGAACTGTTTTACATTTCTAGGTGTTTGTCATCAGCTTTACTCAATGTAGCTACTGAACTGTTTTACGCTTCTAGGTCTTTGCCATTTGCTTTACTCACTGTAGCTGCTGAACTGTTTTACATTTCTAGGTGTTTGCCATCAGCTTTACTCAATGTAGCTACTGAACTGTTTTCCTACTCTAGCACCACTAATGCTATTGACAATCACACAGAATGCCAGCATGCAGGGGTTGGAAAGGACCTCTGGAGATCAAGTCCAACCCCCCTGTAAAAGAATATTCACCCAACGAATTTCACACAGGAACATGTCCAGGCAGGTTTTGAATGTCTGCAGAGATGGACAATCCACCACCTCTCCAGGCAGTCCATTCCAATGCTCTGTCACCCTTAAATCAAAGAAGTTCTTCCTGAAGAACTCAGTGTACTTTTGAAAGAAAGCCCAACAGAAAATGATGGTCTAAAATCCATCTCACCCACTTGAAAGTACTTACTCAAATCCATTAAGGAGAAGACATCATTCTGTCTTTTGTTTAGTTTTTCATCATTGTCTCCAGTGAACTTTAAATACCTTAGCTGTGTTTATGTTCTGAACAAAGGCCTTGAAGAGCACCTGCTTGCACAATAGATAGGATATCCTCTGGAAAACATCCTCCTCTAACATCCTCCCTAATCAGATTGATTGTCAACAGAAACAATGTTCATGTAGAACACAGATTGCTTTTGTACAGTTGACACTGGCTGTTAGTGCATGGCATAAGAACCTAGCCTCTGACAAGTCAGGATGCTTTGAAATGTCCAATGGTTAGGAAAGGTTTGCATCTCTGTAAAATCTCACTTTGTGAGGTCTGGGTGCCAGGTGTTGATGCAAGGTGTCATGCACTGACCTTTGTCATGTTGAAATGTTACTGTTTGATGACAAGGAATCATAGAATGGTTTAGGTTGGGAGGGACCTCAGAGATCATCTACTCCAACCCCCCTGCCATGGGCAGGGCTGCCTCTCAGTGAGACTTGGTTGCCCAAGGCCTCATCCAATCTGGCCTTAAACACCTCCATGAAGGGCATATCCACAACCACTCTGGGCAACCAATCCAGAGTCTCACCACTCTCCTACTGAAGAACTTCTTCCTAAGATCTAGTCTAAACCTACTCTCCCTCAGCTTAAAACCATTCCCCCTAGTTCTGTTGCTAGACACCCTTATGAAGAGTCCCTCTCCAGGTCTCCTGTAGCTCCCTTCAGCTATTGGAAGGCAGCTATAAGGTTCCTACAGAATCTTCTTTTCTCTGGGCTGAACAACCATAACTCTCCCAGCCTGTCTTAGTAGGAGAGGTTCTCCAGCCCTCTGATCCTCCTTGTGGCTCTCCTCTGGACTTGCTCCAACAGTTCTGTGTCCCTCTCATGATGGGGACACCAGACCTGCATGCAGTATTCAAGGCAGGGTCTCACAAGAGCAGAGTAAAAGGGAAGAATCATCTCTCTTGACCTCCTGGCCACAGTCCTCTTGATGCATCCCAAGACATGATCTTCTTCCTGGGATGCATGAGTGTCAGCTCTTGTTGAGTTTCTCATCAATCAACACCACCAAGTCTTTTTCTTCAGAGCTGCTCTCAACCCACTCTGCACCCAGTTTGTCCTTGTGCCTGAGATTGGTCCAACCCAGATGCAGGACCTTGCAATTTGTCTTGTTGAACCTCATGCAGTTTGCACTGGCCCACTCCTTGAGCCTCTCAAGATCCTTCTGGATGACATCCCTTCCCTCAGGAGAGTTAACCACACTACACAGCTTGGTGTCATCAGCAGTTCTGTGTGCTTATGTCCAGGGTTAGAGCTGAGGCAACCACTAAGTAAGAGGTGCTCTCTGTGAATCCCTCTGCCTTCCCAAAGGGAAGAGAATGACAATAATGGAGAAAGACTGATGGGTTGGCAAAGTGACTAAACCAGCTGGGAGGGAAAGAATTAAACCAGGCACAAGTAGCTACAAACCAATATATATAAGCCAACCTCTGATGGCAATTAGTCACCACCTCCACTGATGTTAATGGTAGGTAGTGGGGAAGTCCCAGACTAGACTCAGTGGCAAACGGGAACAAGATTCAGGAGATGGATTCTGGAATTGGATTCAGGAAGACACAAATCAGGATTAAAAGCAGAGCAGACAGAGTACTTCCCAGCCATTGAAGAAGAGGTTTGATCCTGGTGATGCCTCAGTTTTATACTGACTGTGACCTCCATGGGATGGAATGCCCTGTTGGTCAGTTCAGTGTTACCTGTCCTCTCCCCTCCTCCCCACAGATGTGGCCTGAAAGAGTGGTCAGGCATTGGAACAAGCTGCCCAGGGAAGTGCTGGGGTCACCATGCCTGGAGGTGTTTAAAATACATGTAGACATGGCACTTTGGGATATAGTTTATTGGGCATGGTGGTGTTGGTTTGACAGTTGGACTTGATGATCTTAGAGGTCTGTTCCAAACTTCCTGATGCTATGATGCTGTGAAAACCTGCTGTACAACTACATCACTGCCTGGTCCTGGACCATACCTCCTCAACCTACCTCAGAGATATCAGGTGCAGAGCATAAAGAGGGATCTAGTTGTCATGGGACTAATCAATGGCTTTGAATTAAATGCTCTAAGTTTATTGATTCTATGTGTAACATTGAATTTAATTTAATAACAGGACACTTTCAAGGCTAGATTCTATTCTAAGCCTCAGGTGGTCCATTTGCTTAAGCTTTCATGACAGCAACAGTGTTTTTCTTTTGTATTTGAACACCATTTCCCAACAGTCAGCAGTACCAGAAGTAAATATTCATACTTATTACTTGAGTTTGAGTTGTTGCTTCAAACTTCATCTCAACACCTCTCCTGCAAAATTCATCTCCATTTTAAACTGATAGCAGAAGGAATCGTTACTTGCAACAGAAGAAGCTTCTGTTATGACTGGTGTTTGCTGGGATCTGTCAACCATGCCTTCAAAAATGTGTTTATATGCATGTCTAGTACTGTTTATGGAAGACATAGCTTTCCCAGAAGAAAACTATGGTTAGGACCTCAAGTGTTTCACTGGGAAAGTTGGGCTTGACAGCTGTGAAGCAATGCAGACCTTTAGACTTGAAAGCCATGAGTCTCCAAATAGAGAATCATAGAATCATTTTGGTTGGAAAAGACAATTAAGATCATCAAGTCCAACTATTAGATCATTGAGTCCAATCCGTAGAGCGTAGAGTCCAACCATTTACAATATCTGTGTATCAACAAGGGACATTCCTGAGACAAACTGAAGAGTGTGTGACTTCAGCATGTGGTGTTTGTGTGATTGCTGTCCTGTGTTATGTTAACATTGACTCTTTGGTTAAGGAAAGACAATGTGAGCTGGGTGGCTTAGATGATATTTCTCAAGCAATACTTTCACACTACATGAAGCATACCTCTGGTAAGTTCCTTAGCTCTGAATCATAGAATCACAGAATGATAAGGGGTGGAAGAGACCTCTGGAGATCATCCAGTCCAACCTCCTGGCAGAGCAGGTTCACCCAGAGCAGGTTGCCCAGCATGACATCCATGGATTTTGAATAACTCCACCACGTCTCTGGGCAGCCCATTCCAGTGCTCCACCACCCTCAATGTAAAGTTCCTCCTCATGATTAGATGGGACTGCCTGTGTTCAAGTTTGTGCCTCTTACCTCTTGTCCTTGTGACTGCCCTGGCAGAGCAGGTTCACCCAGAGCAGGTTTACCAAGAGCAGGCTGCCCAGTATGACATCCATGGGTTTTGAGTGACACCACCACCTCCCTGGGCAGCCCATTCCAGTGCTCCACCACCCTCAGTGTAAAGTTTCTCCTCATGATTAGATGGAACTTCCTGTGTTCAAATTTGTTCCTCTTACCTCTTGTCCTTGTGACTGCCCTGGCAGAGCAGGTTCACCCAGAGCAGGCTGCCCAACATGACATCCATGGGTTTTGAATGATTCCACCACCTCCCTGGGCAGCCCATTCCAGTGCTCCACCACCTCAACATAAAGTTCCTTCTCATGATTAGATGGAACTTCCTGTGTTCAAGTTTGTGCCTCTTACCTCTTGTCCTTGTGACTGGGCATCACTTTTATGAAAAAAGACTGGTCCCACTCTCCTGACAGCCACCGTTTAACTATTGCTGAGCATTAATAATATCCCTCCTCAGTCAGCCTTTCTCCAGGCTAAAAAGCCCCAAGTCCCTCAGCCTTTATCCATAAGCGAGACGTTCTAGTCCCCCAAACATCTCCATAGCCCTTTGGTGAGCTCTCTTGAGCTGTTCCCTGTCCTTCTTGAACCACGAGCCCAGGACTGGGCACAGAACCCCAACACAGATGAGAATGCACTGCCTGGGTTCATTGCAAAGTAGAAAGCATTGCTTTGGTAAATGACATTTCAAATGAGCTTTGTTGATGTTAAAAAAAAAGTGAAGAAAATAAGGGAGGGTCTCTGAGATCAAAAATGATAACAAATGGCTGGAGAGCCACAGCATCATGACAGCTAGTTTCAAATTCAGAGATGCTTGATGAGGTGTTAGGCCATCTCACCTTAAATCTGTTGAAGAAATAATGGGCCTTCTGGGCTGCTCACAGTGATTCTGCCCACAAGGTCCATCCAACAGAAATCATTCTATTTCAACTGCACATAAGGATGATTGAAGGGCTGGAGTACCTCTGAGGATAAGCTGAGGGAGTTGGGGTTGTGCAGCATGGAGAAGAGAAGTCTCTGCAGTGACCTTATAGCTGCCTTCCAGTACCTGAAGGGAGCCTACAGGAAAGCTTTAGAGTGTATATTAGGAAGAATTTCTGTACTGAAAGAGTGGTCAGGCATTGCAACAAGCTGCCCAGGGGGTGGTGGAGTCACCATCCCTGGAAGTGTTCAAAAAATAAGTAGAGGTGACACTTTGTGACCTGGTCTAGTGGTCATGGAGGTGCTGGGTGGAAGGTTGAGCATGATGACCTTACAGGTCTGTCCCAACCCTAATGATTCTATGATTCTAAAGCAGAGCACTCAATGAGGATTATGAAAAGAGTCAGGGAAACTTGTGTGGAGTGAAAGAAGGCAAGTAGAGAGCAAGAGTGTTTGCATGAACTGGGAATTGGGACCTGCTATCTTGTGCTTCCTCCTAAGTAACTATGTACTGTTTGATTCCATTTTCCCAGCCACAAGATGGGAACCACAACCAGTGCTGCCCTGGTTTGGAGGACCTCAGGAGGAACATGAAGCTCAAAACCCACACACTCCTCCTCTCTAGTCCTTACTACACACAATATATGTTACCTTAGTAACAAAGATTTGATAGGAAACATGTCATTAATGATGAGAAGGAGAATTAAAAGGAGCACTTGTTGTCATCACAACTATGACAGAGGTTGCACCTGCCTTATGAAAGACAGAAAATTTAGTGATGCAAACCAGTTTTGTGGTTTTTACCTTGAAATTCCACTCAGAGGGTTTTTAAATGGAAAGTGAGGGTCAAAAGTTTTGCAACTGAAGAAAAAAATATCCAGGAGGCTGAGTATTAGTCTTAATCCTAATCTAGGAGAGGGACTTTTTATAAGGGCATCTAGGGGTGATGGAACACGTCCATAGAAGGGCAACAAACCTGCTGAAGAGAACAGGTCTGGTGAGTAGCAGCTGAGAGAACTAGGATTGTTTAATCTGGAGAAGAGGAGGCAGAAGGGAGACTTTCTGGCTCTCTACAGCTCCTGAAAAGAGGTTGGTGCAAAGTAGATGTTGGTCTCTTTTCTCTAGCAGCAAGCGAGGGGACAAGAGAAAGTGGCCTCAAGCTGCACCACGGGAGGTTTGGAGGTTGGACATGAAAACCATTTCTTTCCTGCAAGAACAGGCAGGCATTGGAACAGGCTGCCCAAAGGAGGTGGTGGAGTCACCTTCCCTGGAGGTGTTTCAAAGAGGCAGAGACGTGGTGCTGAGGGATGTGGTTTAGAACCAGACTCAGTGGAATGGATGATCTTAAAGGTCTTTTCTAAAATGATTCTATGGTTCTGTGAAAACTGTGAAATGTGAGTGAATGAAAAGTTTATGCTAAAACTTCTTGTTGGAAGATGTTAGTCCAGCACTTTTGACTGCCTGCAATTATTCATTCGAGATAGCAGCTCCGTGCACAGACCTAGGGGCTGGATTCTCTTAACTTTGGGTTCAGGATTTGGAAAATATTTAGACATCATAAGATATGCTGGAAACAGTGGTCCTTTTAATCCTCATGTCTTGTCCCCTGGTTCAGCAGCCCATATTTTTCCAATTTGAAAATTCTTCTTCTTTTTTTCCAAAAAGGAAAAAAAACAAAACCAAAACCCAAAAACGAGGTCACATTGTTTTGGTAAATTACTTCCAGAAAGTATTACTTGAAAAGGGATTGTTTTGAAAGTAAACAATAACCATATTAAAAAAATATATTATTATTATTGTGGATATTTTAGGATTAGGATTAGGATCCTAGTTAGGAGACCAACATCCACTTTGCACCAACCTCTTTTCAGGAGCTGTAGAGAGCCAGAAAGTCTCCCTTCTGCCTCCTCTTCTCCAGATTAAACAATCCTAGTTCTCTCAGCTGCTACTCACCAGACCTGTTCTCTTCAGCAGGTTTGTTGCCCTTCTATGGACGTGTTCCATCACCCCTAGATGCCCTTATAAAAAGTCCCTCTCCTAGATTAGGATTAAGACTAATACTCAGCCTCCTGGATATTTTTTTCTTCAGTTGCAAAACTTTTGACCCTCACTTTCCATTTAAAAACCCTCTGAGTGGAATTTCAAGGTAAAAACCACAAAACTGGTTTGCATCACTAAATTTTCTGTCTTTCATAAGGCAGGTGCAACCTCTGTCATAGTTGTGATGACAGCAAGTGCTCCTTTTAATTCTCCTTCTCATCATTAATGACATGTTTCCTATCAAATCTTTGTTACTAAGGTAACATATATTGTGTGTAGTAAGGACTAGAGAGGAGGAGTGTGTGGGTTTTGAGCTTCATGTTCCTCCTGAGGTCCTCCAAACCAGGGCAGCACTGGTTGTGGTTCCCATCTTGTGGCTGGGAAAATGGAATCAAACAGTACATAGTTACTTAGGAGGAAGCACAAGATAGCAGGTCCCAATTCCCAGTTCATGCAAACACTCTTGCTCTCTACTTGCCTTCTTTCACTCCACACAAGTTTCCCTGACTCTTTTCATAATCCTCATTGAGTGCTCTGCTTTAGAATCATAGAATCATTAGGGTTGGGACAGACCTGTAAGGTCATCATGCTCAACCTTCCACCCAGCACCTCCATGACCACTAGACCAGGTCACAAAGTGTCACTTCTACTTATTTTTTGAACACTTCCAGGGATGGTGACTCCACCACCCCCTGGGCAGCTTGTTGCAATGCCTGACCACTCTTTCAGTACAGAAATTCTTCCTAATATACACTCTAAAGGTTCCCTGGCACAGCTTCAGGCCATTGCCTCATCTCCTGCCTTGTATTTCTGCTTCATGATACATAGTCATAAATGCAGGTATGTCATGAAGATGCTAATCATGGTAAAAGAGGACAGAAAACTCTCCCACTGTAGAGTGAGCTACCCATTCATAAAATCAGTGAATGAAACTTTCAAGAGCTTTTTCTTGCAGTATTATCATTCCATGGACTTCTTCAGTGGCTTTCCTCCCTCAGTAGACCTAACCAATCACCACGTGCAGTCCTGTTGTTGTGAGAACTGAAAACCAGGACTTGCTGTGCTGTTGTGTTAAACCTGGCAGCATTGTTGTTTCATTGCAAAGCACTGATGGTGGCTGCCATGAAAAACAATGACCCTGAGTCTTGCCTTCTCTAGCTTCATCTTTCTGCTTGGTATCACTTAGTAATACTTAGAATTATAGATTCGCATATAGCATCATGTTGGAAAACACCTTTGAAGGTCTTGTTGTCCAACCCCCCTGCAGTCAGCAGGGACACCTCTAACTAAATCAGGTTGCTCAGGGCCCCAGCAAATTTGACCTTGAATGTCTCCAGGGATGCCTCCCCCACCTATCTGGGCACCTGTTCCATTGCCTCCACCACCCTCGTTGTAACAAACTTCTTCCTAATGTCCACCTTAAATCTACCCTGCTCTAGTTTCAAACCTTTTTCACTTGTCCTGTCACTACAAGCCCTACTACACAGTCCCTTCCCAGCCTTCCTGTAGGTCCCCTTCAGATGCTGAAATGCTTCTGTAAGATCTCCCTGAAGTGTTCCCTATCCATGCTGAACAGCCTGAACTCTCCCAGCCTGCCTTTGTAGGAGAGGTGCTCCAGCCCTCTGAACATATTAGAATCATAGAATAACAGAATCAGTCAGGGTTGGAAGGGACCACAAGCATCATCCAGTTCCAACCCCCCTGCCATGGGCAGGAACACCTCACACTCCATCAGGCTGCCCAGAGCCTCATCCAGCCTGGCTGCAAACACCTCCAGGGGTGGGGCATCAACCACCTCCCTGGACAACCCATTCCAGGCTCTCACCACTCTCATGGGGAAGAACTTCTTCCTCACATCCAGCCTGAATCTCCCCACTTCTAGCTTTATTCTATTCCTCCTAGTCCTATCACTACCTGATAGCCTAAAAAGTCCCTCCCCAGCTTTCTTGTAGCCCCCTTCAGATACTGGAAGTGTTCACAAGAAGGTCACCTCAGACCCTTCTTTTCTCCAGACTGAGCAGCCCCAACTCTTTCAGTCTGTCCTCGTAGGACATCTTGGTGGCCTCTTGACCTGTTCTAGCACATCCATGCCCTTCTTGTGTTGAGTTACACCTATAACCCATTAAAGTGCTTAATGCATGCAAAGAGCTCACCACCAGTGCCTGACTTCATTTTCTCTTTACACTTCAAGCACCAAGACCATATCTTTGGACACAACAGTAGCAAAATTCCAGAACTGTTGCAAAAATTTCTCGCTGAAAGTCTTGCCATGGCATGTGGGGATCTTTAAGGTCACTTCCAGCCCAAACCATTCTACCAGCACCAGAATAAGAGGACACATTCTCAAGCTGCACCAGGGGAGCCCTATGAGGAGAGGCTGAGGGAGCTGGGACTGTTTAGCCTGGAGAAGAGAAGGCTCAGGGGAGACCTCATTGCTGTCTACAACTGCTGAAGGGAGGTTGTAGCCAGGAGGGGTTTGGTCTCTTCTCCCAGGCAACCAGCACCAGAACAAGAGGACACAGTCTCAAGCTGTGCCAGGGGAGGTTTAGGCTGGAGGTGAGGAGAAAGTTCTTCACAGTGAGAGTGGTTGGCCATTGGAATGGGCTGCCCAGGGAGGTGGTGGAGTCATCATCCCTGGAGGTGTTCAAGAGGGGATTGGACATGGCACTTGGTGCCATGGTTTAGATAGGCATGAGGTGTAGGGTGATAGGTTGGACTCGATGATCTTGGAGGTCTCTTCCAACCTTCTTGATTCTATGATTCTATGATTCTATGATTCTATGATTCTATGATCCTGTATGACTTTGGAGTGAAGGATATTTGCATGTGTTTAAGCACAGAAGTAGTACTATGTTTCTCTTCAGTATTGTGCAGGTAGTAAGGTGATCTTACTTTGGAGATCTTACCTTGATCTCCAAAGGTCAGCATCATGCTGTGGGAAAGTACGCCTCATAGTTACTTCACTTTACCATTTGTATGTAGGTCACTGGGTGCTGATGTCCTTTCTGCCTCTCTTATTGCTCTTCCCAGAGCCCACGACTGCCTGGACCAACTATGAGCCAAAAGTACAACACTTCAAAATCATGGCTGGGACCATGTGCTGGTACCTACAGCAGTATATCTGAGGTTGTTTCTGTGTAGAAGTTCAGTGGCCAAAGACTGGAGTGTTGACTGTGCAGAATGGGCAGATCTCCACTGGAACTGGTAGAGCTTTGATGATTTACACCATCACCAAGGCTGCTGATCAAGGTTATCAGTCCTTGGTAACCTGAGCTCCAAGGACTCAGGTGTTACAATTTGGATGTCTCTAAGTAGTAACATATACAATCTGTGTGCTTCCATAATTCACGTTTCCCAGATGTGCAGATCTTTGGATGAAATCCAAGCCTTATGTCTTGCACCCAAATAAGTCCTTTTTTTTTTTCCCACCAGAAATAACAGCATTGGTTGGGGTTTTATTGTTATTATTTTTTATTATTATATTTATTATTCTTATTATTATATTTATCATTTTATTATTATTTTATTAATTATTTTATTAGTATATATTTATTATTATATTTTATTATTATATTTTTATTATATTTTTATTATTTTTAAAAAATTATTTTATTATTTTTTCTTTGTTTGTGGTTTTTAAGGGGGAGGGGCTTTGTTTTTGTTTCTTGTTTTTGTTTTTTTCCCAAGAGGGTGGGAGAAGAGAAGAAAAAGAACAAGGGGAGGAGAGGTTCTTTGTGCCTGGAACTGAGAGGCAGTATGTTTATGCTGAACAGCCTTTACTCAGAGATGTGTTTCAGCCTTGTCTTTGTGTGGTCTGAGTTCAGAGAGACGATTTGCTTCTGTTTCCCACAAGGCTAAGGACTAGCTGAAGATGTTATGGAAAATGTCACAGGAAGCAACACGCTGAGATGGGGAAAGAACGCAAGAACATTGTGAATAATTGTGCTGGAGACTGAACAGCAGAATCTCCAGCTTGGCTAGAAAACAAACTTGGCCAGTGAAGCTCAGAGGAAGATGCTCAGAACACAAGACACAGTTGTTTTATGCTCACTGTAAGCTCTGTCCCCCAAGGTGTGGAGGAAAGTGTGTTTGTAACTTAGAAGGAACACATCAGTGGAATGATCCAGACTTAATGGCTGCACTTATACTAAGCAGAGCCTGGTCCAGTCCCATTGTCTGCTATTGAATTATAAGAATACCCCTGGTATGCCTTTTGCGTACATCCAGTCCTTTTGGCTCTCTACAACTCCCTAAAAGGAAGCTGGAGCCAGGTGGGTTTTGGTCTCTTCTCCCTAGTAACAAGTGACAGGACAAGAGGAAATGACCTCAAGTTGCACTAGGGGAGGTTAAGGTTGGATATTAGAAGATTATTAGGAAAGATGTTGAATTGCTGGAGCATGTCCAGAGAAGGACAGCAAGGCTGGTGAGAGGCCTTGAGCACAAGCCCTATGAGGAGAGGCTGAGGGAGCTGGGACTGTTTAGCCTGGAGAAGAGAAGGCTCAGGGGAGACCTCATTGCTGTCTACAACTACCTGAAGGGAGGTTGTAGCCAGGAGGGGTTTGGTCTCTTCTCCCAGGCAACCAGCACCAGAACAAGAGGACACAGTCTCAAGCTGCACCAGGGGAGGTTTAGGCTGGAGGTGAGGAGAAAGTTCTTCAGAGAGAGAGTGGTTGGCCATTGGAATGGGCTGCCCAGGGAGGTGGTGGAGTCACCATCCCTGGAGGTGTTCAAGGGGATATTGGACATGGCACTTGTGCCATGGTTTAGTGGTCATGAGGTGTAGGGTGACAGGTTGGACTCGACGATCCTTGAGGTCTCTTCCAACCTTCTTGATTCTATGATTCTATGAAACCTCTTGACTGAAATGGTTCTCAGAGACTGGAACATACTCCCCATGGTGGTGGTCGAATTCCCAACCCTGGAAGCATTGAAAAGACACAGAGATGTTGTGCTGAGGAACATGGTTTGGCACCAGGTTTGGTAGAGTTAGAGCATGGTTGGACTCATTGATCTGAAAGGTCTTTCCCAGCTGAAGCAATTCTATGATTCTAAGTAACATGCTTCCAGAAAACTTCAAAGCAAAGTACAGCCCAGACTGGGACCAATTGCAATCCTCTCAGTTCTCCATTAAGCCTTGTACCCACAGATGGCCTCTCACAGGTCCCTATAGTCCACTCTGGACACGTTAGAAAAAAATGTGACCACTAAAGGCTATATAGCTGCTGCTTGTTGTTTTTCTCCTGAATGAATGCAGGGCTGAAATGGGAAAGGAGGAAAATAGTTTTGTTTAGTGATAGAGGTGCTTGTTGTAAGGGATCTCCAGAAGTCATCAAGTCCAAATTCCTTATCAAAGGAGGATTGTTGCCACCATTGCATCAAGTCATCTATGGCTGAAGGGGTCTGGGTTTGTTTAGTTTGGAGAAAAGGAGGCTGAGGGGAGACCTTTTGACTCTCTGACAACTCCCTGAAAGGAGGTTGGAGACAGGTGGGTGTTGATTGCTTCTTCCTAGTAACAAGTGATGGGATGAGAGGAAATGGCCCCAAGTTGCACCAGGGGAGGTTTAGATTGGATATTGGGAAAAATTTCCTCACTGCAAGAGTGGTTAAGTGTTACAAGAAGCTGCCCAGGACAGTGGTGGAATCACAGTCCCTGGAAGCATTCAGAAAAGTTGTAGATGTATCAGTGGAGGGACATGGCTTAGTGGTGGACTTGGCAGTGTTGGGTTGATGTTTGGACTTGATCTCAGAGTTCTTCTCCAACCTTGATGATTCTGTGATTCAGTGCATACATCAGACATAAAACACACTAGTGGATTTTTTGTTTGTTTTTCAGGTTGGGTGTTCATGGAATATCTGTGTATTTGGGACCTCTGTAGTTGTGTGAATATAGTGAGGTCAAAACAAGAAAGAAGCTAAATGGTGACCCACAGAGATGAGCTGCTGCAATGAGATCAGGTGAAAGAAGCCACAGGAAATGAAAGGAACTGATTTGTTTAGTCTGGCAAGTGTGTGGGGAAGGGCTGTGATTGTTTTGTATAAATAGAGCTGGGAAGTACCCACAGGAAAGGAAAAAATTAATTCAACCAAGAGAGTTGGCACGAGGGAAAAGGTTACAAACCGAGCGTTGATAGTTAAAGGCTGAACACCAAGCAGTGAGAGTCTCCATTGCCTAAGAGGAGCTCTAAAGGCAAGAAACCAAATATGTTTGAATGATGTGCTCACATGCAGTAGAAGGGTAGGAACTTTCAGCCTGTCCTAGATTTAGGAGATGAGAAAAATAACCAGATAACCAACCTGTGAAATTCAATGTGGTCTTGCTCAATGATAACAGACAGGAAGACATGCTGAACAGGAAGGAGAAACGTTGCCTGTCAAGGGGCTGCAAGCATAAGAAGATTTTTAGCTTTTTCTATTTCTGCTTGCCTTAGGGATTAAAGAAGAACAGCTACACAGTGAGTAGCCACTGAGCTGTGAAATTGTCCACATGCCTCCCTGGTCCTAAGATGGAGCCAACTCCTGGATGATCGATTCAGAGGATATTCTGAAAACAATGAAGAACGGTTACAGTTTTATGTCTAGACTTCAGGTGCTGAGGTTCATCTGTGGCAGAACTTGGAAACTTTAATCTCTGTAAGAAAACTCTCTTTAAATTGACACCAAGGTGTTATTACTCCTACCTGGGAAACTGGATGGTTTTTTAGTTTATATACACCAGATTTTTAACATGCTATGCATGGAACCTTAACAGATCAGTCACACATTCAGTTGTATCATATACTGATTAGGAAACATCCTGAACTCAACTGGTGTGGAACTTGTTTACAAATTGACTTGACTGCAAAAAGAGCAGAAGATTTTCTTTTTGTTATTATTATTTTTTAACATAGTAAACAGATCTATGATGAAGAATAATTTCCATGATAAAAGGCAGTAGTCTTGTTCCAAGAAAACTTCAAGTTATGCAAACTTATCAATTTAGAGCTGATTTGAACTGTTCCAGCTCAAACTTCCTGACATGTTTTGTTTCTAATTGTGTGCTTTATCTTTCTCTGTGAGTATCTTGGAAGACTTTTTATTACTGTAATGAGACCTGGATATCAGGAAAAAATTCTTTCCTGAAAGAGTGGTTAGGCATTGGAACAGGCTGCCCAGGGAGGTGGTGCAGTCCCTCTCTGTCATGACCTGGTTATCCTGTACCTACCCTGGTCAGCAGCAGGGGTTGTGCTTAAGACTCAAATAATTCCCTTGGAATAAATATTCTGGACATGAGGAAAAAAAAATTCCCAACAGGAGTGGTCAGGCATTGGAATGTGCTGCCCAGGGAGGTGGTTGAATCACTGACCCTGGATCAGTTTGAAGGTCATCTGGATGTGATGCTTGGGGATATGGTTTAGGGGTGAACTTTGTCAGTTGGACTTGGTGATCCTGAGGGTCTTTTCCAATCTGAATGTTTCTGTGATTCTGTGAAATATAGGTGAGCTGGTGGTGGAGATTTTCTACATAAGATTTTAGATTTTTCATCTAAATCTAGCTTCTTACAGTTTGAAGACATTACTTCTTGCCCTGTCACTCCATGCCTCTGTAAAAAGCCCCTCTCCATCTCTCTTGTTTCCTCTTTCAAATACTGGAAGGCTGCTCTAAGGTCTCCTTGGAGCATTCTCTTCTCCAAGCTGAACAACTCCAACTCTTTCAGTTATTGGGTAGAACCCAAATAAACATTTTCTCCCCCTTCCATTTCATTTAATTATTCCTTTGAGTTCTTCATTCTGCCCCAGAAAGTGATCTCTCCTTCCATCTGAATTCAATTAATTCAACAATTATTGAGGAATGCTGTATCTTAATGAGGCTCCACCACACAGCTTTCTCCTGGCTGCAGCTCTCTTGTTAAACCCAGTAATTAGCACCACAATCTGAGTTTGTGTTTCTTTACAGCATGTTCCCTCAAGGATCTTCTTGCAAATGAGCACTATGGTTCATGGATTTTCTGCAGAAGCACTAAACCAGAAAAGTCAGGAGCATAGTGTTTCCCACAGATATGGTTTCTGCATCATGAACGGTGCAGTGTGAGGGGATAACCAAAATCTATTGCAAACCTAAGGGCATGTGAATTCAAAGAAATGAATGTAAAGAACTGATGGCAGCTGCTAAATTCTGTCAAAGCATCTGAACATCCAAAACTTCTGGGCTTGTGTAAGTAAGTGGAAGAAAAGTCCACTGCCCAAGCATCCAACCAAAGCCACATCATGGGAAGAAATTCAACTGAAGGTTTCTTGCTTCTCAGGCAAGAGTATTGGATCCAGAACAGAATTCAGATGCTGTGCTTAGAAAGGCCCCTAGCTTTTGGTGAAATGGGGTGATTCCTGAAGGGATCAGATTGTCCCAGAATCAGGCTTCCTCATGGTGTGGGAAGAGAAGAGGCCAACATGAAGCAATCATATTCTTTTCTATTCTCTCCTTTACAGCTTAGCCCCAAGGTGAGCTTACGGAGTCTGTGCTGAGCTTGTCACTGTGCTTTGAGAGAGCTAGCAAAAGAAAATCTCCTTTCTTACTGATTAGTATTAACCACTCTGGATAAAATGTCATAGCTAAGTGTTTGCAGGTGGCTCGGAAAGATGAACTCCAGCTTTGGTGAATTCTGGTGTTTGGGCTTCTGGCTTTGGACCTCACTATTCTGCCAGAGCTTGATACAAAGAGGTGAGGGGCTGTGGGAAGGTGTATGTTATTCCAGCTGGGCACTCCAGTTTTAAATAGCTGAAAAAATGGGTGTGAATTAAATGAGCTGTTTGTGGTGTGGTGTATCAGAGCCTTCATCGTGATCTCCTTCCTCTCCTTTAGCAATGATAACCTCAGGCAGCAGGACCCTGTGGACAGCAGCAGCAATATCTTGACCTTTACCAGAGCTATTTCTGATGATTCCTCTGCCCAGAGCCCTGATACATGTGCTGGTTATTGTCACTCTCAAGTAGTCTAAGCTGTCACTTGAGATCTTTGAATTGCCTTGCTTTTTCTTCAGAGGGAAAGGTGATGACAGATACCCACTAGAATTTGACTTTGGGGAAATTGGAATAAAAGCAGAATGAGGTGTTTTGGGGAGGCCTTCTGTTGTGCTGTGCTGCTTTTGTGCTATCCTTTGGAATGACTGAGAATGAGATTTGAGCACTCTACCTAAGCTGAGCATTAAAGCCAATTTAACATCAAGATTACCAACAGAGGATGTGGAGTAACTTCTTAGGTGCTCATGAATGCTGGATCAAGAAACCAGCTGACACATGATTAAAACGGACTAAAACGTGCAGNACTGTTGAGTCTGAGTTTTAAAGACAATTAAATGGAAATGTGATTTACTTCTGCTGGTCTGACATCACACAGAGCTGAATTTAAAAGGCTCCAATTTCTGTGTGCCAAGCTTTGGCACTGTGCACATCATTTCTGCCAGCAGCTGAGGAGCTTAATTTATAAATCATTCTTTCTGAGCCACTTACACAAACCTGTATAACTATTACATAAGACCTCTTGAGTTCAAAACTAAAAGAAGAGAGTTGTAGATCTGGTTATGAATGTGTACACTGCTGGTATGGTATAATGGAAGTGGTTTAACCAGAGTAATGTCCAGACACCACCAAAACACTTGGTCTATTATCACTCAACATTAAGTTTCTGGGTCAAATCAGTATAAAGTACATATGAATAGTTCTTCTCTACTTATTTATAATGCTTCAGAATTATTATAAAGTACGAGCCATTCCATTCAAGTAAGAAAAGTTCCATGCTTATCTAAGATACTTATCTAACTTCATCCCATAGCTTCATACAACAAATAATGGTTTGTCACAAGTCAGTGTAAGATCCTGGCAGTAATAATTTCCAGAGGTCTGAAGGTTTTGTTACTTGTATACAGTGCCTGGACACCCACAGTGTTGATGTGTACAAAACAAACTCTTGTGATTGGAACAGCATAGGATTGCAGGAGCACTAAGCTTAGAAGAAACCTCTAAGGTCATCGAGTCCAAACTGCAACCCAACCTCACCATACCCACTAAACCATGTCCTGAAGTGCCATGTCCACAGTAGAATCACAGAATCATTGAGGTTGGGTGAAAACTTCAAGATCATCAAGTCCAAAAGTCCAAAGATGACTATATGAAAGTGAAGAGAAAATTGAAAATAATAAAAATCTGTTTTTCTTTGGGTGCGATTTACCAAGTCCACAAAGGAGAATTTTAATTTGAGAGGTTTTTTTGCACTTGCCATAAACAGTGATTTTAATCTGGAGAATACTCACAGCAGGACTGTAAAATATTTTAGACTTATCTCTTAGATAAGCATACAAAAAAAGCCTGACACCCTAGCTCTTCCTGATGATGTGTCTCTGAATTGAGGCAAAGGTTGTATTTTCAGTCTGTACAGCCGAGGAGACTTCCTCAAGGAGAGCTGATAAAGTGCATGCTGGCATGAAAATTGGGACTGCAGATGGAGTTAAGAGAGCTTGAATAGTTTTTAAAGGCATAGGGACTAAAATAGGAGTATCTGAGTTGAAAGAGCTGCAGTGATTGTTCAGTGGCACAAATCTCTTTAAAACATTTAATATATTTTCCATCTTGTTGTGGAAATACATACCTTAACCATGATTTAGACCACTGATAATTTTGATGTTGGAAGCTATATCTGAAACAATGAGAAACCTCATCTGTGTGAGTAAGCACAAGAAAAATGAAGCAGGGAAAAAAATCGTAAAATCATCATAGAATGATTGGGGTTGGAAAGGGCCTTAAAGCGGAAGGTCCCTGACATGGATGGGGATACCTTCCTCTAGACCAGGTTGCTCGAGGCCCTGCCCAACCTGGCCTTGAACACCTCCAGGGAGGGAGCATCCACAGCCTCCCTGGGGAGCCTGTTGCAGTGTCTCACCACAATCACTGTCTCCAAATTTCTTCCTAATCTCCAGGCTAAATCTCCCTTCTTCCAGCTCAAAGTAAAGCCATTGTCCCTTCTCCTATCACTACAAGCTCTGGTATAAAGTCCCTCCCTAGTTTTCTTGTAGGCTCCCCTTCAGATACTGGAAGGCTGCACTAAGGTCTTCCTGGGGCCTTCTCTTCTCCAAGCTGAACAGCCCCAAGAGTCTCAGCCTATCCCCACAGGGAGGTTCTCCACCCCTCTGATCATCTGTGTGGCTTCCTCTGGACCCACCCCACCAGTTCCATGTCCTTACACTGAGAGGCTCAGAACTGGACAGACTCCTTCTGCAGGGGGGGGTCTCAAGAAAGCAGTGTAGGGAGGGTCACAAATCCTAAGAGGGATGGTTCTCCCCACATTGTAATTCCTAACAAAACCCATGTCATATATTGTACTCAGTCATTAAATGAATATGAGTTGGACTCGATGACCTCTTCCAACCTTCTTGATTCTATGATTCTATGAGTGCTGGGAGGGAATGGAATGGCTTTGTTTCTCAATGCATGCAGCACAGTAAAATACCTCACCATTTTAATTGTCTTTTCCCATCATTTTGCCAGTAACTCAAAGGTACAGGAATGAAAGCTGTAGAATTATGGTGCCCCTTTCTATTTGAGTTTAATCACACTCCCAGTGGACACATAGGAGTTTTGTCAATTTGTCCAGTTTTAGTGGACACTAAAGAGTTTTGTCAGTGGTTTAAACTGAAGAATCATCTGGCCCCAGCTTCTAGGGCTCTCCCTAGTTACAAGAGAAAGCAGGCACTATGACAAGTTTCCTTCAATAGCAAAAGAGAATGAAGATCTGTTTCATCTCTTTTATTCTGTTTGATTAGCATGTGTGGAAGACCTCCAGCTGTAGGTTTCCAAGATTTATACTTTTCAAAGTCTGTCTGGCTTTGGAGAAATGTTTATACTGGCCTGGGATAAAATGGATCACTTGTTGCTTGGCCTGTATTTCAAGGGGGGATTTCCAAGTGCAAAACCAAATGTGACTACTTGGGTTTTTTGTGTAAATAGGTTAAAGAAAACTGTCTCTGTGGAAAAACTCTCCTTCCTTTTCCTCTTGTCTCCCTCATCCCATATTTGGAACAAACCCTCAGTTCTCTTGGCAACATGGCAAATGAAGTGTGTGCTACTTGCTTTAACACTCTTCTACTATTATCTGTGCTTCATAGCATCACAGGCTCGTGGAATGCTTTGGGTTGGAAGGGACCTTCAAGATCATCTATTTCCAACCCCTGTGTTGGGGGACCCAGAACTAGAAGCAGTACTCCAGGTGGGGTCTCACCAGCTGAGTAGAGGGGCAGAATCATCTCTCCTAATCTGCTGACCATGCTTCTTTTCATGCACCCAGGACATGATCTGCTCTGGGTTGTGACTGCACGGTGCTGGCTCATGTGAGGTTCTCATCAGCCTGCACCCCCAAGTCCTCCTCAGCACTGCCCTTTATCCATACTGTACCCAGCTTGGATTTGTTCTTGGGATTCCCCTGACCCATGTGCAGGACCTTGCACTTGGCCTTGTTGAGCTTGTCATGGGCCACCCTCTCAAGTCTGTCCAAGTCCCTCTAGATTGCATCTCTTCCCTCCAGCATGTCAACTGCACCACACAGCTTCCTGTCATCAGCAAACTTCCTGGGGGTGCCTCATGTCCACTGTTTGTGTCACTGACAAAATCATACCAGTGGGCTGGGAGCTCAAAATAGGGCATGGGATTAGCTGGTGCAACTTAATGAACTGCTGACCCAAGTCCCTCTGCCAACAAGTGCCAAAGCCTACTTTCAGTGGGACATGGGAAGACTTATGAGAAGTAGAAGACTGCTCACAACATATAACATTTTTATTTGAAGGTGTAGATTTTCTTCTGTTTTTAATGACTGTGTTTAGTCTGGAGAAGAGGAGGCTCAGGAGAGACCTTATTGCTCTCTACAACTACCTGAAGGGAGGTTGTAGCCAGGTGGGGGTTGGTCTCTTCCCCCAGGCAACCAGCACCAAAACAAGAGGACACAGTCTCAAGCTGCACCAGGGGAAGTTTAGGCTGGAGGTGAGGAGAAAGTTCTTCACAGAAAGAATGATCTGCCATGGGAATGTGCTGCTCAGGGAGGTGGTGGAGTCACCATCCCTGGAGGTGTTCAAAAAAGGATTGGACGTGGCACTTGGTGCCATGGTTTAGTTAGTCATGAGGTGCTGGGTGATAGGTTGGACTTGATGATCTCTGAGGTCTTTTCTAACCTTGTTGATTCTATAATTCTATGACCACAACCATCTGAACACTTTGTTTAGTAAGCACCAGGTAGCGGTGAGAGAAAAGCCCAGGGGCAGTAAGGGAGTCAAAGCACTGCTACAATTGATCAGTCCCAGCTTGTTACCAGTGGTAGCAATTTCAGCATTGGATGGTTTGCCTTATTTGTCACCATGCCTCATTTTCATATGCATGAGACACTGATTAATTTCTCTGTCTGTTGTAAGTGGATTTCAGCTTTGTGCGTTTTGCAGACTCCGCAGGGTGTTGACCATTGGTGTTTTGTGATCACAGTATCACAGAAGCGACCTGTGGAGGTCATCCCATCCAAGCTCCTGCTAAAGCAGGGTCACCCACAGCAGGTTGCCCAGGATCACAATGTCCAGGTGGGTTTGGAATCTCTCCAGAGAAGGAGACTCCACAGTCTCTATGGACAGCCTGCTCCAGGGCTCCAGCACCCTCAAATTAAAGATCTGTTTTTCTTAAGTTCAAATGAAAACTTCTGGGTTCTAGTTTGTGCTGTTTTTCCCTTCTACTAGCATTGGGAAGCATGGACAAGTCTGTGTAGCACCTTCAAACACAGAGATGTTGGAGGTAAAGGCTGTTCACAGGATTATTGAATAAATAACTGTCCATAATAGACAATCTGCATCAGACATAGACCTGTAGTCCATCACAGTAACTCAACTGCTGTTGCAGTTTACATTAGGAGTGAGGCTTGGAAACAGCTAAAATCATGGTTGGTTGATGAAAAACTTAGGATGACCAGGCAATAGTCACTTGCTGCCCAGAAGGCAGCTGTGTCCTTGGCTGCATCTAAAGACGTGTGACCAGCAGCACAAGGGAGGTGATTCTGCTTCTCAGCTCTGCTCTTGTGAGACACCACCTGAACTACTGCATTCAGTTCTAGGGCCACCACCACAAGAAGGACATTGAACAGTTGGAGCAGGTACAGAGAAGGCCACAAGATGATCAGAGGGCTGGAGCTCCTTCCTTATGGTGTCAGGTTGAGAGAGTTGGGGCTGTTCAGCCTGGAGAAGAGGAGGCTCTAGGGAGACATTAGAGCAGCCTTCCAATACCTGGAAAAGGGATTTTTTTGCAATGGCTTTTAGCTGGAAGAAGGGAGATTTAGACTGGGTATTAGGAAGAAATGCTTTCCAGTGAGGGTGGTGAGACACTGGAACAGGTTGCCCAGGGAGGTTGTGGATGCCCCTTCCCAGTAGGAGCTGAAGGCCAGGTTGCATGGGGCCTTGAGCAATCTGGTGTAATGGAAGGTGTCCCTGCCTATGATGGGATGTTGGAAATAGAATGATCTTGAAGGTCCCTTCCAATCCAAACCATTCTGTGATTCCATGGTCATCTCTCAGCCCAGGTGGGAGGCACAGGAATTGTTGAGACCCCAGGATGGGCACTGCAGAACTCTACAAATGCAGGCAGTAAAGCCAGGATTGTGTATGGCAAACGCTGAAGAGTAAATTAAATTGGGATAATTTTTTTCATCACACCTTATTATGGGAAAATTCATTTCAAAGAGTTCTGTTGTCTTGAGGGAAATGCACTAATTTTAGACCCTGAATGTTTTCCGCTTGAACTGTGAGCAAGTGGCCTTGAGTGGCACAGGAAATGGTAAAGAGCAGCAGCCAAAGCTCCTGGAGCACGATGGCTGGTTTTCCTGAGCAAAAAGTGCAGCTGCATAACACACTCAGCAATGTTTAACACACAGAATGATTTGAGCCAGCTCCTCCACAGATGTAAATCAGCCTCTTACTGCAGTGGCATTCCTCTGGCTTGCACCATTGTAAACTCGGGGGGGCAGGGGGGAAAGTAGTCAAAACATCTCTCAATTGTTTTTCATCAGCTGAAAATCAAAGATGCTGAGTCTTCTTTAGTTTTAATTAAGCTACCTCTGCTTCTTTGGCATGACTTGCAACTCTCACTGCTGTGACTGCAAAAAGGATCAAACCAGTTCATGTTGTCTCATTTTAGATTGTCTGCCTTGAATTTTTTTGGCATGAGTGTGGTAGTCTCTACCAGTGCAGTTAATCTTGCCAAAAACTCAGATAATCTACAGGTGGTAATTTTTCTTACAGCTCATGCATTTCATGGGCTTCTATGCATTAAAAAAACCCACACAACAAACAAACAAACAAACCAACAAAAAAGGAAGGATTTTCTACCCAAGACTAATTGTGAGTTGTTTTATAAATAGGGTAATGAACACATACATCCCATCATGAACTGGGGAGAGACTTTTTAAAAAGGCTTGTAATGATAGGAGGAGGGGCAATAGCTTTAAACTGTAAGAAGGTAGATTTAGACTGGATATTAGGAAGAAATTCCTTCCAGTGAGGGTGGTGAGACTAGAACAGGTGCCCCAGGGAGGTCATGGATGCCTATTCCTTGGAGGTATTCAAGGCCAGGTTGGACTTGGCCTTGAGCAACCTGGTCTAGTGGAAGGTGTCCTCTGTTAATGGCAGGGTGGTTGGAACTAGGTAATCTTAAAGGTCCCTTCAAGAAAAACAATTCTATGATCCTGTGAATTGTCACTGTGTAGCTGGAAGATCTGAAAATCAGCAGAAAAGGAGAGCAATTGTGCACAAAATTAGCTGAAGACCTAAATTGTCCTCTGTGTAGTGTTTAGCTGTTGGATTGCAGCTGCCAGTGATGCTAACACCAGGTTCCTGTTAACTGGTAGGACCAAGCAATACAGGATTTTACTGAAGGACAGAAAATAAGTGATGTGTTGACAACCACATGGATATTCAGGGATAGAATGTAGCCAGTGAGGGATCCTAGTAAGAACTAGATAGGGAAATTTCTGATGAGCTCTTTTCACTATAGAAAATATTCCAGAATGAAAGTGAAACACTTTGGAAGCAGCTTCCCAGCTTTTCATTCAATATTTATCAGGAAAGGTGTCTAAGTGTCTCAGCTCCAGAATGGAAACCCCTCAAAACCAGAGAAAGGGATCCTGAAGGTGTCCCTGCCCATGGCAGAGGGGATGGAACTAGATGATCTTTAAGGTACCTTCCAATGCTAACCATTCTCTGATTCTCTGAATCTTTGGACATGGCCACAAGGAGATGACCTGCTACCTTGTTTCAAAACTCTTCTTAACACCTTTTGAACCTCTAAAGGTAGGTAAATGAGCACTTACCTCCAGGTGACAAGCATCTCATTCTGCTTCCACAGGCATTAATAATTCTAGGTTGCTTTCTTTAAAGATACTTTCTTCCTTAAGTTTCAAGTCTAAGATGACTGTCTTAAAATAATCCTGTCTTTAGGGGAAAAAAAAAAGAGCCTCAAGTATCATTTCCAGGTGATGTGGTTTAAGGTAAAGAGAGAAACACTTTTTAATAGTTTGTGGTAAATTGCTGTTGGAAACCTGCAAAGATTTTATTTAGCTTCTTCTTTTGCATGTGCAATGAGTGAGGTAGAAGCTGTATACTGGAGAAAAGAGGAAAATAATAAATTTTTACCAGCCCAAGTTAGAGTATTTCTAGATATGAATACAAAGAATGTAGAGATCCTTGGGAACTTGGAATTTGCCCCAAATTCATCTCTTACTTATAATATCACCTAGATCCCCATCAGCAAAACTAACTTTTGGAAGCAACATTCATGGAATCATAGAATCATAGCATCAAGAAGGTTGGAAGAGACCTCAAAGATCATCGAGTCCAACCTGTCACCCTACACCTCATGCCTATCTAAACCATGGCACCAAGTGCCATGTCCAATCCCCTCTTGAACACCTCCAGGGATGATGACTCCACCACCTCCCTGGGCAGCCCATTCCAATGGCCAACCACTCTCACTGTGAAGAACTTTCTCCTCCCCTCCAGCCTAAACCTCCCCTGGTGCAGCTTGAGACTGTGTCCTCTTGTTCTGGTGCTGGTTGCCTGGGAGAAGAGACCAAACCCCTCCTGGCTACAACCTCCCTTCAGGTAGTTGTAGACAGCAATGAGGTCTCCCCTGAGCCTTCTCTTCTCCAGGCTAAACAGTCCCAGCTCCCTCAGCCTCTCCTCATAGGGCTTGTGCTCAAGGCCTCTCACCAGCCTCGTTGCCCTTCTCTGGACATGCTCCATCAATTCAACATCTTTCCTAAACTGAGGGGCCCAGAACTGGACACAGTACTCAAGGTGTGGCCTAACCAGTGCTGTGTACAGGGGTACAATGACCTCCCTGCTCCTGCTGGCCACACTATGCCTGATGCAGGCCAGGATGCCATTGGCTCTCTTGGCCACCTGGGCACACTGCTGGCTCATGTTCAGGCGTCTGTCAACCAGCACCCCCAGGTCCCTTTCCACCTGGCTGCCCTCCAGCGACTCTGACCCCAGCCTGTAGCTCTGCATGGGGTTGTTGTGGCCAAAGTGCAGCACCTGGCACTTGGACTTGTTGAATGCCATCGTGTTGGACTCTGCCCATCTGTCCAGCCTGTCTGCAAATTTACTGATGTCCATCCCCATCTAGTGTCTGTAACTGTTATCAGCAAAATCATCCGTCTGTTGTCCCTTCCTGACTCCTTTCATCTCCAGTCTTCAGCACAGCACAGAAAAGAGTCTGCTTTCCCCATAGCATTGACATGACATTCAAGCTCAGGCTTGAGGGGGCTCTGAGCAACCTGATCTACTTAGGGATGCTCATGCTTACAACAAGGGGGTTGGACTAGATGACCTTTGGAGGTGACAAAAGATGGCCTTTGGAGGTGACAAAGGATGACCTTTTAAAGGTCCCTCCCAAGCCAGTGCATTCTACAATTCTATGGTATGTCATGTCACAACCCACTGCTCCCTCTCATGGAAAGGTGACTGACTTTATCTATATGTAATTGTACTATTGGAATTAGAATCATAGAATCAGTCAGGGTTGGAAGGGACCACAAGGATCATCCAGTTCTAACCCCCTGCCATGGGCAGGGATACCTCACACTACATCAGGCTTCCAGCTTTATTCCATTCCCCCTAGTTCTATCTCTACCTGATATCCTAAAAAGTCCCTCCCCAGATTTCTTGTAGCCCTCTTCAGATACTGGAAGGCCACAAGAAGGTCACCTTGCAGCCTTCTCTTCTCCAGATTGAACATCCCCAACTCTTTCAGTCTGTCCTCATAGGAGAGGAGCTCCAGCCCTCTGATCATCCTGGTGGCCCTTCTCTGGACACCTTCCAGCATGTCCACATCCCTCTTGTAACAGGGGCTCCAGAACTGGATGCAGTACTCCAGGTGGGGTCTCAGCAGAGCTGAGTATTGGGGGAGAATCACCTCCCTTGACCTGCTGGCCACACTTCTCCTGATGCAGCCCAGGCTCTGGTTGGCTTTCTGGGCTGCAAGTGCACACTGACAGCTCCTGTTGAGCTTCTCATCCACCAGCACCCCCAAGTCCCTCTCCTCAGGGCTGCTCTCCATCCAGTCCCTGCCCAGCCTGGATTTGTGCTTGGGATTGCCTCAACCCAGATGCAGGACCTTGCACTTTGTCTTGTTGAACCTCATGAGGTTGGCTTGTGCCCACCTCTCCAGCCTGTCCAGGTCCTCTGGATGGCATCCCTTCCCTCCAGTCTGTCTGCTGCACCACACAGCTTGGTGTCAATTATTCTGCAATACTAAAAATAAACCAGCATTAAACCCCAGTATTGGTGGCTTTGTGCTATTTTGTGGTAAGATTTCTCCCCTAGAAAGAACACTGCCTCTCATTTGCAAAAGATCACAATTTCATTTCTATTTCTTTTAGGGAAAGAAAAAAAAAAAGAGGATTATTCAATTTTAAACACATCCACTCTATTGCTTTGTATAGAGTTGTTGTTGAGTCTGGACAACCTCTTGTACATTGGGGCAGTGTAAACATGTCAAATTCATGAAAGTGTATCTCAGTTGAGAGAGGACAGCAGCTATTATAGGTTGTCCAGTGAGGTGGTGGTGTCACTGTCTCTGGAGGTCCTCAAGAAAGGTGTGGACATGGCACTTTGGGACATGGTTTAATGGCCATGGTGGTTTGGATTTAGATTGGTGGTTGGACTCAATGATCTTAGGGGCCTTTTTGAACCAAAACAATTCTATGGCTCTATGATTATCATAGAATCATAGAATCAACCAGGTTAGAAGAGACCTCCAAGATCACCCAGTCCAACCTATCACCCACCCTATCCAATCAACCAGACCATGGCACTAAGCCTCATCCAGGCTTTACTTGAACATCTCCAGGGACAGCAACTCCACCACCTCCCTGGGAAGCACATTCCAATGGGCAATCTCTCTCTCTGTGAAGAACTCCTTCCTAACATCCAGCCTGTACCTCCCCTGGCACAACTTGAGACTGTGTCCCTCGTTCTGCTGCTGATTGCCTGGGAGAAGAGACCAGCCCTCACCTGCCTACAACCTCCCTTCAGCACCAAATGTCCTAAATATGAATTAATTTTTTTTTCTTAATGATTTTGGGTGGCTGTGTGCAGTTTCTATAAAAGATATTCATCTTTTAGAAGCCTTGAGGAAGGATTATAGGTTTTTTCTAATTTTCTCAGTTATGTCTTTGCCCTCTGTTTCAATATCCTAATCTTTTCACAAGCTCACCATTAAGGGTAAGAATTCCCTAGAACATTTCATTGGAGGCCATAGCCATTAGCTACATTTCTACCCTCTGATTTTCAGAGAAATCATAGCTGTGTCTTAGGTCTTCTGGGGTCTCCCTCTATGCTAGCTTTCTCATTGTTGTTTCCTATTTCCATGCTGCTGTTAACTGTTGTGTTCTCATGAGATTTGCCTTCAGGCTTTTTAGAGCACCATTATGAAATGGGGAAAAGTTGAATAACATTGTAAATGAAACAGGTAAACTTTTTTGTCATCAGGGTAGAGGACAATTGCTGTATCCCCTGGGCAATGTACTCCAAGAAAATCTTCTGCATCTACAAGCTCCAACAAAAAATCTAAGCTGTGGGGAAGAATGAAGGAAAAAAAATTAGGCAAAAAAAGCAAGAGGAAATGTGCATATAAAGAGATGCTTGGAATTGTTGTGCTTAATTCACTCTGACTGCTCCAGAGAGAGAATTTTATTCCTTAGTTGTATTGCANTTCTTCTTCTTCTTATTATTATTATTATTATTATTAGAAGAAGAAGAAGAAGAAGAAGAAGAAGAAGAAGAAGAAGAAGAAGAAGAGAAGAAGAAGAAGTTGTTAAGGCAAACAGCCCAGGGGAATTTTCTTAGAAAAATTGCCTGAAAATTCAAATCTAAAATTCTTGTTTGATGTGAGGATTCAGTACTGACCAAATCAACTGAATTGCCACAGAAGTGTTTGGGTTTCTCAATGAGCTGTGATGGTAGCAATCCTTAGGGCTCACAATATTACATTTTATAGCTTCTCTGCACACTTTCCAGCACCTCAATATGCTTCTTCTAGTGAGAGTCCCAAAACTGAACCCAGTATTCAAGGTGTGACCTCAGCAGTGCTGAGCCCAAGGGGAATATCACTCTCCTGGTCCTGCTGGTCACACTAGTGATGATCCAGGCCAGGATGCTGCTGTCCTCCTTGGCCACCTGGGCAGAGGCTGGCACATGTTCAGCTGGCTGTTCATCAACATCCTCAGGTCTCTCTCTGCTGGGCAGTTTCCAGTCAAACTGCCCCAAGCCTGGAATGTTGGGAGGGTAGTTGTGAATCAAGAAGGACCTGTGTAAAAATTGTACCAAAGGTCTGAGTTAAAGCCTTATAGACATCCATAAAATACAGACCTACTATTACAAAATATAAATATCCAGAAGATCTCTTTCCATGATGCCCACAGCAATACATGGAAAACTTAAACCTCCCCTGGTGCAGCTTGATGCTGTTTCCTCTTTTTCTATTGCTGGTTACTTGGAGGAAGAGTTCAACACCCATATAAGTTCATACAAATACCTAATGACACTGGGAAGATTATGGTAGTTAAATACAGCTGGACATCCAAAGCTGAAGCTTCAGCTGGTAGAAATCCAAATTAAATTTACCATAGCCCTGCTGATTTTGCAATTTACACCACCAGAGTCCCTCTCCCATCACAGTGTGAATTGGTAGGATGAAAAAAAATGAATAATATTGAGTATTTATTTGTGTGTTGGATGAGGTCTGCTTTTAATTGGACTGATTCTAATTTGACATAATTGTTCTGTATAGAGTTAGCATCAAAAAAGCTGCCCAGGCAGAAACTGGCACTTCAACAATAACTTCTGTTAATGAGGAAAGAGACATGGAAATCATTTGCTGTGTGTGTAATTGAACAGAATAATGCAGTAACTGTCTCAAGTTATTGCTCAACTAAGTTTTTGTCCAATGTGGGATGCCCACACACGATCTGGTGCAGGCATTTTACAGCAGGCAGCTTCATGTTCTATTGCTTTGTTAGAAGTTACTCCAATGCTAAACAAACTCAGTGGAAGATCAATGTTAACAAAAAAACCCAAAACAAACCAAAACAAAACCATCAAGAAGAGTGTGGCAAGCAGGTTGGGAGAGGGGCAATGGTTTGAAACTGGATCAGAGTGGATTTAAGTTGGACATTAAAAGGGAAACTGGATCAGGGTGGATTTAGGTTGGACATTAGGAGGGAAACTGGATCAGGGTGGATTTAGGTTGGATGTTAGGAGGGAAACTATCAGGGTGGATTTAGTTTGGACATTAGGAGGGAAACTGGATCAGGGTGGATTTAGGTTGGACGTTAGGAGGGAAACTGAATCAGGGTGGATTTAGTTTGGACATTAGGAGGGAAACTGGATCAGGGTGGATTTAGGTTGGACGTTAGGAGGGAAACTGGATCAGGATGGATTTAGGTTGGACACTAGGAGGAAGTTCTTCACAATGAGAGCGGTGAAATACTGGAACAGGTTGTCCAGAGATGTTGAGGCCCCATCCCTCATGCATTCAAGATCAGACTCGATGTGGTTCTGGGCAGCCTGATGTAGTTGGAGATGTTCCTGCTGACTGCAGGGGGTTTGGAGAAGATGACCTTTCAGGGTGCCTTCCAACCCAATGCAATCTGTGAATCTGTAAACAAGAGGGACTCACTCAGGGAGACTTTAAAGATCACCTTCTGAAGCTTAGGTAGACCTGCAGTCCTGTTCCACTGGTTTTGTCCTATGAGTACTAGGAATCCCTGTGAGTTTCCCACTGATTAACCTAAGATACTGTCTTGTCTTTAAACCATAAATTCCTAACTCAATTCAGTAGTGCATATTAAAGGAAACAATTTATTTCAAACAAAATGGTGCTTCAGAGAGACAGCAATAGAGAGAATAGAATAAAAGTTATCACTGAATAATCTGGAATACTTTGTTTAATGACTGTTTGAAATTTGCTTTGTCTTACATTCAGGTCTACCAGTTTGTATAAAATTATCTTGCTTTAAATCTCATCTCAAACAGTTCTTGCATTCTTGTAACTGTATCACTCTGGTGTAAGACTGGCATCTGCTGGTAAGCTTCATGCAGAATCTCAGCCACAGGCTAACAGCCTTCCTCCTTGCTTTGGTTGTCCTACAGCTGAAGGAAGTCAGATAGCTGGCAGGAAAGGAGACCTTACTGCTCTCTACAACTACCTGAAAGGATGTTGTAGTGAGGTGGGTGCTGGTCTCTTCTGCCAAGTAACTAGCAATAGGAAAAAAAAAAAAAAGGAAATGACCCAATGCTGTGCCAGGGGAAATTCAGGTTGGATGTTGGGAAAAATTCCTTTCCTACAAGAGTGGTGAGGCGTTGGAACAGGCTGCCCAGAGAAGTGGTGGAGTCACTGTTTCTACAAGTGTTCAAAAACTGTGTAGATGTGATGCTTAGGAAAATAGTTTAGTGGGCATGGTGCTGTTGGGCTTACAGTTGAACTTGGTGATATTGGAAGTCTTTTCTAGATTTAATGATTTTATCTAGTTGTGGGAAGAGAGAAAGTGTTCAGACAGGGCCTGCCAGTTCAGATCTGTGGTGAAAAAAGAGATGTGCTACTGCAGCAGACTCCAAGCCAGACTGTTTATCCCTTTGTTTGTATGACTGTTATAAACCTCCCCAACAAAACTGTGCTGATTTAGAGCTGCATCTCTGAACTCAGCTTCTGTGTTCAGGAAGGAAGTCCAGGAGATTGCTAGGCTTCTCTTTCCCTAAAAAAGGATATACAAATTTTAGTTGAAAAGCTTTTTGTCTTTGCTGTCCCAGGTTTCAGTGTTCATAAATTAATATTAAAGTTGCTTTGCACAGATAGCATTGGAAATAATTGACAACAGCCCACACCAATCCCTGGATGGTTTCAGAGGCTGAAAATGTGTTTTGCATTAATATTTGTCCCACATGCTCTGCTCATCCCTTGCTAGAGGAAAGACTCTACTCTGTAGGTTCAGCTTCTGCAGTTCTTAAATATCTGACTAAATTGAAGTGAGGATATCAGCAATGACGAGCTAATAATGTAAGCTAAAATTCATAGTGCTTATGTTCTCATGTAAGATTTTACTTTTCTTACTGGGGAATGAACCTGATATTACAGTAGCAGATACCTCTCTCAGTCCTGAGAGACTTTAATTAAGCTGAGCATATGCCATAGAATCAAAGAACGCTTTTGGCTGAAAGGGACCTTAAAGATCATCTACTTCCAAATTCCTTGCCATGGGCAGGGACACCTTCTGCTAGAACAGGTTTATCAAGACATCATTCAACCTGGCCTTGGACAGCCAGGGAGGGGGCATCCACATCATCCCTGGGAAACCTGTTGCAGTGTGTCATCACCCTCAGTGTAAAGATCAAGCACAAACTGGCACATGGGAAGTTCCACAAAAACAGGAGGAAGGATTTCTTTGCTGTGAGGGTGCTGGAACCCTGGAGCAGGCTGCCTAAAGAGGTTGGGGAGTTTCCTCTAGAAAGAGATACCAAATCCACCTGTACATTGTGATCCTGGGCGACCCTGCTTTAGCAGGGGGGTTGGACCAGATAACCCGCAAAGGCCCCTTTCATAGAATCACAGAATCATAGAACCAGTCAGGGTTGGAAGGGACCACAAGGATCATCTACTTCCAACCTCCTTGCCATGGGCAGGGACACCTCACACTGCCTGCCCTTAAGCACCTCCAAGGATGGGGCCTCAACCACCTCCCTGGACAAACTATTCCAGGCTCTCACTACTCTCGTGGTGGAGAACCACTTTCTTACATCCAGTCTGAATCTACCCACATCCAACTTTGTTCCACACCAGGCTGTCATTCTGTGATCATGTTATAATTTTCACTTTCAATTCTATCCAAATAAAGAAAAGGAAAGGAAAGGAAAGGAAAGGAAAGGAAAGGAAAGGAAAGGAAAGGAAAGGAAAGGAAAGGAAAGGAAA
>VXBD01003979.1:1272-29532 GCA_013399975.1 Indicator maculatus | reverse complement strand
AAGAAAAGAAAAGAAAAGAAAAGAAAAGAAAAGAAAAGAAAAGAAAAAAGAAAAGAAAAGAAAAGAAAAGAAAAGAAAAGAAAAGAAAAGAAAAGAAAAGAAAAGAAAAGAAAAGAAAAGAAAAGAAAAGAAAAGAAAAGAAAAGAAAAGAAAAGAAAAAAGAAAAGAAAAGAAAAGAAAAGAGAAAAGAAAGAAAAGAGAAAAGAAAATAAAAGAAAAGGAAAAAAAGAAAAAAAGAAAAGAAAAAAGAAAATAAAAGAAAATAGAAAAAAGAAAAAGGAAATATGATCCAGGCTTTTGTTTCCTGGTCAATGCATAATAATATTATGAAAACCAGAGCTTTTTCTAACAATTGTTGTGTTAAATACCCAGTCTGCTCCTTACTGCTTCTTATGTTTGATTTCTTATAAAATCAATGTGAATTTCTTGAAAGATTATTGAAGGCATCAATATCTAAGATATATTTTTTTTGTCCTTAGTTTATTTTGTGTGGGTTTGATTTTTTTTCTTGCTGTCTCTGTATCTTGAGACAAGAGATATTGCCATTAGGTTTCATAGATACACAGAAATGTTTAGGTTGGAAGAGACCCTAAAGATCATCTAGTTCCAGCTCCTGTGCCATGGGCGGGGATGCTTTCCACTAGCTTCATGTGGTCCCTTATGGTTATCTGGAGATGTTCCACTCTTGGGACTGCCCTTGATTTCCCCCATGCATTCAGTATTGCTTAGCCAGCTGATTTTGCAGGCAGCATTTCATCTGAATGCATTGCTTGTCAAAGGAGGTAGAGCTTTGTCATTTAGCATTAGACTAGCTAATGTGATCCATTTGCATTTCATCTGCTCTCTACACGTGATGCTGAAGTTCTATGTTGCTTGCTTTCTGGTTTTTTGAAAAGATCTCTATTGTAACATGCATAACAACCTCTGAAATATATTCAAGTCCACTGTTTACTTGTTTTTGATGTTTAGGAAGAAGAGATGACAGTGCCAAAATGCCTGCTCCCTAGTATAAATAATTCTGAAGGACTGGAATAATCTGATTTTTGAAACTTCTGATCTCCCTTGAAATACACTGAAGGGCAGCAAATTTGCAGGATGCTTTCAAAGCAGGCGTGGAGGCTCTGGGAAATCCAAGCTCCTTAAACTAATTAGGCCTTAAATAAGTTAAGCAGGGAAAAGCAAGAAGACAGTGCTGCTGGTCTCATTAGTATCTCTGCAATACATTCTTCAAAGGAAAGCTTGGTCTTATGTCTTTGGTCATGGGTAGGCTTGCAGCTCTTAAATGGGAGGTTAATCACAGACTGATGGGGATTGCAAGGAACCCTTGGGGATCATCTAGTCCAACCCTCCTGCTAAGGCAGAGTCAGCTGTAGTAGCTTGTCCAGGATAGCAGTGTCCAGGTGGGTTTGGAATTTCTTCAGAGAAGGAGACTCCACAGCCTCTCTGGGCAGCCTGATGTAGGGCTCCAGCAACCCCCAAATGAAAGAATTTTTAACTTAAGTTCAAGTGAAACCTACTGAGTTCCAGTTTGTGCTCGTTGCCCCTCGTCTCATCACTGGGCACTACTAAAAAGAGTCTGGCTCCATCCTCTTGCCCCCTGCCCTTTATCTCTACCTGAGCTTGAGAAGCTTCCCCCCTCAGGCTGCTCTTTTCCAGGCTAAATAACATGAGGTTTCTCAGTCTCTCCTCCTCACAGAAATGCTCCAGACCTCACAACATCTTTGTAGCCTCTGCTGGACTCATTTCAGTAGCTCCTTCTCTTGAGCTAGGAAGCCCAGAACTCAACCCAGTACTCCAGTTGTGGCCTCACTAGGGCAGAGTGGAGGGAGAAGAGAACCTCCCTCTATCTGCTGGTCACATTCTTCCTAACGCATCCCAGAATACCATTAGTTCTCTTGTCCACCAAAGCACATTGCTGGGGTGTGGTGAACTTGTCCAGCAGAACTCCCAGGTCCTTCTCTGCTGATCTGCTTTCCAACAGGTCTGCCCCTAACCTTCCCTGGTCGTCTGCTTTTGGAGGTAATACCCTGGTCTCACTGAACCTTTGAACATGGCTAATTTCAATTTCTGTCATAAAAATTCATCTTCTCCATATTTCCATTTCCCAGCACGTTCCCAGTTTCAAACACTGCAGCAATCCCATTGGATCAAATCGGAATGCTTTTGTCCTTTAAATTCAGTACATGGTTAAATACTCAGAGGATTAAGACAGCACCTGGAGAAGGACTTGTTTAGAATTTTAAAGGCAGCATTCAGAATGCAAAAGGGAGCAGAATGAAACACACACCTCTTGTTCAGTGTGTTTGAGGCTGCAGAATTAACTCTGTTGATTTTATTCTATAGTTTAATCTGAAGAAAATGCTCTAGTAGGTGTAAAGTCCTATAATAATTTCATTTTATAGCCCAGACTGCTGTGTAGAAAACTCTTCAGAGCAAAGATTAATAATTTGCAGCACAGGCTCTTAAGTTATTCAAAACTGAGATAAGCTGGAACCAAAGCTGTTGTGTTGCACTTCTAGATGTGGAGAACCATCACACTAGGAGCAGAACTTAGTTCCTTTATGTTGCTTTGGACAGCCATACATAGGAAGTGTGATTTCACCCCTTTGTACACTCAATTGTGGCTTGTTATCCACACAAGCTAAATCTGTTCTTCCATGTGATGCAGAACAAAGACCCCTGTCAGCTACAATTGCTGTATTTGAAGACAAGTGCTACACTATTTTTCCCCCAGTGGAGAGAATGTTTGCCATGTTTAGTATCATAAAATCTGATTTCCTCGTGAGCTAATCAATAATCTAGGGCTAAATGCTGGCATCCCTTTCTCATTCTTCATTGTTTGCAGGATGAAATCTGAAAGCATTTATTCTTTTATGTGAGTGCTTTTTGCAGCAGGACCCACAGATGAGAGTGCCACATTAACTGATGTTAACCATCTGTCAACGTGTGTTTTCCTCCTGCCAGCAGCTTCATTCTGCTATGTGTATTAAGTGTTTAAAGTAACTCTATCTAAAAGCAGTATTTCATCTTCCTCATCCTCTTTGTAGGCTGTCCACCATGTCTAAAAAAGAGGTGCACTGAGAAGTATTGGAAGAAATAGGAGAGAGTTCCCATTGTTTTTCCCTAAGGCTGAGAGTAAATACATTCCCCTTTGTGTTGTTCCTTCCAACTGCAGGAAACAGAGACATTCCCTTCTGATATCTGTGGAAGAATTGCTGTGAATATTTATTTAAATCAAACCTGGAATTCTGCTTCCAGCTGCAAAAAATAAATTTGCCTTTTCCAAGACAATTCAGGGATTTCTGTGGTTTCTTTCCGCTAAGAAAGTTGGTAGAATAAGAGACTGATGGACCTGGGACTGATGTTGTTTGACATCTTTGGCAACATGGACAATGGGATCTAGGCACCATCTGCAAGTTTGTGATGACACCAAGCTCTGTGGTGTAGTCAATGTGCTGGAGGGAAGGGATCCATCCAGAGGGACTTGGACAAGCTTGAGGGGAGGAACAATGACAACACCATGAAGCTCAACAAGGCCAAGTGCCAGGTCTGGCACCTGGATAAGGGCAACCCCAAATGCAAAGCCAGACTGGGCTGAGAATGGACAGAGAGCAGTGCTGAGGAAAAGGACTTGGGGATTCTGGGTGATGAGAAGCTCAACATGAGCCAGCAATGTGTGGTTGTAGCCAAGAAAGTAAAAAAATTCCTAGGCTGCATCAAAAGCAGTGTGGGCAGCAGGAGAACGGAGAGAATTCTGCCCCTCAGCTCCACTCTGCTGAAACCTCACCTAGATTACTGTGTGCATGTCTGCACAGTATCTGAGGGGAGCTACAGGAAAGCTGGGGAAGGACCTTTTTACAAGGGCTTGCAGTAATAGGATGAGGGTGAATGGCTTTGAGCTAGAAGAGAGTATATTTAGACTGGATGTTAGGAAGAAATTTTTTACAGCGAGGGTGATAAGACACTGGAACAGGTTGCCCAGTGCGGTTGTGGATGTCCCCTCCCTGGAGGAGTTTAAGGCCAGGCTGGATGTGGCCTTGAGCAACCTGGTCCTAGTGAAAGGTGTCCCTGCCTGTGACAGGGAGGTTGGAACTAGAGGATCTTTAAGGTCCCTTCCAACACGAACCATTTTATGATTCTATTCCATGAAGTGTCTGGTTTAACAACACACCCCAGGGTTTGCTTAGAAATACTGTGCCAGCTCTGTGTCCACAAGATGTCACTGTGGATTCTTAGCTTGCTTCTGCTCTTACCCCCTGCCTTATTGCTGAAAATAAAAGAGACAAATGTGTGCAACCCCTTTCTGCAGAAATTGCCTTTGAGACTGGAAGGGGGACTCATCATCTAAAAATCCCATTATTGAGCTGGGCTTGATCATTACCCATTAAAGGGATGTTTGCAGTCTTCAATGAGAGTGCAGTGAGTGGGCTATAGAGTGGGTGCAAGTCTCTGCTGGGAAAGTAGGGTGCTGGTTGGCCACCATTCTTCTCACAACATCCTCCTGGAGAAACTGGCTGCTCATGGCTTGGATGGGTGGATGCTTTGCTGGGTTAAATACAGGCTCAATACCAGAAAGAGATGAGGAAAGGGATTAAATCCAGTTCCTGGCAGGTCACAAGTGGTGTTACACAAGGCTCAGTACAGGGTCCAGTTCTCTTCAATATCTTTATCAGTGATATGGATGAGGGGATTGAGTGTACCCTCTGTAAGTTTGTAGGTCACACCAATTTTCCTGGGAGTGTTGATCTGCTCGAGTGTAGGAAGGCTCTGCAAAGAGATATGGTAGGCTGGATTGATGGACCAAGGTCGATAGGATGAAGCCCAAGAAAAAAAAGGCACCACAGGTGAGTGCCTCTCCCCTGAAATGGAAGTCACACTGTGGGGGATTGAATCCATTTTCAGTAAGTTTGCAGGTGACAGCAAGTGGAGCAGAAGCATCCATCTGCTTGAGGGGGGGAAGACTCTACAGAGGCATCCTAGCCAGGCTGGGCTGATGGCACGATTCCAAGTGCTGCATCTTCCACTTGGGCTACAACAAGGATTGGGGCAGAGTGGCTGGAAATTGCCCTGCAAAGAAAGACCTGTAGGTGTTGGTTGACAGCCAGCTGAACGTGAGCCAGCATATGATCAGGTGGCCAAGAATGCCAACAGCATCCTGGCCTGGATCAGCAACAGTGTGGCCAGCAGGACCAGGGAAAGGATTGTCTCCCCGGACTCAGCACTGATGAGGACACATCTTGAGTTCCTAGGTTCAGTTTTGGGCTCCTCACTACAAGAAAGGTTTTAAGGTGCTGGAACGTGTGCAGAGAAGGGCAGCAATGCTGGTGAAGGGTCTTGTGAGGAACAGCTGAGAGAACAGAGGCTGCTTAGTGTGGAGAAGAAGAGCCTGAGAGGAGATCTCGTTGCTCTCTACATAGGTAGTAGAAAGGCAGATGTTGGTCTCTTCTTCCTAGTAACAAGTGATAGGATGAAAGGAAATGTTCTCAAGCTGAACCAGGGGAGGTTTAGGTTGAATATTAGGAAACATTTCTTTCCTGAAAGAGTGGTGAGCCATTGCAACAGGCTGCCCAGAGAGGTGGTAGAGTCACTGTACTAGAGGTGTCCTGGGTTCTGTTGCAGCCACTATTCTGCAAACAAGAGCCTCTGGGTTCAATCATTTTGTGCAGCTTTGGGACCCATTTAGCAGATGCCAATAAGCTTGTTGGAAGGGTTTATATAAATCAATGCAAACCCAAACAAATTCCGTGAGATAACCCTCAAACAATTGTTTAATCCCTGTTACTCCCTACAGCCTGGGCCAGGAGTTTAATCAGGCTTCTCAAGAGACCACTGTAGTGTTTGTCCCTGAAAATCAGTGTCATTGACATGGTGTTATTGGAACAATAATACACCTGTTGCTGCTGTAAATGACTATTTAATATCCAGAAATTGCTCTGGTTTCTGAGAGATCAATGAGAAGTAATTTATCTTCTGTCGCAGGGGAATTTATGATTATGCCTTTAATCTTATTATAGCTCTCAAGAAAATCAAATCAAGCCTCATTACAGCAAGGCAGTGGCACAGAGAGAGTGTAGGTTAAGGTTTTGTGGGCATGTCCATCACAAAACTTGTATTGTTAGGAGGCATAACTCTGTTGTGTGGATTGGCTCTGAGCTAAAGTTTGGCAAAGTGGTCTTAGCACTGTGGGAGCTCATTTTCAAGTACAGTTCCAAAGAAATAATGCTTGTGTGTGTGAATGATAAGAGTCAGTAAAATACAGATTTACGAGGGGCAGATAGAGCTACATTTAGGTTTCTGTTCATTAAACATGTGAAAGGAAAAAAAATCTGTTTCTCTTTCCAATATAGCTGCTCAGGATAACTGAACTCAGACAGTCTTTGAGCACCTAAAGAAGCAGGTTTAATCCTGGTCTCACTGAAGCCTGACCCAAACTTTCAATTGATTTCAGAAGGGTGTAAATTTTTATCTAAATCATAGAATAATTTGCGTTGGAAAAGACCTTTAAGATCTTCAAATCCCACCGTTCTCTAAATCTACTAAATCTGGCCTTAAACCATGTCCCTCAGCATCACATCTCTGCCCCTTTGAAAGAACTCCAGGGATGGGGATTATACCACCTCCATGGGGAGCCTGTTTCAGGCTTTGAGAACCCTTTAAATCATTATATGCTTAGTCAGAAACAGGGTTTCTTTCCCACTCTCAGAGGAATTGACTGTGAATTTTCCTCATGGTTTGCATTTGGGCTGCATCAAGAGGAGTGTGGTCAGCAGGTCAAAAGGAATGATTCTTCCTCTTTCCTCTTGTGAGACATCACCTCAAATACTGCATCCAGTTCTGGTGTCTCCATAAGAAGGACACAGAACTGTTGGAGTGAGTCCAGAGGAGGGCAACAAGGAGGATACAAGAGCTGGAACACCTCTGCTATGAGTATAGCTTAAGGGAGCTAGGCTTGCTTGGCCTGGAGAAGAGTTCACAGGGACTCTATAGCTGCCATCCAATATCTGAATGGGACCTACAGGAAAGCTGGAGAGGGACTTATCAGAAGGGTTTCTAGTGACAGGGCTAGCTGAGGGAGGGTAGGTTTAGACTGTATTTTAGGAAGAAATTCTTCAGTAAGAGAGTGGTGAGACTCTGAAATAGGTTGCCCAGAGTGGTTGTGGATGCCTCCTCCCTGGAGGTGTTTAAGGCCAGGATGGATGAGGCTTTGGACAATCAAGTCTAGTTGAGAGGTGTCCTTGCCCGTGGCATGGAGTAGATGATCTTTGAGGTACCTTCCAATGTAAGCCACTCTGTGATTCTATGATTCTGTGATTTGGTGTTATTGGTGTCCATAGTGTGAAGTGTCAAATCCATGTAAATTGGAGAGGATGAGCTGCCTCATTAGATATGAGCAGAACCGTCTCCAGCTCCGCTGAATTCAATACCAAACGCTCTCTTGATTTTGACATTCAGAAAAAATGGTGGTCAAATATTAAGATATTGCCAGATATGCACAGATAGTAAAAAATCAGTAAAAATAAAGGATATTCCTGTGCTTAAGGATTACCTAATAGCTTGGATTGTCACTGCTGATCCAAATGAGATGGCGTTTTAGTTTCAGGACAGCAGCAAGCTGTTGCCTTATCCTAACCTCAACATTTCTTATGGAATGAAACAATATTGGGCATGTGCAGAGATGGAAAAAAGAGGGGAATTCCCCTCCCCCCCCCCAACTTGGCAACTCTCAGTGTGCTTGTTATTTGGGGGTCAATGGGGAGAAAATTGAGTGGGCGTGGGACTATTCTCCTCTGACAAGTGATAGAACAAGAGAAAATGGCCTCAAATTGCACCAGGGCAGGTTTAGGTTGGGTGTAAGAAGAAAGATTTTACTGAAAAGGTTCTCAAAGACCAGAGCAGGCTGCCCAGGGAGGTGGTTGAATCCCCATCCCTGGAGATGTTTTAAAGAGGCAGAGATGTGGTGCTGTGGGGCATGGTTTAACCCCAGGCTTGGTAGAGTTAGAGAATGGTTAGACTTGATCTTAAAACTCTTTTCCAACTCAAACAATTCTATGATTCTAAAAGTAACCAGCCAAACATTGACATTTTCACAGATCCTAAGGTGAGAAAGAATCATGATGGTCCACTCTGATCTGCTGCACAACAGCCTTTTTCCCCAGGCCTTTTATTTACATGTACTGAAGTTAAGCAACCATAATAATGCTTAGAGCTCATGGAGGAGAACAACAAGGAGATGAAAGCTCAAGTGTGTAGTTTCACATACCAGATCGCATGTTCATTATTTATTCAGTTAAGCTGATGGGCAGAAAATTACCACCGTGTTCGGAACATTCAGGATGTTTATCCTAAGGAAAAGCTAAGTTTGGGGCTCAGAGTGGAAGATTTGCTGCTGGGAAGGGCATAAGCAGAGGTGCTGTTCCTCCCTTTGTCCACTTCTTCTGACATGTATTTTATTTTTTGTCCTTAGACATAATAAGAAAGTTCTTCACAATGAGAATGGTGAAACACTGGAACAGGTTGCCTAGAGATGTGATGGAGGCCCTCATTCCTGGAGACATTCAAGGTCAAACGTGATGGGGCCTTGAGTAACATGACCTAAGTCTACTTCATGGGCTTGCTCTATCATAGAATCACAGAATCCTAAAATGGCTTAGGTTGGAAGGGGTCTTAGAGATCACCTACTCCAACTTCCCCACCATGGACAGAGATGCCTCTCATCCAGACTTGGCTGCTCAGGGTCTCATCCAATCTGGCCCCAAACACCCCCAGGGAGGAGACAGCCACAGGGTCCCACCAACCTTGTACTGAAGAGCATCTTACTCAGACCCAGTCTAAACCTGCTCTCCCTCAGCTTAAAACTATTCCCCCCAGTCTTGCCACCAGACACCTTTAAGAAAAGTCCCTCTCCAGCCTTCCTGTAGGATCCTTTCAAGTATTGGAGGGCAGCTAGAAGGACCCTGCAGAGTCTTCTCCAGGCTGAACCCCAGCTCCCTCAGCCTATCCTCATAGCAGAGTTATTCCAGCTCTCAGATCATCTTCATGTCCCTTCTCAGGACTCACTGCAACAGCTCTGTGTTCTTCTTATGGAGACACCAGAACTGGATACAGTATTTGAGGTAGGGTCTCACAAGAGCAGAGTAAAGGGGAAGAATCATCTCTTGACCTGCTGGTTGCACTCCTCTTGATACAGCCTAGGCTATGATTTGGCTTCTGGGCTGCGTGAGCACAGTGCTGGTTCAGGATGAGCTTCTCATGAATCAACACCCCCAAGCCTCTTTCTTGAGGGCTACTCCCAACCCCCTCTGGACACAGACTTGTGTCTGGGATTGGCCCCAGCCAGGTGCAGGACCTTGCACACTGACATGCTGAACCTCATGACGTGGTCACTTGCCCACTTCACAAGCCTCTCAAGATCCCTCTGGATGACATCCCTTCCCCTTCTGGGATTCTGTGTGATTCTGTGATCTTGCCCACTGTGACCTCTGGCCACCAGTGACTTTCCTTCTATACTAACACCTAGCAGCTTTCTCTCCATCAATTCTTTCATCCTCTTATTTTCTTTCTCCTACCACCAGCCTGTCTGCACAACACCCTTAGTCCTCTCTTAGTATCTCAAATGTGTGGCTTCCTTCTGTGGACATGTTTGTGTCCTCTTTGGGTGTCTAATTCCTTTACAGTCAGGTGTTAGAGTCTTCACCTCTGGAGGCACTCAAAATTCACCTGGACATGTTCCTGTGTGACCTTTTCTAGGCTTTGGCAGGGAGGTTGGACTTGATGATCCCCAGAGGACCCTTCCAACCCCTCCCATTCTATGCTTCTGTGATAGGAGCAAAGAAGGACCCAGACTTCCCTCAGCAGAATGATCATCTGTGTTATTTTCTTTTCCTCAGTGTGATCCACACACTCCTCTCTATCATCCCCCTAATCTCTTCTTTTCTCCTGATCTAGACTTCTCTCTTAATGCTTCAAAATGTATATTGTCATAACATATTCTACCAACATTAATTATGGTGAGGAATACCTGGCTCCTTGGAGACCCTGTGAAGACTCCTTCTAAGGTGAGCAGCCAAGGAGCAGGGCAAGAGCAGTAGACCCAAGGAGCAGGGCAAGAGTAGCAGACCATTCTATCATATTTTTCTTTATCTGTGCTTCAAGTAATGCATGAAGACAGGGACCATTCCTGGTGGGGAGCAAGGGAGCTTTTAAGAAATGGTGTAAAGGATAAAGTCCCTTTTCTAATCCCTGGTAAACAGCTTGCTGAATGCTTTTCTCAGTGACGGTAAGTGACATTGAAAATGCTCTTTCACCCTGAGAAAAGGACTCTATTTTAAGGTAGAAAAGAATCCCACATGCCATGACAGAGTTTTAGTACAAGAATGAGAAAATCTTTGGGGTTGGGACTGGAGCTGGAGAGGGTTTGTTCACGAGGTATGAAAATCCCAGAGCTAAAAAGGGCTAACAACTGATTTTTTTGCCACTGAGTAGTGCTGACTTTCCAGAGGATTAGAGTTAAATTTATAGTTTTATATTTTATTTATGGAATTGTATTTTTGACTAAAGTGAACAGCTGGGTGCTATTGCTTTTAGTTTCTGGCAGATGCCAAATGAGGTCAGTTACAGAGTTTGAACTGATGCATGTGGGGTGAGCACTAGAACTAAGTCCCCTGCACAGAGCACTTAGATTAAAGGGCCACATGCAACTTTAAGAGGATTTGATCCACTTTGCAGGAGGAGCTGCTGTCTTAATTATCCCCAGTTCAGGCTGGCAGCATGATTAATGTGCAAAGACAAGTGTGCAAATAGAGTGCTGGTGGCAGTGTATCTGTCTGTGTAGTTGGTTGTGTTTGTGGTGTTTGGGATTTCTACCTACACCTATGGAATTGCTTGACTTAGGATTTTGGAAGTTATTGAAATTAAACTCGTGACAGAGAAATTTCCAGTAAGACCTTTACCAACACTCACAAGTATGTGAGTTGTCCTGCCAACATGAGGAGAACCTTATGAAGGTCAAGAAGGTAATGTCCTGTGTCTTTATATGTATCTATGTCAGGACAATCCTTGATATCAATACAGGCTGGGAGATGATGAGATTGAGAACAGCCCTGCAGAGAAGGACTGTGCAGAGAAGGTGGATGAGAAGCAAAACATGAGCCAGCAATGTGCCCTTGCAGCCCAAAAGGCATGGCCAGCAGATGGAGAGAGGCTACTCTGCCACTCTGCTCTGCTCTGGTGAGACCTCACCTGCAAGAGAGTTTGGTTTGCATTTGAGTCCTGTTTGGCTAAACATGACATTGGGTTTTTCTAAGGCTTGCTGAACACAGCTTGTCTCTTCTTGTCACTGTCTTAATGTTTACTTTCTCCTGCTAGCTTCATATAATTTCTCTCATTTAATGCCACCTTACTGCCTTAACTAATGCCACAAGCTAACAACACAGAGAAGGATCTTTCTTGTCTAGTTTACACCCAGCTGCATTAGAATTCTGGTTACAAATATCTGAATGGTTGTGGAGGATGAGGTCTCTGAGCCATCCTCCCAGGGGCTGAGTAATCAAATATAATTATTAATTAGTGTAAGGATGCTATTGTAGCCTAAGTGTTTGTGTGTATAATTTCAAAGTACATTGCACATAATCAGATGTTCAGGATTATTTCCATTTCAATTAGGTTTCTTCTTCTCTAAAATACAAATAGGAAAGGGAGGAAGCTCTTTAAATAAGAACACTAAAAAAAAAAAAGAAAAAAAAAGAAAAAACAGGAAAAAATTCTTCACTTTGAGGGTGCCAGAGCCCTGGAGCAGGCTGCCCAAAGATGTTGTGGAGTCTCCAAAGCTGCATGGACATCGTGATCCTGTGTGTTTCAGTCTAGGTGACCCAGCTTTGGACTCAATGATCTTTAGAGGTCCCTTCCAACCTGTACCATTCTGTGATTCTGTGATGAAATACCAGGAGGCTGTTGTACCAAAACAGATTTCACTGAAATAGGGCTATTTTCGATGAATTTGATGCAGGAGGAAGTCTCTATGTAGAGATAATTGCATGTGTTGTTATTGTCACAAACAAGTCAATACCTTAAGTGGCCTCTGCTCTTAATCTATATTTCAAATTTCAAAGGAGATGATACTGGCAAGGGCAGACTATATCCAGAATTCATTCATGGTGTATTGGTCATAGACTCATAGAATTATAAAGGTTGAAAAAGATCTCCAAAATGATCAAGTCCAATTGTCAACCCATCACCACCATACCCAGACTTCAGGCTAGGAGAACTCAAGCTAGGAACAAATGTGACCAAAACTGTATCTACACTGGAGTGTGGTTTAATGGCCATGGTGGTCTTAGGTTGACAGTTGAACTCCAAGGTCTTAGAGACTTTTCCAGCTGAAACAATGATATGATTTTATGATAGGGGGCAATGTTAGATTAGATATGCTGATTTCTGAGAAAGGCTGGCTCACCACAAGTGAGTTAACTTACTTCACCAGGGAAGTCTTAACCTCTTTCCTCTCATTTACAACAAGGTTTTAGTGTGTGCTATGGATGATGACTGTAAGGAATGTGTTAATTTATGCGACCCTTCAAATCAAACACGTGAAAGAGTGAGCTGAGCAGATAATAAACCAATCCTCTGTTAGCTACTGTGGTGCTTTGGGGAGTTTGACCCTATCACAAATTTTACAGTGACAATTTCCAGGTTGTAGAGAAGCCTGGATGGATCTGAGAAAGCAATTTGGTTGAAAATGATCTCTTTCTCCCCTAGCTTCTAAAAGCACACAACTGCAATCTCTTTATGTCAGCTGCTGGCCAGTTAAAAAAAAAGGTAATACTTTTTCATGAGATCTATTCAGAGTTGTTAAACAAATTCTTTTTAAATCCTCTGGTTCTGGATATTTGGACAGCATTAGATTTGGGTTTTGTGTAGAGACCAAACCATCTGACTGATTTAAGTACAGTATAACCTGGGAAAGAAACATCTCTCCTTATGTGGAAGTTTTGTACTGGGTTGGATTTTTTCTTTTTCAGTTTTCGATGGGGGGAAAGTTGTTCTGATTACTAAAAATGTTCCTGGGGAAAATAATGATAATAATAATAATAATAATAATAATAATAATAACAACAACAATTATTATTATTTTTTTAAAGGATGTTAAAATCTCATTTTTAGGCAACTTTGGCCAGGAATATCCCATATTTTCTAAAAAGCCACTTCTGGCACAGCTCCTAAGTCTGTACTTCCACACGTGCAGAATAATAGGTGACTGTCACCGCAGCTTTAAGCAAATTAGACAAAGCAAGTTATGCCAGCTAGCACAGCAGCAGGTACATCATAAGTTGGTAAGAGTGATTTGTAAGGTAGGTGTGGGTAAGGCTATATGTAGGTCTAGGTGGTCACCAGAGACAGGTGAAAGAGCTCTGGGGCAAGGGACAGAAGTATATGGGGTTTGGTGCACTGTGTAAACAAGGAAAACTGGATTTGACTTGGAAATAAACACATTTTTAAAGTAAAGGTATTTCTCACACATGATTACAGCTGCCAGATATTTACAGTAGAAAAGTGCTTTGCTCACCCTGCACCACAGCTGTCATTATAGTCACATCAAATCAGAACACTCTCAAGGCTGATGGACATTATCAGACTGTGATGCAGGAAGAACAGGAGCATGTTTGTATGGGTGAGCATATAAATACTACATAAATTATGTTCCTGTCTGAGAATTGTGAGGAGAATAGAGTGAAAGATGTTCTAGAGTAATTATTTTGAGCATTTTAGGTATCATGGATTTATAGATCCATGATAACGCTGGAAAGGAGCTTGATGATTATCCAGTTTCAATCCTCTTGCCATGGACAGTCACAGCTCCCACTACATCCAACCTCGCCTTGAGCACTTCCAGAGAGGTGGCATCCACAACCTCCCTGAGCAACCTGTTCCAGTGTCTCACCACCCTCACAGTAAAGAATTTCTTCCTAATATCCAGTCTGAATCTATCCTTTTCAAGCTCAAATCCATTGTCCCTCATCCTATCACTACAAGCCCTGGTAAAAAGTCCCACCCCAGGTTTCTTTAGGCTTCAGGTACTGGAAGGCTGAACTAAGGTCTCCCAGGAACCGCCTCTTCTCCAGGCTGATTAGCCCAACTCTCTCATCCTGTCCTCATAGGGGAGCTGCTTCAGCCCTCTGATCATCTTTGTGGCCCTCCTGTAGACTTGTTCGAGAAGCTCCATGACGCTCTTATGCTGGGGGCCCCAGAACTGGACACAATACCCTGGGTGGGGTAGTCTATAATCTCAAAACCCATCACAGTCCAGAAGATCTTCCACACAGAGTTAGGAAATTTCATATCACAGTATGATCTTTCTTAAAGGGAAGAATGGAGTCAGATTTGAGTGGTTTTCTGAAGTTACTTCAGTTTCTCATACACTCACAAAATTAAGTATAATTTTGTGTTACCATGGTGCTATTGATGGCTGTAAAAGCTCCTGATCTGGAAAAGAGAAGGTAAGAGCATTTGTGGTGAAGGAGGTCCTCTCTTTGCAATTTTTTTCCTGCTTTCAGTTCTTTATAACACTCCTGAAGAATTTCAGTTCATCCCTGTAGATCTTTATGCCCTCGCCTCCATGTTTCTCTGTCCTGGAAGTAAATAATCTGAGGTGAGTTCTATAACCACTTTTGAATCTGTTGGCTAATAGGTCAAAAATGGCAGGATCATGTCATTGTGAATCCACCTTTGGTTTAGAACTAACATAGTGTGGCCTAGAAGAAACCTATAACTCTCTTTCCTTCCATGCATCAACCTTACATAGGGTAGCTTCTATTAAAAATTCAAAGAATGGTTGCAACTCTCACAATCAAGAGCTGCTGCTGCTAAGAGATGTTCAATGGTGCTACAGAAATGGGCACAATGTAACCACTTTCCCCCTCTTCTTCATGTGGGAAAAGATTGTGTCATGTCAAATTTTAGTGTGTGTAATTCCAATTTCGGTGACAGCAGATCACCTCGTGCTCAATAATTCACAAGAATGTTGCTGTACACTAATAAACTGGTTAATAAAACATCCATTTTGGGATGAAAGAAGACTGTAGGAAAGATTTTCTAAAGTCTTGGCATTCATAAGTCTTCTGTTAGAAAATGTGAGGTTTACAGCATACTCGATTTGGGGAACTGAGTCTGAGATCATACAATCATAGCTTCGCTTTGGTTGGGCCACCATCGAGATCATCAAGTCTGATTCTACCACATCTGGTGCTAAACCATGTCCATCAGTACCACATCTCTGTGTCTTTTCAGCACCTCTGGGGATGGGGCTGAATGTCTATGCATCTGGTTCTACTTATTTATCTCCTTCACCTTATCCTGCTTGAGAGTGGTGAGAGCCTGGAATGGGTTATCCAGGGAGGTGGTTGAGGCCCCATCCCTGGAGGTGTTTAAGGCCAGGCTGGATGAGGCTCTGACCAGCCTGATCTAGTGTGAGGTGTCCCTGTCCATGGCAGGGGGGTTGGAACTAGATGATCCTTGTGGTCCCTTCTAACCCTGACTGATTCTATGATTCTATGATTCTGCTTCATTTCATTATCTAATGTTACTCCGGACGATCTAGCTCTGATGTTAAAAATGCTGGAAAAGCAAGATACTTTACCTATCACATTCAACCATCAAGCATGCTCTTTGGGAGACTTATTCCTGATCCACATGTTCTAGCAATCTGAATTAAAAATCTGGATGGTGGTTCAACATCATCTGTTATCTGCTCATGGGCAATTTTTCTGTCACTACTTGATGGCACTTTAGCCTACTTATTTAATCTCATAGCTGCTTAATGTAGTTTGTTTTATGCATGATCTAGTCAAGATCAGATAGAAAAACTGTAACTTAATGCACTAGAATTTATCTCATCCATTGGCCAAACCTGCAGCAAGAACAGTGGATATAAATCAGTGAAAACAGAGCAACTATGCCTTGAAAGACTGTGCTGGATCCTGTGAAAGTCCTGTGAAAGAAGAGATGTGCTGAGGGACATGGTTTAGCCCCAGACTTGGTAGAGTTAGATAATGCTTGGTCTTGATGCTCTCAAAGGTCTTTTCCAACCCAAACAATTCTATCATTCTTTGTATACAAAGAGTTTCTGATAGGAATGTATATCAAAATGTATTTGAAAAAGCTTAAAACCAAGTCCAAAGTGTGAAGCATCTTCTGGTTTGAAAAGTAACTGTTACAAAACGAGGCAGATGTATGGATTGTAATGGGATTAAATCATGCTAGTAAATCAATTTGGGAATTGCTTTCATATTTTGAGATGCAAAGAGCTCTGAAAATTAGAATATCCTGGGTTATTCATCTCACAGTTATGAATGTTGTCTCTGAAGAACACAAGAGTGGTCTGAGCCAGCTGTTACACTGCCTGACCACCCAGTCTGAGGCCTTTCTCATGTTAAAACCTGCTGTGTGGTAAGCTGCAAATTGAGAGGAGCATTTTCCAACCACCCAAATCTTTTCTATTTTTGTCCCTTTTAAGCTCTTTAACCTGCTACTGCCTTAATTCCAACCAATAAAAATAAGCTTGAGTGACATGACCAACTTTAATTTTGTGAGGGAATGGGGAGGGCAGAGAAAGGGAGCAGCTTCTATAGATAATCTGCACAGTCACTGTAGTAAATTGGCAGTTACTGTGGCAAATGGTGTGAGCAAAAAGAGAAATATTGCAGTGTGATCTCACTCCAGACATTTTACTCCAGGAAGAAAAAAGGTTTAAGGGAAATAAAAGTAACCTTTTCTTAGGTGGGCTAGCTGATATATACCTCCATATACAGTTATTTCTCTCTAGGAACAAGCCATGGGATGAGAGGAAATGGCCTCAAGTTGCACCACAGGAGGATTAGATTGGACATTAGAAGAAACTCCTTCACTGAAAAGGTTCTCAAAGACTGGAAGAGGTTCTCCAGGGAGGTGGTTGAATCCCCAGCCCTGGAGGTGTTTCAAAGAGGCAGAGGGACATGGTTTAAGACCAGATTTGGTAGAGTTAATGGTTGAACTCAATGATCTTGAGTGTCTAATCCAATGGAAACAATTCTATGATTATTTTATCCTCATTCAAACGTCTTTAGTTATGATAATTAAGAAGTCAGAACAGACTTTCAACTCATCAGCTGAACAAAACCTCTAATGAATACATTTTGAAGACTATCATGATATATTACTAATATTAGTCAGAATGCACAGACTTTGTTAGTAGGAAATAGCATTTTCTTCTCAAAGCCATCCTTACCAGACGTGACAGACATAAAGTGCTGCAAGATATCAAGTGCTGTGCCTGAAAAATTACTGACTGATTTAAAATTAAAAATACAGTAACTGTCAAGTCAGTGGCATAAATTGCATAAGATTCACTAGAACGTCCTTTTTGAGCTAGTCCTTTAGATTATTTGTGCCAGGTTTGTTGTAATTCAGGAGTACTCAGCGTTCAAAGCCAGGCTGGATGGGGCTTTGAGCAACCTGGTCTAGTAGGAGGCATCCATGCCCATGGAAGGGGGTTGGAACTAAATGATCTTTAAGGTTCCTTCCAATGCAAACCATTCTATGATTCTGTGTTTACACTTGTGCAGATAAAACTTATTGATAAGACCTTTCATTAGGCAGCAATACAGAAAATGGAGCCGATCGATAAGCCCAGCTCTTATTAAGGCTCTCTGACATTTCCTGCTCTAATTAGCAAAGATATTTATTGGTTTTTCATTAACAAGATAAACCATTATGGACTTTTGGAAAGTCCATAAATGCAGTGAGCAGAAGCTGTGGTTCACTTGTTCACTGGCATCAAGAAAGGCAACAAAGCTGGTGATGGGACTAGAGAAGTAGTTTTATGATGAGAGGCAGAGGGAACTGGGGTTGTTTAGCCTGGAGGTTGGAGTCAGGTGGGGGTTGGTCTCTTCCCCCTAATATCAGGTGACAGAATGAGAGGAAATGGCCTGAAATTGTACCAGGGGAGGTTTAGATTGGATATTAGGAAAAATTTCTTTCCTGCAAGAGTGGTCAGACACTGGAACAGGCTGCCCAGGGAGATGGTCTGGAGGTGTTTAAAGCCAGGCTGGATGAGGCTCTGGCCAGCCTGATGTAGTGTGAGGTGTCCCTGCCCATGGCAGGGGGGTTGGAACTGGATGATCCTTGTGGTCCCTTCCAACCCTGACTGATTCTACGGTTCTATGATTCTATGGTGGAGTCACCATCCCTGGGAGTGTTCAAGAACTGCATAGACATGGTTTGGTGGCCACGGTGTCTTAGGCTCATGAGGGGACTTGATGAACTTAGAGGTCTTTTCTAAACAAAACAATTCCATGACTGATTCTATGATTTTCTTTTATTGTAAAGAAACAGAAGAAACCTTGTGCATCATGAACTTGGAGGAAAAAGAAGGGGGAAAACATCATTATTTGCACAGCAGCCAGATATTTCTGCCACTTCCCCCCCCAGCTTTATATTATTGCCTTTTATTTTTGAAGATAGCTTTGAAGCACTCAATAAACATCTAATTATATGGGTGTCTGACTGCAGAATTAGTTCTATTTATTTTAATAGAACTCTGTGTAAGGTAATGGGCTACTGTTTATAAATAAATATTTCAGAGGGAGAATTCTATGCTACTCTGTAGAATTAAGAGTAGGAATAAGGGGACACAATTAAGGAAATAGGGCTTATTCTATCAGGATTTGTTTTCAGTATGAAAAAGTAGATCTGGATATTCATTAAAGTTTTGGCTGGACAATTCCTTGGAGAACATTACAAGGAAGGGAAATTGGTGCACAATCTAACTGTCTTTTTATCCCTCTTATTTCTTTAGGTCTTTCATGATAAGAGAAGAAGTTAATCTATTAACTTCTAATAATAGATTAATAGATTAATTAATCTATTTTTCCTCCCCATTACCTGTTTTCATTTTTGGTTATGCTGATGTATCCTCAGCAACTACACCTCCCAAATGGAGAAGAATATTACCAGTGGTTGGCTACAAACTCTGTAGGTGACAGGGCTAGCACCCATTGATTAACTTGTTCTTGTTCAGTGTCTCAGCACTGAAGAACAGAGATTGTTAGGGCTCCTGAGAAACTTAGAAACATAGAAATTTTTCTTCTACTACTACTACTGCTGCTGCTCTTGCTGCTGCTGCTACTGCTACTACTATTACTGCTGCTACTGCTACTACTACTGCTGCTGCTACTACTACTACTTATTATCTCAAGTCACATGAACATTTAGAATGTTGTGTCCAGTTCTGGGCTCCCCGGTTCAAGAGAGACACAGAACCACTGGAGGGAGTCCAGAGATGCTGAGGGTCCTGAAGCATCTCTGTGAGGAGGGAAGGCTGAGAGACCTGGGGGCTGTATAGCCTGCAGATGAGCAGCCTGAAAGGAGATCTTTTCAGTGGTGTCCAGTGAGAGGAAAAGGGACAATGAGCACAAACTAGAACACCAGAAGTTCCATCTGAACATGAGGAAAAACTTTGCTGTGAAGGTGGCAGAGCTCTGGAGCAGTTTGCCCAGACATGTTGTGGAGTTTCCTTCTCTGGAGGCTTTCAAAACCCACCTGGACATTGTGATCCTGAGCAACCTAGTCTAGGTGAATCTGCATTAGGCAGTGGGGTTGGACTGGATGATCCCCAGAGGTCCCTTCCAACTTTTACCATTCTGTGATTCTGTGATTCTTTGATTCTTTGATTCTGTGATTCTGTGACTGTTTTGTCCATTTAAGTTTTGTTATTTCCAGCACTTCCTTAGTTATTTGCAAAATGCCTTTAGCTGAACTGTAATACTGGGTTTGAAGAGGTGGAATCATGACTGCTATGATAAAAATAAAAGTAAAAACACCTTACTCTGAAGACATATCACCAGATTATTTCTATCTGAACCAAATGATCTGCAAATCTGCTGTGATGCTTGATGCCAGTGCAGAACACCAGGAGTTTAAAAGGGTCCATCTCATAGTGCCATGAATTATTCAGCCCCTGGGATTATTTAGGCATGCAACACAGTACGTTGCAAAATGACTTTTCCAGCTAAAATGGAGAGTGATGAATTTGCCTCTAGGATGTGTGTTTTCATCAATATTTACTGAGAAAGCCATCTGAATGATCAGACTTGAACTGCCACAACCAAAAGTCTTCTACATACATAACTTTCAGCTCAGTGTTCCCAGCCAAATAACAAGGAAAAGGCCAAGTTACATTGTGTACAGGTAGGGGGCTTTCAAAGGCTTTTGCTCAGTTTGCTTCTCTGCTGTCAATTATTAGGTGAGATTTCTTTTCTCTCTCCTCTTGTAAGTATACAAATGAATTATTAGGGGACTTGAGCATCTCCCCTGTGAAGAGAGACTGAGAGCCCTGGGGCTATTTAGTCTGGAGAAGAGAAGACTGAGAGGGGATCTGATCAATGTCTATCAATATCTGAGGGGTGGGTGTCAAGTGGAGGGGGCCAGGCTCTTTTGGGTGGTTCACAGTGATAAGACAGGGAACAATAGGTTCAAACTTGAACATAGAAGATTTCATCTCAACACAAGGAGAAACTTCTTTCCAGTGAGGGTGACAGAGCACTGGAACAGGCTGCCCATGGGGGTTGTGGAGTCTCCTTCTCTGGAGACTTTCCAAACCCAACTGGATGCATTCCTGTGTGTGCAGACTACCCTGAGTGATCCTGCTCTGTCAGGGGGGTTGGACCTGATGATCTCTTGAGGTTCCTTCCAATCTCTGATATACTGTGATACCGTGAGACTATGATAGTGGGAATGAGTTCACTGTCTCTTTGGAGACATTTGAAACCTGCCTGGATGCATTCCTGTGCAGACTACCCTAAGTGATCCTAGGGTAGGTGGGTTGGACTCAATGATCTCTGGAGGTTCTTTCCAACCTCTAATGTTCTGTGGTTCTGTGCTTCTGTGAAATATTTCCTGTATGTATGAAGTTGTAAGGTGGCTTTGTCACTGCAGGTGTCTTCACCAGACCTCACAAAACAGGGTGCTTTATAAAAGAACCTAGAAGCATCTTCCAGTCTACCCTCTGTAGAATATTTTAGGTGCTTAAAATTAGGCAGCCATATACATTTCTAAGCATTGCAATCTTGGTCTCAATTTGCACATAAAGCTAAGCAAACCTAACAGTTAATTCCAGGATCTATAAACCCAGTGCAGAAAAGATGCAATCAAATGTGAACCACTCAAGAAACAAAGAAATACTTTCTTGCAAATCAAATAATACCATAATCATTATTTATTAGCTTGATTTGGGCTATGAACAGTGCTAGGATTGGCAAGGATTCCTTTTTAGGCCCCAAAAGTTTAGTCTCACTGCTTTTTAAGGATTTTTTATGTATTCACAAGCTCTCAACAGTTACCTTGGCACTTCACTGAAATACACACATCCTGGGCAGCCTGTTCCAGTGCTCTGTAACACTCACTCTAAAGAATTTTCTCCTCACGCTGAGGAGAAATCTTTGTTCAAGCTTGAACCTGTTGTTCCTTGTCTTATTATTGCGTACCACCAAAAAGAGCCTGGTCCCCTCCACTTGACACCCACCCCTCAGATATTTATAAACATTGAGTAGATCTCCTCTCAGTCTTCTCAAGCCTAAACAGCCCCAGGTTTCCCACTCTCTCTTCTTAGGAGAAGTGCTCAAGTCCCCTAACCATCCTCATGGCTCTCTGTTGGACTCTCTCCAGCAGGTCCCTGTCTCTGTTGAACTGGGGAGCCCGAAATTGGACACAGTATTCCAGGTGTGCTCTCACTAGAGCACAATAGAGGGGGAGAAGAACCTCCATAGACCTTCTGGACACACTTTTCTTGATGCACCCCAGGATCCCATTTGCTCTCTTGGCCACCAGGGCACATTGCTGTCACGTGGGGAACTTGCTGTTCACCAGGACTCCAAGGTCTTTCTCCATGGAGCTGCTTTCCCCCTTCCATTTGACCTTGCTTGGTGCAACTCCTGGGGTGTTTAAATAGCCCACTGAGGCTGTGGCTCTGCCCATGCCTTGCCTGCCTCTATCATGAGAGTGGGTGGCTTGGTGAGGGAAGTTGCTTGCCAGGTTGGTGCCAGTTGTGGGAGAATAAAAATGATTCATTATTTTCTGTATTCACTCTCTGTAATGACTAGACTTGCAATAATAATAATAATAATAATAAGTATTTTTATTGGACTGCTAAGATTGCAATTGCACTAAGTCCTTGCCTTTATATATGAGGTATGTTTCTTTTTTTCACTGCAAGAAGATTTCATATGTAACAGAAGCACACAGAACAATGTTCCTTTGTCACATGAGTTATTTCTGATCTGTGGTGCCCCACAGAAAACCCCCATTTTAAGTCTTTAAACCCACTGTTCTCCAGAAAATGTTCATCCTTTATCTCATATTGTGTGACTAATTGTACAGAGGGATAACCAGCTGTACAGAGCAATCTTCCTTGGGGCAGCCAAAGGCCGTTATAGATTGTCTTCCTTTGTGGTAGCTGTGCCTCTACTTTTACCAAGACAAAATGTGGATGGATAGTTTAAATGGAGAAAGACTTTGAGATAACAGATGATTCCTAAGAGTTTAGTTTATCTAATAAGCCAGAAAATTCAAAAAAAGTGAGCCAGATTCATCTGCTGTAGTGCTGGAAATGTACAAGACTGCCTTAAAGTGGAGTTTTCTGTTCCTTCAGGCAAAACTATACATCAGAGGATCTTTTGTGTGTCTTTTATTGGCAAATAGAGAGGAACATCCACAAAGAAAGACGCTCCTCTGGAATCTTGATAAAGACCTTTGTTGAGCAGTCCAGCTTTGCAAATCAGGTAAGCTGCTGAACAGGGCTGGGCAAAGCATAGATGCAAAACATAGTCAGCTAAAGAGGAGCTTTGTGTCCAAGCAGGGGCACTAAAGCTGCTCTATCACAGGGTGGAATTCTTTTAACAGGTTCATAGATTGCATTGTGTTGGAAGGGACCCTCAAAGGGCATCTTGTCCAAACCTGCTGCAGTCAGCAGGGACACCTCTAACTAGATCAGGCTGCCCAGGGTCACATCAAGTCTGATCTTGAATTTCTCCAGGGATGGGGCCTCAACCACATCCCTGGGCAACTTGTTCCAGTATTTTACCATTCTTATTGTAAAGAGCATTTTTTCCACTCTTTTCTTTTCTTTCCTTTCCTTTTCTTTTTTCTTTTCTTTTCTTTTCTTTTCTTTTCTTTTCTTTTCTTTTCTTTTCTTTTCTTTTCTTTTCTTTTCTTTTCTTTTCTTTTCTTTTTCCCCAAAACTGTAAGTTAGTATCAGAAACAGAGACTCATATTGGCTGTATAAAGTGTCCCTTGAGAAGAGAAGGCTCTGGGGAGACCTCATAGCAGCAGTCCCTCCCCAAGAAGGCTGGGGAGGGACTTTTTACAAGGGCTTGTTGAGACAAAGCAAGGAAGAGGGTAGATTTAGACTGGATGTTACAAAGGAATTCTTTCCAGTGAGGGTGGTGAGACACTGGAACAGGTTGCCCAGGGAGGTTGTGGATGACCCCTCCCTGGAGGTGTTCAAGGCCAGATCGGACAAGGCCTTGAGCAGCATAGTCTAATGGAAGGTATCCCTGCCCATGGCAGGGAGATTGAAACTAGATGATCTTTCAAGTCCCTTTGAACCCAAACCACTTTATTACCCTGTGATTACCTCAGTCATGCTCCATAAATTAGACATTTGCTCAGGACACCTCTTCATTTCATCCCACGTTTATTTTTCCCTCTTCTTCCCAAATTGATGAGTCTTAAGTAGGTCAGGTGGTTGAGGAAGCCAGCTGCCATACTCCATGCACTCTGATTTACTTAATTAATAACCTGAGCATAGCCCTCTCAGGCACACTGACATAGAGCAGCATGGAAAAAACCCAAGCAGCAGTTGTCAGCCCAGAGAAGGGGTTATCAGAGGTCACAGAGAGAGCTCTGCAGGGTCTGTAAATAAATCCACTGTTCACTGCTTTCTGTTGTGGCTTTCATAGTTGTGAAGATGTGTTTCATAAAGCTGCTTCTTCTCTCATTGAATTTGTTCAATGCTGTGTTTACAGCCAAGGCTGCCTGTAGCCATCCTTCCTCCTTCTAGCTACGCTGCATCATTTCTCACCCATTTCGTTATATTTAGTCGTGTTAAATATAACCTTGGCTAATTGTGCTCTTCCTAAATACATTTTAAATCAGAAAAGTTTTCCAGTCTGCAAAGATCAACAGTGAAGACGTAAAAGCAGTCAGCAGCTCTCCTCTTTGAGAATTTTCTGGGCAGTGGTTTGAGAACAGCTGTGAAGATTGCTTCATTTCAGCAGCATTTCAGTTGACTTTGCACCCTGCCAGCTTCAGGTTTGCTGGTAATGTATTAACTTCAGCACTGGACATTTTCAGGGATATATACCTATGTCATTGTGGCATGTGTCTGAGTTTTTCCTCAGGGGTCACCATTTATAATGGCAACAGTACTATTCTGCTTAGGCTGCGTGTTTAGATGCTTCCAGGTGAAGACAACTCTTAGTGCGAAAGGTGAAAGCATCTATTGCCTAAGCAACTAAGCAAAGCACTAAGCACAAGCAAAGCAAAAACCTAAGCATAAGCAAAGCCCAAAGCTCTCCACTGTGATAGAGTCAACTTAGATACTTTTCTAATACAGAGCTGTCCCATCCCAATTGTCTTTCCTTTCACTGCCATGGGTCCAAGCAAAGCATACAGTAGATTCATACTGACAAACAAGCTTCTCAGCACATGCAGTCAACTTCTGCCTAGTCTTTCTCTTCAGTTACAAGGTGTTTGCATTCTTTCCAGCTCAAAGACCAAACACAGCCTTCTCAAAAGTTGTTAAAGGTTGCTATCTTCCTACATACAAACTTTTCTGCAGCAGTCAGAAATTCTGCTGAAATTCTTTCCACAGAGAGCTTTCTGAGTTGCTTCGTTGTGCTTACTTTATAAACTGTCTTCATAATACCAGAACATCCTGCAGTTTAAACTCACAGCTTCTTACCCAGACAGGCAAAGGAAAATGGAACTTTTCTCAGTTTCTAAAAGAAAAACACCACCCTAGGATATAAGGAATTCAAGTACTTCTCAGACCTCTCAGACTGGACAGTAGGAAAAACTTCTTTACTGAGAGAGTGGTGAGGCTTTGGAACAGGCTGCCCAGGGAGGTGGTGGAGTCACCATCCCTGGAGGTGTTCAAGAAGTATGGAGATGTGATGCTTCAGGACATGTTTTAGTGGTCACAGTAGTTGGGTTACAGTTGGATTTGATGATCTTTAAGGTCTTTAAGGTCATTAAGTCCAAATATTAACTCAACATTGCCAAATCCACCATTAAACCATGTCCCTAAGTGCCACATCTACATTTTTTTTTTTTAAACTTCCAGGGACAGTGACTTCAAACTTCCTTGTTGGAGTGGGTCCAAAGGAGGGCTATGAAGATGATCAAGTGGCTAGAGAGACTCTCCTACAAGGACAGGCTGAGAGAGTTGGGTTGTTCAGCCTGCAGAAGAGAAGGCTCCAGGGAGATCTTAGAGCAGCCTTCCAGTAATGAAAAGGGACATACAGAAAAGGTGTGGAAGGACTCTTTATCAAAGAGTGCAGTGATAGAATGAGAGGCAATGGTTTCAGAATTAAAAAGGGAAGATTTAAATTAGGTATAAGGAAGACATTTTTATGGTGTGGGTGGTCAGACATGGGAACAGGTTGCCCAGAGAAGCTGTGGATGCCCCATCACTGAAAGGGTTCAAAGGCAGGTGAGATGTGGCTTCGAGCAACTTGCTCTATCCCATGGCAGGGATATTGGAAGAAGATGATCTTCAGGGTCCCTTCCAACTTAAACTGTTCTATGATTCTGGGAGCATAATCTGGATTTTTTTTTTTTTTTACTGTGCACTGACACTGGAATGATTTTGGTGTCACACAGAAAAAAATCCCAACCAACTTATTTGGATAGTACAGCTGGTTATGCTTTAGTTTGGTTGTAAATATTTCAAATTACATTACAATACTGGATTAAATGAAATTTAATCCCTGCTATTTAGTCCTTCAATTATATTTAGTTTTCATTTTAAACCCTTAACTGACACAGCCAGATGTGTATTGTTTGTGGTGAGTGAAATGTCCCTGCAAGAATATCACATTGGCCTTATGCATCCTTCTCTTTAGGTATTTTCTGTGTTTTCTAGCTCACTACACAGACAGAAAAGCCATGTTGAGGACTCTGTTGGAACAAGATGTATAATACCAGGGAGTGTTTGTTTCCTTCATCTTCAGGGTTGAAATAAAGGGTAGAATCATAGAATCATTTCAGTTGGAAAAGATCTTTAAGATCATCGAGTCCAACACCCAACTTTACAAAGTCTGGTGCTGAACCAAGTCCCTCAGCACCACATCTCTGCCTCTATTCAACACCTCTAGGGAGGGGGATTGAACCACCTCTCTGGGGAGCCAGTGTTTGAGAACCCTTTCAGTCAAGAAGTTTCTTCTAATATCTGACCTAAACCTCCGGTGGTGCAATTTGAGGTAAGTCCCTCTCATCCTGAAGACTACCTTTAAATTATAAAATATTCAGAAGCACACTGGATTTTTCTAGATGAAATTCTGCATGACAGCTGGATCTCTGTAGGCTTCCAAGAAGCAAACCATGTTCTTTTTCAAGTCAGCTAGGAAGTGTTGAGGGAGACCTGCAGAACTGAAAACCAAAAGAAGAGATTTTGACCTGATTGTTACCAATAAAACCTGAACAAGTTGTGCTGCTATCAAGCCATCTGTTGACATTACTGAATTGAACATGGACAGCTAAAAATGTAATTATAAAAATGAGTGATGACAGTTTTTATTCATAATACATCCATCAAATGTGTCATTGTGAGTCTAATGTCTTTTCACTGCTGTGGTATGTCAGACTGCCTAACCCTTTTGCTTTCTGGAAGGGCAAGGTGACACATCAGAAGATGGTCAGGGCAAAGCCAGAAGCAAATGAAAATGAGTTGAAGACTGACTGAGGGCTCTCAAGAAGAATTCCGTCCTCATTCCAGGTGTCAGGGTGCTGTGAGGGAGTGAAGAGGCTCCCAGGAGCATGGCAATGCCTAGCAGCTAGAGCACAACCCGCTTACCCATTCAGGAGCACAGAATCACAAAATCACAGAATCACAAAATCTCACAGAATCCAGCATGGTGGGGGTTGAAAAGCACCTCTAGAGATTATCCAGCCCAACTCTCCTGCTAAAGCAGGGTCACACCCACAGCAGGTTGCCCAGGATCACAGTGTCCAGATGGGTTTGGAATCTCTCCAGAGAAGCAAACTCCACAAACTCTCAGGGCAGCCTGCTCCAATGTTCCAGCACACTCACAACAAAACAGTTTTTCCCTGTGTTTAGGTGGAACTTCCTGGGTTCCAGTTTCTACCCATTGCTCCTTTTCCTATCACTGAGCACCACTGACAAGAGTCTGTCCCCATCTTCTTAACATGCACACTTTAGCCATTGATAAGTATCTCCAGTAAACTACTTATGAACAGTGATTAAAGAAAAAGCTGAATTTAGCCAGGAGTGGAACCCCATGTGGCTGATCCACTCTGGGATGTGTGATGGTCCAAGAAACAGCCAGAAAGTCAGGCAGCACATTTCACTGCTCTTACAGTTCCTTGTTCACAGCTGAAACTGAGCATGGCAGGCGGCAGCAGGTTTGCATGGTGGCAGCAGGTTTGCATGGTGGCAGCAGGTTTGCATGGCGGCAGCAGGTTTGTATGGTGGCAGCAGGTTTGTATGGTGGCAGCAGGTTTGTATGGCAGCACCACGTTTGCAGGGTGGCAGCAGGTTTGCACGGCAGCACCACGTTTGCATGGTGGCAGCAGGTTTGCATAGCGGCAGCAGGTTTGCATGGTGGCAGCAGGTTTGTATGGTGGCAGCAGGTTTGTATGGCAGCACCACGTTTGCAGGGTGGCAGCAGGTTTGCACGGCAGCACCACGTTTGCATGGTGGCAGCAGGTTTGCATGGCGGCAGCAGGTTTGCATGGTGGCAGCAGGTTTGCATGGCGGCAGCAGGTTTGTATGGCGGCAGCAGGTTTGCATGGCGGCAGCAGGTTTGCATGGCAGCAACAGGTTTGTATGGAGGCAGCAGGTTTGTATGGTGGCAGCAGGTTTGTATGGAGGCACCAGGTTTGCATGGCGGCACCAGTTTTGCATGGCGGCAGCAGGTTTGCATGGTGGCAGCAGGTTTGCATGGCGGCAGCAGGTTTGTATTGTGGCAGCAGGTTTGCATGGCGGCACCAGGT
>VXBD01003978.1:93950-129128 GCA_013399975.1 Indicator maculatus | reverse complement strand
TGGTGGTGGTTGGATCTGGTGAGCTTGGAGGTCTTTTCCAACCTTGATGCTTCTGTGGTTCTATCCCAACGGAGTTTTATCAGCCCCCATTGATCCTCCTTCTGCCCATGCAGACTTCTGGATGTGGAGTTAATGATTCCCAGAGGGCAATAAAAGATAAAGGCTCCCAGCCAGCTGGGCAGTGGAAAGGTCATGCTGCAGCCTGTGTAATGTTACCTTACCAACGGTTTGAGGTTGGGTAACCAACCCCCTGCCATCTCCAGCAGGGCACTGTGCCTGCAGCTGTGTCACACAGCACCCCTCTGCCCAGCACACCACTCACTGCCCTGCTCACCTGCTTCTCCTGCACACCCACAGGTTACACTTGGTCACCTGCAGCTGCTTGGCTCCACACAGTCTGTGGTGCCTTAAATCCTCGCTGTGGTGGTGTCTGATGTAATGTGGCTGGGTGCAGCAAACTCCTGTGGGGTTAGTGATGGTGGAGGTGGTTCACAGGGATAAGACAAGGAGCAATGGGTTCAAACTTGAACATGGAAGATTTCACCTCAGCATGAGGAGAAAATTCTGTACAGTGAGGGTGACAGAGCCCTGGAGCAGGCTGCCCAGGGGGGTTGTGGAGTCTCCTTCTCTGCAGACTTTCCAAACCCACCTGGATGCATTCCTGGGTGGACTACCCTAAGTGATGCTGCTCTGGCAGGGGGCTTGGACCTGATGGTCTCTTGAGGTCCTTTCCAACCTCTGATATACTGAGACTGTGATGCTGAGGTGGCTGGGACTGATGGAGCTGAAATCATCTGTGGTTGAGAGCAGCCCTGAGGAGGAGGACTGGGGCACTCAGGGGTGATTTGCAGGAACAAATCATCATCATCACCATCCTCAGCTGTTCTGCTTGAGTCCTCCTGCAGTTTATTTCCTGCTTATTGGTCTTTTTACTTTGAGGTAGGAGCAGGTAGACTTGCAGTTCCTCAGAAGGCAAGTGATGGAAGATCTGCTAGCTGGTGGTCAAAGATATATTCAGAGGAACCTGGACAAGCTGGAGAAGTGAACCTATGTGAACCTCATGTGATTCAACAAGCCCAGGGACAATGTCCTGAACCTGGGTCAGGTCAGCCTCTGATATTAACACAGGCTGGGGATGAGGGGCTGGAGGGCAGCCCTGTGGGAAAGGTCTTGGAGGTGCTGGTGGATGCAAAGCTGGACATGAGCTGGCACTGACCACTGCCTGTCCTGGGCTGATCCCCAGCAGTGTGGGCAGCAGGGGTAGGGAGGGGATTTTGCCCCTCTGCTGTGCCCTACTGAGACCCCACCTGCAGTGCTGGGGCAGCTCTGGAGTCCTCAGCACAGACAGGAACCTGTTGGAGCAGGGCCAGAGGAGGACACAGCAATGCTGGGAGGGCTGGAAGCCCTCTGCTGTCAGGCCAGGCTGAGAGAGTTGGGGTTGTGCAGCCTGCAGAAGAGAAGGCTCCAGGGAGACCTTCTGGTGGCCTTGCAGTGCTGATCAGAAAGCTGGGGAGAGCCTCTTTAGCAGAGCCTGTTGTGACAGGACAAGGGGTGATGGTTTGAACTAAGAGAGGGAGATTCAGACTGGAGAAATGTTTGACACTGAGGCTGGTGAGACCCTGGCCCAGGTTGCCCAGAGAGGTGGGAGATGCCCCATCCCTGGAACCATTCCAGGCCAGGTTATTTTGGGCTGTGAGCAGATGCAGATGTCCCTGCTGACTGCAGGGGGGTTGGACTGGATGAGCTTTAGAGGTCCTTTCACAGCCAAAAAATTCTGTGATTCCATGACCATAGCCTGGGAGGAGGAACCTAAGGCCAGATACCCTGCCAGGGAGCATGACTGCTGAGCAGGGGGACTGCAATTTCATTGCCACTCATGCAGAGCAATGAGAGAGTGGGAGGTGCCTCATCCCTGGAATCATTCCAGGTGAGGTTGTTTGGGGCTGTGAGCAGCCTGCTCTGTTTGATGTCCCTGGTGACTGCAGGGAGCTGGACTAGATGAGCTTTGCAGGTCCCTTCCAACCCAAGACATCCTATGGGTGTATGACCTGATGCCCCTTATGAAAGAAGCTACCTAAAACAGTTCAGGCAGGCATTTTAATTCCTTGCATGGACCCAAGTCCTTCATGATCCTTCCAGGAGGAGGGCAATGTCACCTCTGCTCCCCATCAGCAGCTCCAGCAGAGGATGAAGCATCTCCCCCAGCCCTGTTTGTACCCTGGGTAGCACTGTCATGGCTACTTCCACTGAGAGAGTTGAACTGAGCAGTGGAGAACCCTGCAAGTGTTCATGCTGAGATAGTGCAGCAGAGATTGGAGAGAGGACAAGGATTGTCTTACCTACTCAACCCTTGGAATTCATCCCCCAGAAGAGGCCATAGCAGGTGCAGAGGAGAAGGACCATGTCTTCGCTTTGCCACGTCACTGCTGTGCTGCTAATTTTTGCCTCCTGATATTGCCATGGATAGAGTGGTCAGGCATTGGAAGAGGTCACCCAGGGTGGTGGTGGAGTCACCATCCCTCGAGGTGTTCAAGAAAGGTGTGGCCATGGCACTTGGGGACATGGTTTGGTGGTCATGGTGGTGTTGCATTGGTGGTTGGGCTCTCTGATCTTAGAAGTCTTTTTGCAGTCTCACAGTATCTCAGAGGTTGGAAAGGATCTCAAGAGAGCATGGCATGGTGGAGTCAGGTTGGCAGAGGAGCAGAGGACTGACTCTTGCATGTTGCCCAAGCAGCCATGGTGCAACCCCCTGGGTAGCAGGCTCCCTTCCATCCACACCCTGAGCCATCCCAGCTGGGCTGCTGAGCCTCCTCAGGGTCAAATCCTGTTTGCTTTCTCCTGTGTCACACAAAGTCTGGAATTCTGCCTGTGTCAACAACCCCATCTGCAAGTCCTCCTCTCGTGCTGACTCCTTGGGATGTATCAAGAAAGGTGTGTCCAGCAGGGCTAGGGAGGTTCTTCTTCTCCTCTACTCTGCCCTGGTGAGACCACACCTGGAATGCTGTGTCCAGTTCTGGACTCCCCAGTTCTAGAGAGACAGAGACCTGCTGGAGAGAATCCAAGGGAGAGCCAAGAGGATGATTAGGGGATTTGAGCATCTCCCCTGTGAAGAGAGACTGAGAGTCCTGGGGGTGGTTAGTGTGGAGAAGAGAAGGCTGAGAGGGATCTGATCAATGTCTATCAATAGCTGAGGGGTGGGGGGCAAGGGGAGGGGGCCAAGCTCTCTTTGGTGGTGTGCACTAATAGGACAAGAAACAACAAGTTCAAGCTTGAACATAGAAGATTTCACCTCAACATGAGGAGAAACTTCTGCACAGTGAGGGTGACAGAGCCCTGGAGCAGGCTGCCCAGGGGGGTTGTGGAGTCTCCTTCTCTGGAGCCTTTCCAACCCCACCTGGATGCATTCTTGTGCAGACTACCCTAAGTGATCCTGCTCTGGCAGGGGGGTTGGACTGGGTGGTCTCTGGAGGGCCCTTCCAAGCTCTCATGTAGTGTGACACCGTGGTTCTGTGACTCTGGGACTTCCTTGTCCAGAGAGAAGCTGCCCTCCTGCCACAGCCCCTCCCTGGCCTGTGTGGGCAGCAGCTGCTGTGGGCTGCTTGTTCAGGTGCCCCAGGTGAGTTCCTCTGCTGGCAAGTGGCAGTTTTGTTTGCAGGTTTGAGCAATGAGCCATCCCTTCTCCTTGAATCCTTCCTCCTTGGGTGTAGCCCAAAGGAGAAGAGCAGCAGCTTTGCCAGTCGACTTCTGCAGCATCACAGCTCACCCCATGGCTTCTTCCAGATGAAGCTCTCAAGAGGCACCAGGAGCTTCCCAGCTCTCCTTCTGAAACAAAAGCATTCCCTGAGTGCTTTTCCTCCTCTTGAGTGAATTCTTTCGGTGGCTGTTCCTCAACCCCTTTGAAATGAAGGCTTGAGTTCCACCCTGGGTTGAACATTCAGCTGCAGGCTCCAGCTCAACCAGGGCTGTGACCTCGACTGTGGGAACCAAGTCATTAGCTTGGGTTATGTTTGGTACGTTGGAGAAGAGTGGAGAGGGTGCTGTCTCCTGGCCAGGATAAACAGAGACAGTTTTAGGGGGGGAGAACAAATAGAGAAGGAAAACTGGAAGTACATCTTCCCCTTGAATTTATCTTGCCTCTTCTCCTTTGTTTAGAACCAAGAAGGGAGGGTGTCAAGAAGGGACCAGGGGGCAGTGGATACCAAGTGGGACACAGACAGTTTCACCTCAATGTGAGGAGAAACTTCTTTGGTATGAGGGTGCTGGAGCCCTGGAGCAGGCTGCCCAGAGAGGTTGTGGAGTCTCCTTCTCTGGAGAGCTTCCAAACCCACCTGGATGTGTTCCTGTGTGACCTGCCTTAGGAGATCCTGTTGTAGCAGTGAGGGTGGGACTGGATGATCCCTTACAACCCCTATGATTCTGTGAAGAGCTGTGTGGGCATTCAATGATGTGATTTGTTTTTTCCCCTTCTGTTTAAGTCAACAGACCTGCTGGGTGATGTCTGTTCTCTTACCTTATGTGATGGGAAGAAGGAAAAAAATGTACCTTGGTAGCCAGTACTGCTTTTGCTATGACAGTGATACCACTGGAGCATGGATGAGCTTTGGATTTGGAGTCATGCCTGTAGCTGCTACTTGCTGTGTGCTCTGAGCTGTGAGTTTCCAGCTCCTGGGACTCCTCCATGTGCAGGCAGAAATCACAGAATCACAACAATGGTAGGGGTTGAAAGGGACCTCTGGAGATCATCCAGTCCAACCCCCTCCAAGGTGAGTTCACCTAGAGAATGTCACACAGAAACACCCCCAGGCAGGTTTTGGATGCCTCCAGAGAAGGAGACTCCACCACCTCTCTGGAGAGCCTGCTCCAAGGTTCTGACACCCTTAAATTAAAGAAGTTCCTCCTCATGTTTCGATGGAACTTCTTATGTGCCAGTTTGTTACCCCTAGTCCTGTCCCTGGGCATCACTGAAAGGAGGCTGGTCTCAACCTCCTGACACCACCCTTTAAGTCAGATGTTCACCATTGCCCTGTCTCCCTTCTCCCCATGCTCTGCTTCCCATTAGAGGGAATCTGGTGATTTTAGAGGTCTTTTCCAGCCTTAATGACTCTGATTTTATTTGGGCTGGACTGGAGCATCCGTGTCTCCATCCGAAGGGAGACAGCTGGAGAAGCAGAGCCAGGCACGCCAGAGCAGCTCATAAATACCCTCATCTCGAGGGCTGGCTGGCTCTGCAGACCTCACAGCCAGGTTTCTGTGCATGCCCAGGTTGGCTTTTGCCTTCCCCATGTGCTATGTGGCCCCACCACGGGAGCCAGGCTGCTGCTGCTGGTGCAGGCTGGGTGCTGGGGGTGGCTGCGGTGAGCTGGAGAGTTTCAGGCTGCTTTGAGCCTGATGAAGGTGAACCCAAGAAGATGACTGTGTCATGGCCTTGAGCAGGAGGAAGGATCAGAGCTTCCAAGTGAGGTGTGGTTTGGTTTGTTGGTTTTTTTTTGTTTTGTTTTGTTTGGTCTGTTAGGGCTTGTAATGTGGAGATGTTTGGTTTGGCCACGTGTTGGTGAACGTGTCTGGTTTCCTCTCAGCACTGCTGTTTCTGAGAACTGATGGTGTTGCAATGCAGAGACAGCCCTGCTGGCCATGTCTGGGTTAGCAGAAGCTTTCTGTGCTGGTGTTAAGATCTTGGAAAGGACACCTTGGTAGGGAGAGGGAAAAGGAAAATAGAAGAGAAGAAAGAAGGGGAGAGGAGAAGGGAAAGAGGAGAAGAGAGGGGAGGGGAAAGAGGAGAAGAGAGGGGAAAGANCTGCTGCTTCCCTTCCTCCCTTTCAAGGCCTGTTCTCAGCCTGGGATGTGTCTCTGCTGCAAGGCTGGATCTGAAAGGCAGGATTGTCCTGAACTTTGGCCCTTTGCCTCTGTCTCTGCCACTTGCAGTCCCTCCCTGCTAAGCACACTCTGCCCTCTGCACAAGGCTGTCCCAGACAGCTCAGGAATCTCTGCCTTTGCAGTTGGTGCCTTCCCTCAATGGGGCATTTATTGGGGGCTCCAGCAGATGTGGAAGCAGAGAACACAGGCTTGCTTTTTGTGTTGCACCTCATGACCTCACACTGAGCAGGCTTTGTGAAGCCCCCACCACTGAGGGTGTCTCAGCTCCCTTCTAATGAGCCTGAAAGTCACAGCCACCATCACTCCCCAGCCTCACACAGAGGTTGCTGTGATGCTTGGTGCAAGCAGGTCTGGGTGCAGGGAGAGAGGAGAGAGGAGAGGAGAGGAGGGGAGAGGAGAGAGGAAAGAGGAGGAGAGGAGAGGGGAAAGAGAAGAGGAGGAGAGGAGAGGGGAAAGAGAAGAGGAGGGGAGAGGGGAGAGGAGAGGGGAAAGAAGAGAGGAGAGAAGAGGGGAAGAGAAGAGGGGAGAGGAGAGGAGACGGGGGGGGGAAGAAAAATAAATGGGGGGGAATGAGGATGAAGCAGTGCTCTGTGTTTGTGTGCTGGCTTTAATGTTGACTTGAAACTGGTCAGTAAATATGTGTACAAAGCTGGATGTGAGCCAACACTGAGCACTGCCAGCCCAGCCCCAGGCAGTCCTGGGCTGATCCCCAGCAGCGTGGGCAGCAAGGGCAGGGAGGGGATTCTGCCTCTCTGCTGTGCTCTGCTGAGACCCCACCTGCAGTGCTGGGGCAGCTCTGGAGTCCTCAGCACAGACAGGGACCTGGTGGAGCAGGGCCAAGGAGGCTACAGCAATGCTGGCAGGGCTGGAAGCCCTCTGCTGTGAGGCCAGGCTGAGAGGGGTGAGGTGGTTCAGCCTGGAGAAGAGAAGGCTCCAGGGAGACCTTCTGGTGGCCTTGCAGTGCTTCAAGGGGACAATCAGAAAGCTGGGTGCAGACTTTTGAGCAAAGCCTGTTGTGACAGGACAAGGGGTGATGGTTTGAACTAAAAGAGGGAGATTCAGATCAGGTATTAGAAAGAAATGTTTTTCCCTGAGGCTGGTGAGGCCCTGTCCCAGGTTGCCCAGAGAGGTGGGAGATGCCCCATCCCTGGAACCATTCCAGGTGAGGATGTTTGGGGCTCTGAGCAACCTGCTCTAGTTGCAGATGTCTCTGCTGAGTGCAGGGGGTTCAGATTAGGTGACCCTGAAAGGTTCCTTCCAACTCACAACATTGGATGGTTCTATGAAAAGCACAGACTTCTGGCAGGAGGTGCTGGACCTGGGATTCCCACTGCTGAGTCACTGAACCCTGCTCCCAGGAGAGCTTCTTGTGTCTGGCTTATGCTAAATCAATTTAATGTTAAAAAAAAAAAAAGGCAGATTTACAGCAAAATTTGGGTTCCTCCTAGTGCTTATGGAGAGACTTGGCAGAGTGCTCAGTACCCTGCAAAAGCAACTGGGGTTGAGCCCTGAGCTGCCTGCACAGGGCCCTGCTCTGGTTAGAAAATGCTCTCCTAGAAAATGGAACCATCTTCCCCAAATCCCAGCATGGTAGGGCTGGAAGGGACCTCTGGACATCATCCAGTCCAACCCCCCTGCTAAAGCAGGGCACCCACAGCAGCTTGCCCAGGAGCACAATGGCCAGGGAGGGTTGGAAGCTCTCCAGAGAAGGAGACTCCACAACGTCTCTGGGCAGCCTGCTCCAGAGCTTCAACACCCTGACAGCAAAGAATTTTCTTCTCCTGTTCAGAAGGAACCTCCTGGCTTCCAGTTTGTGCCCACTGCCCCTTGTCCTGCAAATATCTACACACCCCACCTGCCCTGAAGGTGATTGTGGGGCCAGCTGGGCATCAGCACAGCAGCCTCTGGGTCTCAGATTGGGTCACACCCCTCCACAAGTCACAGAATCTCAGGAACACAGAGAATGGAAGGGACTGGGAGTCTCTGCAGAGAAGGAGACTCCACAGCCTCTCTGGCAGCCTGCTCCAGGGCTCCATCATTCATCTTCCTCCATGAATCCTCCTCTACAGCATAACAAGTTGCTAATGGGAAATAGCATTGATTTAATTACCCCTGTGGAACACCTCAGGCTAGCACTCTGGTTTGGGAGCTGTGTCTCTGCCAATATTTCCCAGGCTTATTTATATCCTTGAGTTTTATTTGTGTCTTCCTTCTTCACCCCTTCCTCTCTCATGTGGAGCAGCTTTTCCTGTCCCAGCCTGCAGTGACAGGAAGAAGTGGCCCAAGTCCCTCTGATTTCTAGGCAGGGATGGGGACATGAAGCCTTCCCATTCAGTACATCTACCAGATTTGTATCATGGTGAATTTGAATCATAGAATCATTAAGGTTGGAAAAGGCCTCTGGGATCATCAAATCCAATCCAACCCCACCATGGCCACTAAACCATGTCCCCAGGTGCCATGGCCACACATTTCTTGAACACCTCCAGGGATGGGGACTCCACCACCTCCCTGGGCAGCCTGTGCCAGTGCTTGGGCACTCTTGCAGGAAAGGAACTGTTTCTAATCTCCACCTTAACCCTCCCCTGGTGCAACTTGAGGAAGGAATAGGAATATTCACCTGGGACACTTTCCAAGGTACTCAGCTGCAGCTTTTTGCCTTGTCTCATCCGTTTCCAGAGCACTTCCCTCCCTGCTTTGGTGCTTATCTACATAGAATCATAGAATGGAAGGGAGTTGGAAGGGACCTTAAAGCTCATTTAGTTCCAGCCTCCCTGCCATGGGCAGGGACATCTTCCACCAGACCAGGCTGGTCAAGGCCTTGCCTTTGCTGTTGCCCTCAAAGGAAGGCTGCAGCCCATGCTCACATTGTACCTTGGTGCTTCCCACAGCTCTGCCTCTTCTGAGTCACTCACAACCCTTTGTGGTCTCATATCTTCAACCCTTGTCATCAAACCCCTCCAGCTGCCCCATGAAGATCCACCAGGTGGTTTAATATGCATCGGCAGGGTAGGAAAAATGTCAGGATTCCTGGTTTGTAGCTGCTGCAAGCAGAGAATAGAGAGGAAAGGCAAACAGTGGCAGGTTTCCTGATCCTAATCTCCTGCCTTGAGCCTTGCTTCGTGCTTCCTGTTGCTGCAGAACGGTTGATGACCTTCATGATGGTGTTGATTTGGGGGAATTAAACTGTGGGAGCTGCTTAGCTGCAGAGTCAGACAGCCTGGATGTGGCCATACCCTTGGTTTGCCTGTGTTGGTTTTGTTTAGGTGCTGCAATGACTGAAGGCTTGGTGAAGGTGGTGATTAGGTAAGCAGGAGCTGGGAGAGGGAGCAGGGTTCCTGCAGGAATCCTCAGACAATGCTTCTCAATGCTCAGCAAGAGCTAAAGGGTGGGGGGCAAAAGGATGGGGCCAGACTCTTGTCAGCGGTGCCCAGTGGCAGCACAAGGGGCAATGGGCACAAACTGGAACCCAAGAGGTCCTATCTGAACAGGAGGAGAGGTTTGTTTATTGTGAGGTTGAGGGAGGTTCTCTTCTCTCTCTCTTCTCCTACTGATGCCACAGCTGGAGTGTTTTGTCCACTTTTGGGCTGTCCAGATCAAGAGAGACATTGAACTACTGGAGAGAGTCCAGCAGAGGCTAGGAAGGTGCTGGGGGGCCTGGAGCAGCTCTGTGAGGAGCAAAGGCTGAGAGCCCTGGGGCTGGTGAGCCTGCAGAAGAGCAGCCCCAGAGGGGGTCTGAGCAAGGCTCAGCAAGAGATAAAGAGTGGGGGGCAAGAGGCTGGGGCCAGACTCTTCCCAGTGGTGTCCATGGACAGGGCAAGGGGCACAAACTGGGACCCAGGAGGTTCCATCTGAACATGAGGAGAAACTTGTTTGGTGTGAGGGTGCTGGAGCCCTGCAGCAGAGAGGTTGTGGAGTCTCCTTCTCTGGAGAGCTTCCAAACCCCCCCTGCCTGGACATTGCAAACCAGGCAATGATCCTCTGAATCACTTTTTGCTTTCTTCTGTCCTTCAGAACCACAAGGCTGAGGCCCTCTGCTCGTGGGATGCTCTGCCTGCCAGAGCTGTTGGACCATGGCTTTAGCTCCCCCTCCTCAACACCTGCACACTAAGAGGAGCTCGGGAGCAGTATTTGCTGTTGAGAAACGCTCCAGGGACCGGTTTGGAGGTCATTAGGTAACAGGGCAGGGGGTGGGGCTTCCTCCCAGAGCAGAAAATCCATCTGGGGAGGGTGCTGGGGAGGGCATTGCACCGAGTGGGTGCACAGCAGGGACGTTTCTGATGGAAAGCAAAAGCAACTGAAAATATGAGCCAAGGCTTTATCAAGCTCTGGGCTGACTCAGCTCTCTCAGGGCTCTCACTGCTGCTGCTGCTGCCAGCCCCTCCTGCAGCCCTGCCCTGACTTTGCACTTGTTGGTGAGAGCTGCCAAGGCACAGCAGGACTTCACCCAGGGCTGAGCCCGGCCCAGGAGCTTGAGTGGCCAAAATTCAATTATGTGGCTGAATATTGAGCCTGAGCCACCCAGAGCTGGAAGGAGATGGTGAGGGACCACCAAAGCTCTGCCCACTACACCTCTTAGGAAGCTGCAGATACCCCAGGACTGGGGATTCTTGAGCTTTTTGATCCATCTAGCAAGTGCCCCAAGATTGCAAGGAGATCTTATTGCCACCTTCCAGTACTTAGAGTGGCTGACTAGACAGAGGGGGACAGACCTTTTAGCAGGGCCTGCTGTGACAGGACAAAGGGGGGTGGTTTAAACTGGATGGGGTTTAAGGATGTCCCTGCTGCCTGCAAGGGGGTTGGACCTTTAAAGGTCCCTTCCAACCCAGTGCATGCTGTGACTCTGTGCAAGAGCATCCTGACCTGTACCAGCAGGAGTGCAGCCAGCAGGACTGGAGCTGTGAGAAGCCAGAGGAGGACAACACAGCTGGGGAAGGGTCTGGACAACAGGGCTGGTGAGGAGCAGCTGAGGGCACTGGGGTGGTTCAGTCTGGAGAAAAGGAAGCTGAGGGGAGACCTTGTGGCTCTCTACAACTCCCTGAAAATAGGTTGGAGCCAGGTGGGAATCTGTCTCTTCTCCCAAGTAGTGAGTGACAGGATGGGAGGAAATGGCTTCAAGCTGCACCAGGGGAGGTTTGGGTTGGACACGAGGAACAATTTCTTCCTCAAAAGGGCTGTCAAGGGCTGGAACAAGCTGCCCAGGGTAGTGCTGGAGTGACCCTCACTGCAGGGGTTTCAAAGCTGTGTAGATGTGGTGCTGAGGGCCGTGGTTTAGTGGTGACCTGGCAGTGCTGGGGTAAGAGTTGGGCTTGGTGACCTTACAGATCTCAAAAGGATTCTCTGCTGCTGCTGCACACTGCCAAGAGTAAGCACACCACCTGCACACAGTGTGCTGCATCCAAGACTCTTGTGTGGAGCTTGGCACCCGGAGGGTTTGAGTCTGGGGTCTGCAGGGCTGTCAGCACGAGGAGCTTTCTGTGCTCCACAGGATGTTGTCAGCCTGTGTCCGGACTCTGCCTGCTCCACCACCGTGTCTGCACCAACACCCTGCCGCTGCCATTTCCTCCACCTTCAAGCAGGGCAGGAGCTCAGAGTTTTGGCATGTACCAGGTGCTGGGTGAGGTCCCCAGCAGGACAGGGAGCCCAGCAGTAGCAGAACAATGGGTGTAAAAACAGAAGGAAAATGGCATCTCCTTCAGTCCCTACCGCGTGAGCCCAGCGGGAAGCTGCCTGGGAACTGCCTTTCCTTGGGGAAGCACCCAAACCCCTGTCCTTTCAGCTCTGAGGGGGCTGACTCTGCTCCACAGAGACAGTTTCTGGTGGGCTCTCAGTAAATACATTGGGGTTTTCCCCTCCCAGTTTGCTCCACCCACCCTGGGAGCTGGCACTGTTCGTAAGCCCTGCGGTGACTGGGGCGGGCAGATAGGCATGAAGCCAAGGCAAGATGCCTTTTGGTTGACCTAGGGAGGGTAATAATGTTGAGCTCAGTATGGAAAAGCAAAAGAAACCAAAAAAAAAAAAAAAAGGGAGAGAGAGAGAGAGACCTACTTGGAGGAAGCTATGAAACAAATCCCACAAGCATGCCTCTGAACTTGGCCGCCCTGCCTGCTGCCCAAAATAGCTGCAGAAACCGTGGTGAGCAGAGCTTCAGAGAGCTGCTGCTGAAACAGGAGGAGGAGGAGGAGGATACCACTTCTCCTGGTGAGGACTCCTTCATCTCTATAAAGCTGTGCAGTGCAGTGCTGATAGGACACAGCCAGGCTCTGCTCAGGGATGTCCCAGTGATAGGGCAAGGGGCAACGAGGACAAGCTGGAGCAGAGGAGAGGAGGGGAACAGAAGGAGAAACTTCCACTGTGAGGGTGGCAAAACGCTGGGAACAGGCTGCCCAGAGGGGTTGTGGAGTCTCCTCCTCTGCAGACATTCCCAACTTGTCTGGATGCATTCCTTTCTGACCTACTTTAGGTGATCCTGCCCTGGCAGGGGGATTGGGCTGGATGAGCTTTCAAGGTCCCTTCCCACCCGCAACATTCTGTGGTTCTGTGACTTGGTTTGGCTTGGGGAATTCATAGAATCAGAGAATGATCCAGGCCAGAAGGGACCTCCAAAGCTCATCCAGTCCAACCTCCCTGCAGTCAGCAGGGACACTCTCAGATCAGGTTGCCCAGGGCCTCATCCAGCCTCACCTTGAATATCTCCAGGGAAGGAGCCTCAACCACCTGGTTTAGCATCTTGCACAGCTGAAGGTCAGCTTGTGTTTATTGGCTTGGTTTTAGGTGGGCTCAAAAGGTGTTTGCATGAACTTTGGAGGCAAAAAAAACCCACCAAACCAAACAAACAAACCCAAAACAAAACAAACCCCCCATGAGTATGTGAAAGACAATCTCCAAAGGAAATGCTGACATAATTACTGTGAGCCAGCTCATTAGAACGAGCAGAGTTAGGTAACTGCTGGTCCCCACATTTTCTTCCTTTCTTCTGAATCTGCTCCTGGCTCTTAATGGAGAGAGAAAAAAATCATCAGGGATGAAGCTGAAAATCCAAACTTGCAGATTCTTCAGTCCCTCTTTCCAAATACAGCAGCAGAAGAGTCTCCACTGAGCCCTGCTCACCCACTGTGGTCTCCTTGACACCAAAGATTGAGGAGGGGAGATTGAGACTGGAGATTAGGAAGAAATTCTTTCCAGTGTGGGTAGAGAGACACTGGAACAGGTTGCCCAGGGAGGTTGTGGATTCCCCCTCCCTGGAGGTGTTCAAGGCCAGGTTGGATGAGGCTTTGAGCAACCTGAGCTGGTAGGAGGTATCCCTGCCCATGGCAGGGGGGTTGGAACTGGATGGTCCTTAAGGTCTCTTCCAACCCAAACCATTCTGTGAACCTATGAAAGCAGGGCAGGATGCTTTGGGAAGGAGGACTTCATCCTTGCATCACCTTCATCCCTTGGGAATGGTCTCATCAGCAGTCATGAACATCCAGGGGGTACCACCAAGGTGTAATTAAAGGTTAGGTAGTTTGTCTTATGAGTAATAAAGTCTGGCTGAGGACTCTGACCATGGGAGTGGGCTCAGGGGGTGCAAAAATGATTTAGAAACTATGTGGCTTGGTGGTGGTTCAGGTGGACACAGGTGCCAGGCAGGCTGAATGAAATACTTCAACAGGTCACTTCAACAGGACACCTGTGGGGGTTTTAATTTCCAACCACCACTGAGAAATATTTTTTTTTATTATTTCCTATTTCTACAGGGTGATTTCAGCAAAATTCAGATGTCCCTGTGGGAAATTCCCTCCTGACCTAAATCACAGTTTCTGAGACAAAGACACAGCACTGAAAAAGCTCCAAGCATCTCAGACTTCCACCTTGGTTTTAGTTTTCCAAGCCAAGCTATCCTCTGCACAGTGAACTGTTTGGTTCCATCCTGCTTCATGATGTAACCAAGTGATCCCTGCATGCTCATCTGCATTTTCTTGCCAGCAACCAGCTCTGGCTGGGTCCAAGGTGCAGGTGACAGGCACCAGTAAGGGGGATGCCAGTTTGGATGACCTTCCACCAGCTACATGGGCAGTCACAGGCACCAGTATCAGCTGGGCAGGCACTGGCTGGAGAGCAGCCCTGAAGAGAAGGATTTGGANAAAGCTGGGGAGGGACTTTTTAGGGTGTCAGGGAGGGATAGGACTGGGGGGAATGCAGCAAAAGTAGAAGTGGGGAGATTCAGATTGGATGTTAGGAAGAAATTCTTCTCCATGAGGGTGGTGAGAGACTGGCAGAGGTTGCCCAGGGAGGTGGTGGAAGCCTCATGCCTGGAGGTTTTTGCAGCCAGGCTGGATGTGGCTGTGAGCAACCTGCTGTAGTGTGAGGTGTCCCTGCCCATGGCAGGGGGCTTGGAACTGGCTGAGCCTTGAGGTCACTTCCAGCCCTGACAGTTCTATGATTCTGTGATCAAGCTGGAGGCAACACCAGAGTTTGTTCTTTTATTTATCTGGTATTATTCTGCCTGATACTCTCCAACTGTGGAGGTGGAGACATTCAAAACCCACTTGGACATGTTCCTGTGTGACCTTCTTTAGGTCAGCCTGCCTTGGCAGGGGTGTTGCACTTCAGATGTCCCCTCCAACCCCTACCATTCTGTGCTTCTGATGGTTGTTGCTCCTTAATAGTGTCCAGGGAATTTGGTACCTGCACAATGTGACTTACTCCTTGTTATGTTCATTCTCTTTTCCAGAGAGTGAGGATGCCAGAAATAAAGGAGAGGAACCACTCTGCACAATTCCCATCAGTTTTCCAGCTTGATTTTCAGATTAGTAGCCTTCTGCACCCCAGAGAGGCCACTGGTGATGATGGGGACACACCTGCTCAGCTGGTGGCACAGGGAGCAGCCAGCACTGGATCCAGTTCCCCAAGAACTCATGGCCTGGTGGGTCACCAGGACTTTGGTTTTGAGACATCAGACTCCTGTCAGAGAGTTTTAGGAGAGGCATCTGTGGCTGTGTGGAGCTTCTGGAACAGTGTTGGTAAGGAGCTGGTCCACCTGCCTGGTTGTGTTGATGGTCCCAGGTGCTGGAGAGGATGCAGGTATGAAACTGGGCTGTCCTTCCAGCAACTGCACCACTTTAGATGAGGTTCTGTGCAAATCCTAAAGATGCTCAGCTTTTGATGCAGCCTAGGATGTGATTTGCCTTCTGGGCAGATGTGGTCCTGAGCTTGGGCTTAGCCATCCCTCACCAGAGTATTTGTTATGAAATAACGACAGACCTTGGGATCCTGATGACTTTTTTTTTTCCCCTCACTGGGCACTGATTCATTACATCACTTGAATGAATTCTTCCTAACATGAGAAGAAAAGAAAAGAGGCCACTGCTGAGCTGATTTGGTTTTGACAGCATGGGTGACTCAGTCAGCAGGGAGGCTCAGGGTGGAACCGATTGCCCTTTGTTTGCAAGGCTGCCAGAGATGTGATCAATCAGATCTTGTGGTCATGAAGATGAGGCCCTCTGATCTGGTACAGGGCTCTTTGATGGCTGTGCTAGCATGGTTCATCTGAGGCCAAGACCTCTCTCTGCAGATAGTGTGCAGTTCATGGTGACTTCGGCCATTCAATGCCAGGTTTTCCTCTGGCTCTGCTCCCCACACCAGATGTGGAGATGTTGCATGCTTCAGGAGCTCAGAAGGGAAGGATCAGATGTGGTCCTGAGCTCAGACAATGCTGTCAGGGAGTGTGGCTGTGGGGAGATGCAGTCTCTGGTGAGACCTGGGCTTTGGGAGACACCATCTCCATCCCTATGTCTCTGACACCCTCATTTTATTTCATGAGGAGAAACTTCTCTGGTGTGAAGGTGCTGGAGCCCTGGAGCAGGCTGCCCAGAGAGGTTGTGGAGTTTCCTTCTCTGGGGAGATTCCAAACCAGCCTGGACATGGAGATCCTGGGCAAGCTGCTGTGTGTGCTCCTGCTTGAGCAGGGGGGTTGGACTGGATGATCCCCAGAGCCATCTCTTGGGTCTGCAGTGACACCAAACTTCCCATCTTGGTTCACATTTCTCATCATACACAACTTGCTTGAGTTTCATTGCTGAGGCAGAGCTTCAGGTCCCACCTCACTCTGTCCAGCCAGCAGCAAGTGCTGCATTAGTCACTTGGTGAAGCTCCAAAGCATCACTCAGGAGAAGGCAGTGGAAAGCCTGCGAGTCCCAGCATGGTCAAACACCTTCCAGCTGGTTCTCATTACAAGCTGGGTGATGAGTCCTGTCCATGAAACATCACCTCAGGTCATGAAGAAGGCAGAGCTTAGTCCAAGCACATTAAGATTGGTGAGGACTGTGGGAAATTCTTTCATGGTGAGCTGGGCAGGATGGAAAGCAGAAACTTTTGGGTGGCAGAGACTGTGCCAAGGGCTCAGGACAACAGCCTGCTCGGGGCAGGGGTGGAGTCCCCATCCCTGGAGGGGTTTGAAACCCATGGAGCTGTGGTGCTGAGGGATGTGCTTTACTGGTGAGCTGGCAGTGCTGGGTTAAGGGTTGGACTTGATGACCTTAAAGGTTTCTTCCAACCAAAATGGTTTGGTGATTCCATGAGTCTCTGACTCCTGCAGCTGTTGGTGAAGGGCTATAACAGTTCTGAGTTCCTTGATCTAAGTTTTCATCTTCCAGTTGGACTGCAAGGAGAGAATTTTTGCCTTGGTATTGACCTCAGGGTAGGAGCATTAGAGAAGTGCAGTTCTGCAGCTTCACTTCTTGCCATGCTGAAGCTTTTGGCAGTGCAAGGTCCTGCTGTCCACCTCACATGGGATGGTTTCTAACTTGAGGAAGATGCCAGCACATTCCTGCTGTAAGGGAATGCAGGCAGAAGGAGGTTGTGAGATGGGAGGGTGGTTGGCAGGGTGTAGGCAGAGCTGCCCAAGGCTGCTCTGGTGACACTGTTTGGAAAAGAGATTTGGAGAGCATAGCAAAGGTAACACCCTGCCAGCTGTCTGAGCTGTAGGGCCACAGCAAGGCTGGCAAGGCTGGAATCCTTCTGCTGTGAGGCCAGGCTGAGACAGTTGGGCTTGGTCAGCCTCCAGGGAGACCTTCTGGTGGCCTTTCAGTGCTCAAGGGGCCAATCAGAAAGCTGGGGACAGACTGCTGAGCCTGGCTTATTGTGACAGGACAAGGGGTGATGGTTTGAACTGAAAGATGGAGATTCAGGCTGGAGAGAAGGAAGAAATCTTTGCTACTGAGGGTGGTGAGACCCTGTCCCAGGTTGCCCAGAGAGGGGGGAGATTCTCCATCCCTGGAACCATTCCAGGTGAGGTTGTCTGGGGCTCTGAACAACCTGCTCTAGCTGAGGATGTCCCTGCTGAGTGCAGGGGGGTTGGACCAGATGAGCTTTAAAGGTCCATTCCCACACAGACTGTTGGATGATTCTTTTCTCAGCTGACCCAGAAACACAGCATCATTCCACCTGTTAACTTTGTCCCTTTCCTCACAGCCCTTCACACATGGTCCACACCCAGAAGAGACGTGGGATGAAGCCAAGGCTGGGAAACCTCCCTGCTGGCAGCAGGGATGAGGATCCAGGGAGCAGCAGTCGATGGCCTGCAGACCCAGCAGCTCAGCCCGTGGGGGGGTGATGGCCATGGGAAAGCCCTCAGCATCCAGCAGCTGTTGGGTGTCTGGTGTGACAAGAGGACACCTCAGGGAAACGTGGAAGAAGGACAATTGAGTTAATTGTGACTCTGAATTCAGGTTCTCTCAGCCAAGTGCTTTGCAACTGGTAAAGATAAAGATCTGGATTCTGGAATTTCCTGAGCACTCTGCAGCCAGGATCTGGGCCCTGCCTGCTGTGTGGAGGAGCCTCAGGAATGCTTGCATGCTGGGTGTGAGTTTTTAGGTCACTTCCAGAGAAGTGGATTCATTTCAGTGGAACCAGCCAGTCTCCTTGGCACTCAGTTGTGTTGTGAAAGGGATGGAGGATGGTTTCCACCTCACACCTGCTCACTGTTGGAGGTTTTGTCCTTGCTCCTCCATCTGCTACTGCTTGATTTATTTTCACTGATGTTCACAAAACTGTGGAATTGTTTCAGTTGGAAGAAACCTCTAAGATCATCCAGTCCAACCATCAACCCAACTGGTTGATGATGATGAGCCACTAAACCATGGTCCCAAGTGCCATGCCCATAGGTTTCTTGATCACCTTGAGGGATGGGGCCTCCACCACCTCCCTGGGCAGCCTGTGCCAACACCTGACCAGTCTTGCAGCAAAGAAACTGTTCCTAATCTCCAACCTAAACCTTCCCTGGCACAATTTCAGGCCATTTCCTCTCATTCCATCACCTGATACTGGGGAGAAGAGACTGACTGCAACCTCCTACAACCTTCAGACTGTACCAAGGTCATTCTCAGACCAGGTCTGGATTTCAATAGCCAAACATCCAAAAGCAGGTGCCCCCCAGCACAGACTTCCCCTGCCTGACACCAAATAAAGACCTTCCTGTGCAGAACTAATTCATCCCACTTCACTCCCTCTCTTCAGGAGGCCTCTTTGCTTTCCTAGAACAACCTGGTCCATCAGAAGTTGGCTTTTGAGTGTGTTAGAAATGCTCTTCTTCTCATGGGGATGTTGGGATGGGGTGGAATGACTTGGCCAAGTCCAAGTGCTGGGTGCTGCACTTTGGCCACAGCAACCCCATGGAGCCCTACAGGCTGGGGTTGGAGTGGCTGGAGAGCAGCCAGGCAGAAAGGGACCTGGGGGTACTGGGTGACAGCAGCTGAACATGAGCCAGCAGTGTGCCCAGGTGGCCAAGAGAGCCAATGGCATCCTGGCCTGCATCAGGCATAGTGTGGCCAGCAGGAGCAGGGAAGTCATCCTGCCCTGTGCTCAGCACTGGTTAGGCTGCACCTTGGTACTGTGTCCAGTTCTGGGCTCCTCAGTTTAAGGACATTGAGAGACTTGAATGTGTCCAGAGAAGGGCACCAAGGCTGGGGAGGGGTCTGGAGCACAGCCCTGTGAGGAGAGGCNATGATCTCTGAGGTCTTTTCCAACCTGGTTGGTTCTGTGACTCTGTGTGACTGTACCAATGGTACCTCAATAACTGAGCCTTCTGGGGCTGGCAGAGCCTTTGGAGGAGGTTTGAAACAGGGAGCAGTTATCTCACACCAGGCACTGAGTCCTCAACCAACTCATCTCAGCCTCCCATGGTTGTCATCCTAGACTGTAGTATGGTGCACTAAGCTGAAGGCTGGAGGTCATGAGGATGTGGCTGAGGCCTTTTCAGTGGTGGCCATGGATGGGACAAGGGGCAGTGGGCACAAACTGGAGACCAGGAGGTTTCTCTTGAACTTAAGGAGAACCTTGTTTGGTGTGGGGGTGCTGGAGCTCTGGAGCAGGCTGCCCAGAGAGGTTGTGTGAGAGTCTCCTTCTCTGGAGAGCTTCCAACCAGGCCTGGCCATTGTGCTCCTGGGCAAGCTGCTGTGAGTGCCCTGCTTGAGCAGGGGGGGTTGGACTGGATGGTCTCCAGTGGTCCCTTCCAACCCCTCCCATGCTGGGATTCTGGGATTCTTTAGAAAGTATTAGGTAGGTGACATCTGCTGCACTGAAAATTAAATGCAAGGTGTTGAAGAGGAGTTTAAAAAACCCCAGGGTTTGGGGAGGAGAATCTTTGGAGCTACCAATTTTAGTGGAGATTTCAAATATGAATTTTCTCCCAGATGTTGGAAAGGTTCATTCCTCTTTTGTGCATGTTTGCTGCCATTCCACAGCTCCTCTCGAGCTGAGGGTTCTACTGGAAGGCAGCAAAAGCCCAAATTAAGATCTGAAACTGTTGAAGATCATATTTCAGACTGCATAAAATGCACCTCTGGAATTTTCACTTCTTCTTTCCTGCAGTATTACAAATGCCTCAATAAAAATGTTGTGGCTGATGAGCCAGGATGAGCAAAAAGGGAAAAGGAAAGGAAAGAAGGACAGAAAAAAAAAAAAAGAAACCCAACAAAACAAGAAGGAGCCCTGTGGACTTGGATATGTTCACTTCAAGGCTGTGGTTAATGCTTCCCAGGCTGCTCAGAGGTGAGAGTGAGTTCAGTCCTCCCACCATGCTGTGGCTCTTTCTAAATGACTCTGAGAAGAGCTGGTGACAAATGGAGCTGTGGTAAACTGCATCATCCTGCTTGTGCAGTGTCAGATGGGGCCACCACACCAAGCTGGCTGTCAGGGTCACACTCAGCTTTTCCTTGCCCCCTTCCCCCCCTCCTTTCCAAACCTGCTGCCTTCTGCTGAGAAACTTCTTTGGTGTGAGGGTGCTGGTGTTCAAAAAAGGCTTGGATGTGGCTCTTGGAGCCATGGTTTAGTTGTCAGGAGGTGTTAGGGATCAGGTAATAGGTTGGACTTGATGATCTGGGGAGGGACTCTTTAGGGCATCAGGTAGTGCCAGGACTAGGGGGAATGGAACAAAGCTGGAAGTGAGGAGATTCAGACTGGATGTGAGGAAGAAATTCTTCCCCATGAGAGTGGTGAGAGCCTGGAATGGGTTGTGCAGGGAGGTGGTTGAGGCCCCATCCCTGGAGGTGTTTAAGGCCAGGCTGGATGAGGCTCTGGCCAGCCTGATGTAGTGTGAGGTGTCCNTTTCTCTTGAACTTAAGGAGAAACTTCTTTGGTGTGGGGGTGCTGGAGCTCTGGAGCAGGCTGCCCAGAGAGGTTGTGTGAGAGTCTCCTTCTCTGGAGAGCTTCCTGGCCATTGTGATCCTCTGCCTCCTCTCTGGAGGTGTTCAAGGCCAGGCTGGATAAAGCCTTGAGCAACCTGGGCTAGAGGGAGGTGTCCCTGCCTATGGCAGAGGGGTTGGAACTGGATGATTTTCAAGGTCTCTTCCAACCCAATCCATTCTATGATCCTGGGCAAGCTGCTGTGGGTGCCCTGCTTTAGCAGCAGGGGGGTTGGACTGGATGATCTCCAGAGGTCTCTTCCAATCCCCATCACACTGGGATTCTGGGATTCACTGAAATAGTTGCACAGCTGCACACCTCTAGTCCTGCTGTAGATCTCTTGGTGGTTTTGTACTGCATGGAGCCACAGAGTTCTCACTGATGGAAGATAAGAAGCTGCTCTGGGTGCAGCCATGGTGCACAGAACCCCCATTACCAGTGTTCAGCTGGGGTGAGACTGCTCTGAGCTGAGGAATCCTGGAAGAGGACTTCAACTTCACTTTCTCACTGCATCTACCCTAAATTGTGCAACTGCTCTCCAACCCCCTTTCTTTCCCAAATACAGAGAGCTTTCTCTTTGTCAAAGAGCTTTGAGAGGGATGGATTTAACCTCCTCCTTGCCAAAATCCCAAGCAGATTTGAGATGCAGCAGCTGGTATGTGAGAATGAGTTACAAAGGCTGAGAGAGACCTGGGGCTGCTCAGCCTGCAGAAGACTGAGAGAGACCTGGGGCTGCTCAGCCTGCAGAAGACTGAGAGAGACCTGGGGCTGCTCAGCCTGGAGAAGACTGAGAGAGGATCTTATTGATGTTTATAAACATCTGAAGTGGTGGGGGGCAAGAGGAAGGGGCCAGGCTCTTTTCAGTGGTGTCCTGTGATAGCACAAGGGGCAATGGACACAAACTGGAACCCAGGAAGTTCCACTTCAACATGAGGAGAAACCTTTATTGTGAAGGTTGTAGAGCTCTGGAGCAAGCAGCCCAGAGTGGCTGTGAAATCTCTTTCCCTGGAGACTTTCAAGACTCATCTGGATGTGTTCCTGTGTGACCTGCCCTAGGTGATCCTGCTTTGGCAGGGGGGTTGGACTCAATGGTCTCTGGAGGTCCTTTCCAACCCCTGCCATTCTATGGTTGTGTGCAATTTGTGCTGAAGGAGCACTTGCACTACAACAATCTCCTCATGTGTGTCTCTAAACCACAGAACTCCTTGAGGAAGGAGTTGGAGGTCCCAGTTTGGCAAAGCTACAGTAGAAATCCAGCCAAGCCAGGGCTGTGTCTGCTGGCTGGTTGCAGCTGTTGGTTGTGGAGGTGCTGGGACACACTGATGTGTTTTATTTGTCTGTAAATATAAGAAAGCAGAAGCATAACCCCTGCTGTGTACTTGGCTGTTCTAACATAACCCCCCACAGCCACAAGTTTTGAGGGAGGGGATGGAGATTGCCAGGGAGGTGGTGGAAGCCTCATCCCTGGAGGTTTTGAAGGCCAGGCTGGATGTGGCTCTGAGCAACCTGATCTAGTGTGAGGTGTCCCATGGCAGGGAGGTTGGAACTGGCTGATCCTTGAGGTCCCTTCCAACCCTGACAATTCTGTGATTCTATGAGATGCTGCAACCACAAGCAGTGCAAAGCTCTGCCCAGAGCTGTGCCTGTGGCTACAAGGTGGTGGTGAGGTTGTTCTGGGGGTGTCCTGTGACCTGCATGTGCCCACATCCCAAAGCAGCTCCTGGTGCTTTAGCAGGTCTGTCAGGATGGGAGTTTGGTGTGAATTTGTCCCAGCACTTTGGTGACTCTTCCTGGCATCCCTCTGTGTTTGGGCACCAGGCTGCAATGTGTCACCTGGAGCCACAATGCTCTGTACTCTGAATGTTCCTTCTCAATGATACCCTCATGTCCTTCACCAAAGCAGTCCCCAAAACCTAGCACAAGTAATAAACCCTTGCACTTTGGGTGTTTTGTCTCCTGGCTTAGCAACCAAGGCAAGGCTGGCAGCAGTGAACCAGCCTCTGGAACCAAGAGGTTGCTTTCTCCATTGCAGCTTTGGGGGAAATGGTCTCTTGGGCAGGAATCTCCCCTTGAAGCAGTCACATGGTGGGGACTTTGGTACCCTCAGCAAGGCTTGGAGCTCTCCCTTTGGCACCCATGATGAAGCAGCAGTGATTGTGTGTGGAAGGAGGTGCCTGGATGTGAAACCAGCTGAGAAAGATCCCAGCCACTTCCCTTTTCCCAGCAGTAGATGTTGCCTCAGTTCCCATTTCCTACCATTGCCTCTTTCACCAGCTTCAGCCCTTTTGCACCAGTTGCCTGCCAAGGACCAAGGCTTATTTTAGCTAATTTAAGTTCAGCCTTCAGTGTCCCATTTGCATTTTGTCATCCCATGGGCATTTAGCATCCTTTCTACTCCATTTTCCCCTCTTTTGGGACTACAAATGATACAAGGTGGAGTGAGAGATTTACACCATGCTACCTGCAGGGCTCTGGCCACAGAAATAAAGCTCTGTCCTCCTCTCCCCTTGCCCACACCTGACTTTTCCTCACTCTTCCTTTTAGCTAAACCCTTCTGCCAACCTTCTCTTCTATCAAACCTTGTGCCATTTCCTTGTCTCATAGTAAACCAAAGCAAACACCACCTTGTCTCTCATGCACCCTGTGAAATTTGAGTCTCAGACCATTAGGGAGTTGCTCAGGTCCCTGAGTGACTCAGACTGGAGCTGGCTGAGTGATACCTGCAGTCAGTCCCATCATCTCATCACTGTATTGCTGCCTCTTCTCTCAGGCTGCAGCTTTGTGGATATCTACTTAGTGCTGGTTCCATCCCAGTGCCCAGGGGCCTCATTTTCCACCCAAGATGGTGCTGCTGTCTTGGGATCACAGTGCACAATGGTGTGGAGAGGGAGGAGAGTGGATCTCCTGATGGTGCAGCATGCACCAGGGTCTGGGTGGTAACTCTTGCTCCTGTGGGGCCTGTACTTGATCTCCCTCAGGCTGCTAGACTGAAGATGCAGTCACAGAAACACTGACCCAGTTTGGTGGGAAGAGAGCTGTAAAATCATCCAGGCCAAGCCAGCACTGCCAGGTCACCACTAAACCATGGCCCTCAGCACCACATCTCCACAGCTTTGAACCCCCTCCAGGGATGGGGACTCCACTACTGCCCTGGGCAGCCTGTTCTGGGGCTTATCCACTCTTTCAGTTCAGGAATTGTTCCTCATGTCCAGCCTAAGCCTCCCCAGTGCAAGTTGAGGCTGTTTCCTCTCATCCTGTCACTTGTTCCTTGGGAGAAGAGACCAACCTCCCCCTCCTAACTCCAACCTCCTTTCAGGGAATTGTAGAGAGCAATGAGGTCTCCCCTCAGCCTCCTTTTCTCCAGGCTGAACACCCCCAGTTCCCTCAGCTGCTCCTCCCCAGCCCTGTTCTCCAGACCCTTCTCCAGCTTCGTTGCCCTTCCCTGGACTTGATCCAGCACCTCAGTGTCCTTCTGGGAGTGAGGGGCCCAAAACTGATCTCAATATTTGAGTTTCAGCCTCAGCAGTGCAGAGCACAGAGAGAGAATTCACCTTTCTAATCCTGCTGGCCACACTGTTGCTGATGCAAGCCAGGATGCTGCTGACCTTCTTGGTCACCTGGGCAGCCAGTGGCTCATGCTCACCTTGTATCTATGGAGAAGCTACCACAATTCTATGCTAATGCTGGCCAGGAGCCTTGCTGCTGCTTCAGCCTTAACATCCAATAAGAATTTGCTTGCTTCCAAGAGACCCTTCCTCAGACATCCCCAGAGAGGAGCAGATTCAGACCCAAGCTGGTCCCTCCCCACCCTGGCCATCCCTGTGTCCCACTGCCAGGTCTTGCTGTCACCAAAGACTCTCTTATGAAGCAGCTTCTGCATCATCATACTTTGCACCATGATGGTAAAGCAGGTAAGAACCCAGTAGGAAAGGTCAGGGGGAGAAGGGGGGGGGGGGGGTTTGGCTTCTGACTCCTGAGGGTGCCTGGTCCTGCAGCAGCAGCAGCCTTGGCTGCCTGATAACAAGTGACTGGCCAAAAAAACACCCCAAACCCTGACCTTTGCAGTGAATATTTTCAGAGCTGTAAGGAAAAGGAAATAGGAAGTTGAGCTGCTGTAAAGCATTTTGTAGGCTGCTGGGTTCTGGTGAGCTCCAACACGGTGCTCTTTATCTACTGAGTGTTTTTTGTTTCCATCTGCATTTGAATTTAATAGCCAGCAGCTGCAGCCCTTCAGCTCAATTTGAATTTTATAACCAGCAGGACCAGGGCAGGGATCACCTGCCCTGCACTGGGTATAGGTGAGGCCAGTCCTTGAATGCTGGGTTCAGTTTTGGGCCACTCACTCCAAGAAGGACATTGAGGAGCTGGAGCAGGTCCAGAGAAGGGCAGTACAGGCTCCTGGTAGCGAAGCTGGATGAGAAGCTGGGCATGAGCCAGCAATGAGGACTTGCAGCCCTGAAGGCAAGCCATGTCCTGGGCTGCATCCAATGGTGTGTGGCCAGCAGGTCAAGAGGTGATTCTGCCACTCTGCTCTGGTGAGACCTCACCTGCAGTCCTCTGTCCAGCTCTGGGCCCTCCAGTGCAGGAAGGACATGGACCTGATGGAGTGGGTGTAAAGTGAGGCCATGAAGATGGTGGTGCTGGAGCACCTCTCCAGTGAGGACAAACAGAGGGAGTTGGGGTTGTTTAGCCTGGAGAAGAGAAGGCTCTAGGGAGACCTTAGAGCTGCATTTCAATATCTGAAGGGGACCTACAGGAGGGCTGGGGAGGGACTGGTTTAGAGTGGGCTGTGCTGACAGGATGAGAGGCAATGGTTTGAAACTGGAGCAGGGGAGAGTTAGGTTGGACATCAGGAGGAAGCTCTTCACAATGAGGGTGAGGAGACACTAGAACACATTGCCCAGAGATGTGGTGGAAGCCTCATCCCTGGAGACATTCAAGGTCAAACTTAATGCAGCCCTGAGCAACCTACTCTGGTTGGGGAAGTCCCTGTGGACTGCAGCGGGGCTGGGCAAGACCTTTAGGGGTCACTTCCTACCCAATGTAGAAAGAAGGTGGTTCAGCCTCCATCTGCCCTGGCTCCAGAAGCACTTTTCCCTTCCCCAAGCACGAGAGGGAGCGTTCAGCTCTCCAGCAGCCACCCAGGACACCTCCTGATTTATGCCCTGAGCAGCAGGAAGGGCTGAAGTGCTGTTTGTCACCTCGCAGCTGCCGGCGGTTGCTCCAGCCTGTGAAACATTTCATGCCTGCCACCTCGGCTCAGGAAATGGTGGTTTGCTCAGCAGAGGTGCAGGAGGCAGCAAGCTGTTATCAAGCACAACATTGGCCCTTCTCATAGCTGTGTCTTGACTTACTGAGGTTGTCCTCCAGAGCAGAAAGCTGGGCTGGGCTCTGCAGAGGGACAATGGCAGAGCCCAGGTGGCACACAGAGGCTTGGGGCACCTGCAGCAGGAGACACATGCCAAGTGCCAGGATCTCCAGTGTGGTGTTGGGAGGCTTTTGACAGCTTTGTGAGTTTGCTTCCCTGCAGAGCTGGGCTGGCAGCCTGGCAGACCTCGGTCGCTGAGGTTCCTGTTCCTCAGGCCCAAGGTGTCTGAGGTTTGCTGAACCACAGCGAGTTCATTGTGAAACTGTGCCACCAACGTGGCTCCAGCAGCTCTCTAAAGCAGGGTGAAGTCAGCCTCCACCCAGGTCCTTTCCAAGAAGGCAGGAGGTAAGCTCAGAGCCTTGCTGAGAAGATGCTGTGCCCATCGCAGGGGTGGGAGGGCAGCAGTGGCCATCCTGCACCATCCCTTGACTTTAATGAGAGAGCCATGGCAAGGACAACATCTAGGTCCTCTTTCTCACAGCTCACCAGGTGTTCCACTGAAAGCAACAAGAAACAACCTGGATGACCAGCATCTTCCTCCTTGCCTTTACAAGGGTCATGGCAATGATGGAGCAGCTCCTTCCAGCCAAGGGTCCCAAGGAGTCTGGGGCACAGCCCTGATGCTCTCACATCTTCTGTGGCTGCAGAGACCTTCTCATTTCTAAAGCACTTGGAGTGGGTTTGGTGAGCCCCATCCAACCAGGCTTTGAACACTTCCAGGGACTAGGGCATCTACTATGCTTCTGGGCAACCTGGGCCAGTGTCTCACCACCCTCAGCATTAAATTTTTTTTCCTTCTATCTAGTCTGAGAGCATTGAACTTTATCCAGTCCCCTTGACCAGCCTGGTAGCATTCTGAGCAGCAGCTGGGAAGCAGCTGGCCATTATAAGACATTTACAACTCCCCTGGTTCAGATAAAATCATAGAATTGTCAGGGTTGGAAGTGACCTCAAGGATCAGCCAGTTCCAACCCCCTGCCATGGGCAGGGACACCTCACACTACAGCAGGTTGCTCACAGCCACATCCAGCCTGGCTGCAAAAACCTCCAGGGATGAGGATACCACTACATCCCTGGGCAACCTCTGCCAGTGTCTCACCACCCTCATGGGGAAGAATTTCTTCCTAACATCCAATCTGAATCTCCCCACTTGTAGTTTTGCTGCAACAGCTTTCTGTAGGCACCAGCTAAGATGCTTTTGGTATGGCTCAGATGCAGCTGTTGATCACTGGTGTGAGCTTGATGGATGTTATGCATTAGGAGACCCAAACTGCACCAGGCTTCTTGATGTGATTCAGACTGGGGAGGAGGAAGAAATCTTACACACCGAAGGTGGTGAGAGCCTGTCCCAGGTTGCCCAGAGAGGTGGGAGATGCCCCATCGCTGGAACCATTCCAGGTCAGGTTTTCTGTGGCTCTGAGCAGCCTGCTGTAGTTGCAGATGTCCCTGAAAACTGCAGAGGGGTTGGACTAGGTGACCTTGAAAGGTCCCCTCCCACCCAAAGCAGTCTGTGAGTTTGTGGAACGTTTCCCTGCTCTGCAGACCCTAAACTGGGTCCATTCAGTGTCTGTCTGTGGCTGCTCTGGGTCTCAGTATTTAATGGCCCTGCTTGCAAACAGTGACTGTGCACAATGGTGGCTTCGCCCTGGACCAGGGCCAGCATCTTCATGCTGGTTTCCATCCTTCATTTCCTTGTCCTCTCACTGCTAACCCACCTCATGCTTTCAAAGGAGCAAAACCTCCATCTGGCTGCACAGAGCTCCCCAGCCCCTTACCTCCTGCTCCTCCCGGCAGAACCTGGCTTCTAACCGCTCCCTTGCTTATGTTTTTCTGACCATTGTTCTGTGCAAACAAACAAAGCCTTTCCCTTTCCCAGGGCTTGGGGGGGGCAGCTGCTTCTGCTAAGGCAGTGGTGTGAAGCTGCTGAGGCTGACTTCCCCTGGAAGATCCCCAGAAGCTGCTGATCACATCTCGGCTCGCCTCAGCGTTTCTCTTCTCCGCAGGCGCACCCATGTGCCCGCAGCAATGAGGGCAATGCACAGTGAGCAGCAGCTCTGGGCTGAGCTGGGACATTTCCCATCCCCAAACAGGCTGTGAGTTCATCTCTGACACCTGAGTGTCATTGACACTGCTCATTACTTGTGCTGTATTGGCAGCATGTGTTGTTGCTGCTGCTCTTGCCAGGAGCTGACTGCTGCTTGCTGAAGAAGAGATCCCAGCAACCTGATGCCAGCAGCCTGCTCACCCAGTCCCAGCAGCCTGCTCACCCAGTCCCAGCGTGGTGAGGGTTGGAAGAGACCTCTGGACATCATCCAGTCCAACCTCCCTGCTAAAGCAGGGCACCCACAGCAGCCTGCCCCGAATCACAATGGCCAGGTGGGTTTGGAAGCTCTCCAGAGGAGACTCCACAACTTCTCTGGGCAGCCTCCTCCAGGGCTCCAGCACTCTCACACCAAAGAATCTTCTCCTCCTGTTTAGCTGGAGCTTCCTGGGTGCCAGTTTGTCTCCATTGCCCCTTGTCCTGTCCCTGGGCACTGCTGACAACACTCTGTCCTCATCCTCTTGCCCCCACCCTTTTATCTCTTGCTGAGCACTGCTCAGATCCCCTCTGGGGCTGCTCTTCTCCAGCTCTTACCCAGGACTCTCAGCCATTTTTCCTCACAGAGATGTTCCAAGCTCCCCAGCATTTTCACAGCCTCTGCTGGTCTCCCTGCAGCAGTTTCCTGCCTCTCTTAAAGTGGGGAGCCCAGAACTGGACCCAGTACTGCAGCTGTGGTCTGACTAGGGCAGAGTAGAAGAGGAGAACCTCCCTCGAGCTGCTGCTCACACTCCACTTGGTGCACCCTCTGCTCCTTGCTGGTTTTTGGCATCTGAGGAGCTGCTGGTGAGCTCTCAGAGGCAGGTCTGTACTGCATGGGCTCTGACAGCTTTTCATCCCTGATGTTCCTTGCTGGAGGCTGCACTGGCAGGTGACAGCCATGCCCATGCTGGCTCAGTACCCACTGCCAGGCTTTTCAAAGGCTTCACAGTGATGTTTCTGTATGAATCATGAGTGAAATGACTGGGGGGGATCATCCTGGAGATGAAGAAGCTGAAGACAGCCCAATCACTTGTGCTGGCTGCTAGAGGGCAGGGAGGCAGGCTGGCTCTGCTTTCCTGTCTGCTCCTTGCAAATTCCTTATTTCTGGAAATCTCCTGGTTTTCCAGTGTCTGTTCCATCCATGCCTTTGTCTTGGCTTCCTTTAGCAGGCTGGTGTAGCAGAAGGGATGACTTAACTGCCTTGTTTTCATGTAGAAGCAGCCCCTGGTCACTTCTAGCACCCAAGGTCCAGCCTGAGGTGGTTTTGGATGGGTGGGTGATGAGATCTGCCTCCTTTGCCCACTCCCTGACCCTCATCACCTCCTAGCCCCAGGACTACAGATCCTCCTGGCTACTCCATCCTCCTTGGCACTCCTGCCATGCTGTCAGTGGTTTGGTGGCTCTTCACCTTGGTCAACAAGGCAGTTAGTGGGACCATGCCTGGCAGTCCTGAGGCTTTCATACAGCACTGGGACACCTCTGCTTGCCTCCAGCTGGTGACCAAGAGCCTCTGCCAGAAGGATGTGCAGGTTTTCTAGGTTTTTAGATGATTTATGGCTTCTGCTAGCTTGGGTTCATGTGGCCTGTGAGTGCTCATCTTGGTGGCACTGCATTCCATGTTCTTCTCTGGACTCAACAGGGCCATGAGAAGCTTTCCTTGTGGAAAAGCTTCTGGTGGAGCTGTGCTAAGGTAACAAACCTGAACTCCACGTGGCAGGGAACCACTCCAGCTGTATTTGCATCCTAATGTTATCAGAAGAGATAAGACCAAGGGTTAGAGAATGTGATATGGCCAACAGGTAGCTGGAGCCCACACCATGCTGACCTCTTTTATCATTGCCTTGTTTTCCTTCGTGCGTGGGAAGGCTGGGAGGAGAAAAGGGTGAGCTTAACAGTGGGAGAAATACTGAAGGGGAGGGAAAAATGTGGGAGGAAAAGGAACTCTGAATTGTGGTCCTGCAGTGGAAGAGGGTGTGGAGTGGACTGAAGGTCTTGTGTATGACAAAACACAACTTAGATACAACTAGTCCATGAAAATGTGACTTTCTTCCCTTTCTAGGGAAGCTTTTTCCTCATCTGTGCTCTAAAGCTGGCTTTTCATTTCTTCCCTTGGTCTTCCAAAGCCTTTGGGAGCTGCTTCTGTCCTGCAGAAGTTCCTTGTGTTGTGTGTAGAAACATGTTCAGCATCTTTGTTGGTGCCATGGACAGTGGCACTGAGTGCACCCTCAGCACGTTTGCTGATGACACCAAGCTGAGTGGGGCAGCAGACAGGCTGGAGGGAAGGGATCCATCCAGAGGGACCTGGACAGGCTGGAGAGGTGGGCACAAACCAGCCTCAGGAGGTTCAACAAGACCAAGTGCAAGGTCCTGCAGCTGGGTCGAGGCAATCCCAAGCACAAATCCAGGCTGGGCAGGGACTGGCTGGAGAGCAGCCCTGAGGAGAGGGACTTGGGGGTGCTGGGGAATGAGAACATGAGCTGTCAGTGTGCACTTGCAGCCCAGAGAGCCAAGCAGAGCCTGGGCAGCAGCAAGAGAAGTGTGGCCAGCAGGTCAAGGGAGGTGATTCTCCCCCTCTACACTGCTCTGGTGAGACCACACCTGGAGTACTGCATCCAGTTCTGGAGCCTCTATTACAAGAGGGATCTGGACATGCTGGAAGGTGTCCAGAGAAGGGCTACCAGGATGAGCAGAGGGCTGAAGCACCTCTGCTATGAGGACAGACTGTGAGAGTTGGGGCTGTTCAGTCTGGAGAAGGCTCCAAGGTGACCTTACTGTGGCCTTTCAATATCTGAAGTGGGCTACAAGAAAGCTGGGGAGGGACTTTTTAGGCTATCAGGTAGTGACAGGGCTAGGGGGAATGGAATAAAGCTGGAAGTGGGGAGATTCAGACTGGATGTGAGGAAGAAGTTCTTCCCCATGAGAGTGGTGAGAGCCTGGAATGGGTTGTGCAGGGAGGTGGTTGAGGCTCCATCCCTGGAGGTGTTTAAGGCCAGGCTGGATGAGGCTCTGGCCAGCCTGATGTAGTGTGAGGTGTTCCTGGCCATGGCAGGGGGGTTGGAACTGGCTGATCCTTGTGGTCCCTTCCAACCCTGACTGATTCTATGATTCTATGAGGAGGAAAAAACAGGGACCCATGAGGATCCAGGGAAGAGGAATGATGCAGCACAGGGTCAGAGAAACAATGCTGGCAGGCCAGGGACTGCTATCTAAGCAGTAGTTTGCCTTTGCACCACAAGCAAACTCTCCACTCTCTGTTTTGCAGCTATAAACTCATACCTTTGGTCTGCAGCAGTGCTGTCCATCAGAGGTGTGACACCATAAATCAGGTGACTACTTGGAAATGCATCCAGCTATCAGGACCCACGGCAAATAAAGGTGAGACAATAACTGCTGGCTCTGCCTGCCGGGCAAAGCTCACCCCAGCTGCCACTGCTCTGGGCAGCCACCAGCTAAAGGCTTCCCCAGGGCAGCCTGCAGCTGCTCACCTTGCTCCTAAGGAGTGATCAGCTCATGGAGTCATTCTGGTTGGAACAGGCTTCTGAGCTCATCGATGAGCAATGTGCTCTCCTGGCCAAGAAGGCAAATGATACCTGGGTTGTATTGGAAGGGGTGCCAAGAGAGGCTCCCCTCCCTCTCTACTCTGCCCTGCTGGGGCCACAGCTGGAATATTGTGCCCAGTTATGGGCCCCTCAGTTCAAGAAGGACCTCAGGGAGCTGCTTGAAAGAGTCCAGTGCAGAGCTATAAAAATGATGAAGGGAGTGGGACATCTTCCTTAGGAGGAGAGCCTGAGGGAGCTGAGGGCTCTTTAGCTTGGAGAAGAGGAGCCTGAGGGGTGAGCTTGTTTGTGTTGATAAAGATGTGCAGGGGCAGTGCCCAGAGGCTGGAGCCAGGCTCTGCTGGGTGATGCCCAATGACAGCACAAGGGGCACTGGTGGGAGTTGAGGCATAGAAAGTTCCAGGGAAACAGGAGGAAGAATTATTTCACTGTGAAGGGTGATGGAACACTGGAACAGGCTGCCCAGGGGGGTTGTGGAGTTTCCCTCTCTGGAGATATTCAAGACCTGTCTGGATGAGTTCTGTGTGATCTGTTCTAGGTGACCCTGCTCTGGCAGGGGGATTGGACTGGAAGAGGTCTCGAGGTCCCTTCCAGCCCCTCACATTCTGTGATTCTGTGACCACAGAGGAGGAAGTCATGCTCCCACCCGTGGAAGGGGGTCTCAACAATCCCTTTGGACAAAGACAGAGGGAAAGCAACAGCTCTTGGTTTCTAAGGCAAGGGGTTTCCTAGGAAAAGCTTCAGTTAACCCATCTGAAGAGCAGATTTAGATTGGATGTTAGGAACAAGTTCTATACCAGGAAGGTGGTGGAACACTGCAACAGGTTGCCCAGGGAGGTGGTTGAGGACCCATCCAGGGAGATATTCAAGGTCAGCCTTGACAGGGCTCTGGGCAAGCTGTTCTAGTTGAGGATGTCCCTGCTGAGTATGGAGGGGTTGGACTAGATGAGCTTTGGAGGTTTCTTCCAGCCTAAACCATTCTATGATTCCATGATATCCTCAGCAGCACGAGGCCTTGAGCAACCTGGTCTAGTGGAAGGTGTCCCTGCTCATGAGAGGGAGGGATGGAACTAGAGGTCCCTTCCAACCCAAACCATTCTATGAATCCTCATCTTCACCTCTGTGGGCATGAACCAAAGTTTTCTACCAAGTGATGTAGCCACCTGAGTCACAATAGTGCTTTCCAAGGTACAGGTAGTGGCACTGTGTCTGAGACTGTCCTGTTCTCCTCAGGAGGTGCTGTCCTGTTCTCCTCAGGAGGTGCTGTCCTGTTCTTCTCAGGAGGTGCTGCCCTGTTCTCCTCAGGAGGTGCTGCCCTGTTGACATCCTAAAGCTCTAAATAAGGAAAATCTGGGATTGTTTTAAAGTAGCTTCAATGTTTGCAAGTAAGCTGCAGCCAGTGATGGTTTAAACGTGGTGTAAGTGATGGAGAGCTCTGCTCAAGCAACCTGCCAAGCCCACAGAATAGCTCCATCCTTTTTGCCACACAACCTAGGACTCCTTTTTGCTTTCCACCACAGAGAGGTGGAATGCAGTGGTATTGCCTGCAGTTTTCTCTCACCATCAGGCAAGGTTCATGGCACAAGAAAGAGCCAAGTGCTCTTCAAGCCCTGCCCATAAAAATGTCTTTCTATTGCTTTGGGTTTGGCAGGGGTGAGCTGTCTTCAGTGGTCTCCTAGTGTGTGATTACTTCCCAGCTCAAAGTGGCTGTGTGCATGTTGAAGGAGAAAAGAACTCTTCCTCCAACACAGGAAAGCCAGCTGAGGTTTATTGGGTGTGTGAAGAGCAAGTTGAGAAGAAGCCAATGACAAGGTAAAGCTGTTTTCATTGCATAGCCTGTGCAGGAGGTTTATCCTCAAGAGCTTGTGATGCTCCTCTGGGTACAAGCAGCCTAAAGGTCACCTCAGCTTGCACTTGGAGAAGAATCATAGAATTACAGAATGCTTCAGGTTGGAAGGGATCTTTAAAGGTCATCTAGTCCAACTCCCTACTAAATCAGGGTCACCCAGGGCAGGTTGCTTCCACAAATGTGTATAAATCCCACCTGCCCTGAAGGTGATTGAGGAGACAGCTGGTCCCCAGCACAGCAGCCTCTGGGTCTCAGTTGGGGTTTGGAAGGTCACACCCCTCTGCAGAATCCCAGCATGCTGGGGGTTGGAAAGAACCTCTGGAGATGATCCAGTCCACCCCCCCGCTAAAGCAGGAGCAGCCACAGCAGCTCGGCCAGGTGGGTTTGGAATCTCTCCAGGGAAGGACACTCCACAACCTCTTTGGGCAGCCTGCTCCAGGCCCCCAACACCCTCACCCCACACAAGTTTCTTCTCCTGTTTACTTGGAGCTCTCTAGGTGCCAGTTTGTGTCCATTGCTCCCTGTTCTGTCCCTGGGCACCACTGACAAGAGTCTGGCCCCATCCTCTTGCCCCCCACCCTTTATCTCTTGCTGAGCATTGCTCAGATCCCCTCTGGGGCTGCTCAACAGCCCCAGAGCTGCAGAGCTCCACCCTGTTGAGTTTGGGTTGGGTTGGTTTTGTTCTGTTTCGTTTTTCTCCTCTTCCAAAGAGTCCAAAACAACAAAACCAACACCAAAACACTGTGAATGTGGCTGTTCTTCACCCAGCACTGCAACTGGCCAGACAAATTCCACCCCATCATGGGACTCCACCACTTTTCACTGGCAAAATACCTAATGTGCAATTGGTCATTCAGGTGGAATCACAGAATGCTTTGGGTTGGAAGGGACCTTAAAGATCATCCAGTTCCAACCCCCTGCCATGGGTAGAGACACCTCCCACTAGATCAGGTTGCCCAAGGATTTATTCAACCTGGCCTTGAACCCCTCTAGGGAGGTACCTTGGCAGAGGATGAAGGAGAGCATCTCCTCTGTCCTGGTCAAAAGAAATTTGGAGTGTGTCTGTTGGTCCCTGGATGTGAAGCACTAGCTGTTGTTTTCCTCTGTCCTCACACAGAATCATAGAATCAGTCAGGGTTGGAAAGGACCACAAGGATCATCTAGTTCCAACCACCCTGCCATGGGCAGGGACACCTCACATCTTGGTCAAACCTGTTATGTGAAGAATTGGAGAGCTGGCTTCTTGGTATCTGAGCATAGAAAGGAGCAGGTTTCTCACAGTGGATGCATGAATGGGCAAATTCATCTCTGCCTTATTTTTAGCACTGTTTGCATCACAGAAAATGTGTCTTCCAAACCCCTCCTCCCCTCCCCCATGTGTGACAAACCTGCAGCAGGTCTTACACACCCTCCATTTCCTCTGGCTGCATCAGTGACACCGAGATGATGTCCCTTCCTGGGTGTGCAGAGCTGGCTCTCAATCCACCAGCCCTGTGCTGGCTCCCTGGCTCCCACTGCTCAGGGCACAGACCTGAGATGCTGGGAGGTGGTTCTTGGCTCATGCACAAAATGTTCCTGCTCTAGATCTGTGTTGGGTAGATGTGCAGGATTTGACCTGGCTGTGATCTCAGGTAGCTCTGGTTGCTGCTCCAGCAGCTCTGGTACCTGGTGGGATCATTGCTGGAGGGGATTCTGCCCCTCTGCTCTGCTGAGAGCCCACCTGCAGTGCTGGGGAAGCTCTGGAGTCCTCAGACCTGTTGGGGCAGGGCCAGAGGAAGCCACAGCA
>VXBD01003978.1:83629-93858 GCA_013399975.1 Indicator maculatus | reverse complement strand
CATAGCCTGGGAGGAGGAACCTCAGGCCAGATACCCTGCCAGGGAGCATGACTGCTGAGCAGGGGGACTGCAATTTCATTGCCACTCATGCAGAGCCAGGCTGAGGCTGTAAGAAGCTGCTGAGTGCCTGCTGCCTCCTGGCAGGGTGCTATCTACACCCACTTTGGGCTGCCTCAGTGCCAAGAGGCACTGCACTAACCCAGCCTCTCCCTCCCTGGGCTGCCCATCCACCTTGCTGTGCTGGATCCAAATGTGGCTTGAGTGGATGGTTTGAGACCCACCCCCAGCACCTGCTTCCTACAGCACTTCTTTTTCCCCTCTTCCCTTGGAAAGCCCCACATCTGTCCCCACGGTGTCTGCAGGCTGAGTCACAGCAGAGCCTGTGCCAAAGGCAGTAGGAAATGTCTACTTTGTTTCAGCCCTTTGGGTTTGGTCTGCCTCTGCTGCAGCCTGATAGTCTCCTCTGTCCACCCTTGCTCAGTCCATGAAATGATTCCCCAAGGGCCACAGCTTTGCTCTGCATGGGGATTTTCCAGCCAGTGTCAGATGCTGGTGGCTGCAGCTGGAGACAACATTGAGTCAGCCACACTTGGCTCTTGTCTCCCAGCCCAGACAATGTGGAGTGTGTCTGGGGAAGGGCAACGAAGCTGGTGAAGTGTTTAGAAAACAAGTCTTGTGAGGAGCAGCTGAGGGAACTGGGGGTGTTCAGCCTGGAGAAGAGGAGGCTGACAGGAGACCTCCTGGCTCTCTACAACTCCCTGAAAGGAGGCTGGAGGCAGGTGTGGGGGTGGTTTCCTCCCAAGGAAAGACAATAGGACGAGAGGAAGTAGCTTCAAGTTGCACCAGGGGAGGTTTAGCTTGGACATGAGGAACAATTTCTTCCCCAGAAGGGTTGTCAAGGCCTGGTCCAGGCTGCCCAGGGCAGGGGTGGTGTCCCCATCCCTGGAGGGGTTTCCAAGCTGTGTAGACGTGGTGCTGAGGGCCATGGTTAGTGGTGACCTGGCAGTGCTGGGTTAAGGGTTGGACTGGATGATCTCAAAGATCTTTTCCAACCCAAACTATTCTATGGTTCTCTGTCAGACCATTCCAGCCTGGAAGTATGGCAAATGAATAACATGCAGGGGCAAACCAGCACCAACCCCAGCCTGCTTTCCCCTCACCTTCTGAATTGTGCAGGTGCTTTCTTTTTTTGGTATACCTGAGTTCTTTAGCTGGGTTTGCACTGCTGATCTCTTGCAGCTGATGGTGTTGCTGATAGACACCCATAGCAGGACTTGGTATGGCTTTTTTTGGGTTTTTTTAATGGCATAACCTTCTTGAGAGTGAGGGTGGGGAGACACTTGAACAGGCTGCCCAGGGAGGTTGTGGATGCCCCCTCCCTGGAGATGTTCAAGGCCAGATTGGATGAGACATTGAGCAAACTGGACTAGTGGAAGTTGTCCCTGCCCATGGCAAGGGGGGTGGCACTGGATCATCTTTGAGGTCCCTTCCAACCCAACCCATTGTATGAATCCATGAACCTGTAACCCTGCCTTGCAGATAATGGCAGATAGAAACCAGCTACCCCTCATGTACACAGGTCCTGGGCTTCCCTTCCCAGGCAAGCAGGATTCCATCCATCAGCTGCACTGGGAAGAAGTTTGGGGGGTGAAAAGGGGGAGCAAACGGTGCTCCACTCCCTTATGCTTTCATGACTCATCAAAAAAACCCCTCCAAGTGTCTCTGTCAGCAGCACATCTGTTTCAAAGGAGCTGGAATGCATTCTGGGAGCTCTCCCATGAGAAAAAGTAAACATGCCATATACAAAACACTTTTATTAAAACAAATATACAAGTTATATACAAAAATAAAATGTACAAGAAAATAGTCTGTTACAGCTTAGTGAGTTGATTCTTACATCTTGCACACCAAGTAGAACCTCTTCCACCCCGCAGCCTCCCACCCAGGCTGGCTCTGTGGGCGATACAGTTTGATGGGTACAGTACTGGCAGAGTGGGAGGAAGGGTCTCAAAAATGCAGGGTATAAACAGAGAGAGCTCTGCCCCTGTCAGTGCAAAATCCAGTGGCATGCAGCAGCTCTTCAGCTAGCACAAGGCAAGAGACGTGGCAAGGCCAGGAGAGGGTAACTGTGCGAGGTGGAAGCAAAGCCTAAACTGAATTTTCACATTTTATTGGTCTAAAGTATTTACAGGGCTTGAAGTTGGAAGATGAACTAAGTGATGGAGTAAATCAAAGGAGAGAGGGCCAGTTAGTGCAATTTTCCTAAGTGTAAGATAGTCATCAAGCTCAACATCACCAGTGTTGCACAGGTAAGCAGCAACCAGAACTAACAGAGACTCCTCTGCAGTGTCTCTCCCAAGCACTCCGTGGCTAAAGTGCTCATCACACCTTGCAGGAGGAGGACAAGAAGGCTCCCTCATCCTCATCACATCTTGCAGGAAGAGGAGGAGAAGGCTCCATCATCCTCATCACATCTTGCAGGAGGAGGACAAGAAGGCTCCCTCATCCTCATCACATCTTGCAGGAAGAGGAGGAGAAGGCTCCATCATCCTCATCACATCTTGCAGGAGGAGGACAAGAAGGCTCCATCATCCTCCTCTGATCTCCAGCAGGTGATGCCATCCAGCAGTACCCCAACCAGGTCGGATCCCAGCAACGACCTTCCAGCAAGAACTTCACCTCCACAGCAGTGACAAGGTGAAGCTTGAACATCTTCAGTGCTAGGAGTCCTGCTAGTGAGATGGGAGTCCTGGTCTGGATTCAGAATGTTGTTTTCTTTCTGGCTGACCTTTCCAGGCCTAGGAGTTAAAACGGAATACAAAAGCTACTATCTTCCTTGGGTCGGTAACAAACAATTTCTTCCATTCTCTTCAGGCTTGTCCAAGTTTCTACCTGAGAGCAGTTTATGGCTGCAAGAAGCTTTACAAGCCACAGGGAATGACTTGCATGGTAGGTCTCACTGCCTCCATCCAGGAGAAGTCTACCATGTTTTTCTGGTCGAAAAGCCTGAACTCCAGCTCTTCTAGACAAAGGAAAACAAGAGTGAGGACTGAAGCACAGCAGCAAGAGCAAAATGGTGAGTGTGTATCTGTGTGTGTGTGGAGTTAGAAATACATCCAAAAACGAAAGACTCCTCAGATGTGAGTAAATACCTTAGACTAGTATTTTGCTAAAATACTCTAAACATTCCTGCATTGTCCCACTTCAGCTATGGCTAATGGCAATTCTTCAGTGGCATTGCAGGGAGCTCCTGAAAGCTGGCACAGCTTCCATGTGTATAACCCTCAGCCAAGTCTGCAGCAGACTTACTGGAGGCATTTTTCTCCCAGTCCTTTCATGAACAAATCCCTCCCAGCTTTCACCAGGCTTGGAAATCTCAGAATACAGGACTGTGGGAATTCCTCTGTTTGCTTTGCTCCCTCCAAATTACTGTTTTGCCTGAAACCCCCTTATCTGCATCACCAAGGGGTGTAACTGAGTGAGAGCTGAGCCTATACCTGAGGTTGTGTCAATCTCCCCATCCTGCTCCTTGTAGCTGTAGGTGCTGCACATGCTCTGCGTGCCCAGCTCGTTGATGAGGAAGCCTTTCCCCCCAACACTGGTGGCATGCCAGTCTTGGGCTGGCTCAAACAGCTGTAAGAGGAGAGAGAAGGTTAAAACTGCTTCTTCATTTTGTGGGTGCACCCTCTTATTTCTTTCCCTTTGTTACAGGCAGGTGAGCAAGAAAGATCAAATTTGATTTTTCTCATGCTAAGTTTTATCTAAGGGCCAGTTAATAAAAACAGGGAGGGCTGGAGCACTTCTGGTGATTCAAGCCCTGTCTTACCAGTGGGATATGTGGCACATATGCAACCACAGATAAAGTCAGTCACTGGTGGAGAGAAGGGGAAAATAAAACAGCCTGGAGAACCTCTGCAGGCACTAATCCAACAACTTCTGCTGTGAGCAGCTCTGGATAGCTTTCTCTTTCATGTGAGGAACAAATATTTCCAGGGTCCTGTCTTCTCCAGCTCATGCTTAGAAAGCAGCCTTCTCTTGATATTTGATTTTTATGGCTTCCTCATTAATTAAGGGGCTTGGCTGCCATGAGTATATGCTCAGTTCCCATCAGACTGGATGAGGTAGCTGCTTCCCTTCCTCTGCTGGTGCAAACAGCAGTTTGGGCCCATTTTCTTCTGAGCAGAAGAGCTGGTTTTACCTTAAAGATCTCCGATTTCATTTCCTCCTCATCTTCATCTGTGACTGCTTTGTAGGCACAGAAAAGAGAAGAAAAAGGACAGAGATGTCAACTTTCTGCACTTTGGCCCTCACACTTTTGCTTCTTCACCATACAACCTGCTTTGTGTTCTCTTGTCACACCCACCACTACCTTCTCCTTCCCCTCTTGGGTGACACCAAGAAGGGGCTCATGGGTTTGAGGAGAGGAGGCCCATCAGCAGCTCTGTGCCCCAGACACCCCACAGCCCTTCATCCTGGATGCTCTTCAAGAGCTGTCCCCTCAAGGCAGTTCTGACACCTCCCCAAGACTCAAAGCAGAGTTCTCTTTGCAATATCCATGTGAATTACTCCTTTTCCCCACTGGGAAGCATGGTCAGCTCCACTCTCACTACTGTACCCAACTCTGTCCTGCTTCTGGCATTGCCTCCTTCCAGCTGCCTTGGGAACCCCCAGTCCCACCCTCTTAGCTCAGATTTCTCCTCTTCATGGGCTGACCTGCCTGTGCCATCACATGAGTCTGCAAGATGAAGCTTGCCCCTTTCCCTGTGTCTGCACAGCCAAGTGGTGGTTCAGAGCCTTTCACCTATCAGCAACTACTCAAAAGCATGGAATGGTTTGGGTGGGAAGGGACTTGTAAAGGTCATCTAGTCTAACCCTCCTGCAGTCAGCAGGGACATCTGCAACTAGAGCAGGTTGCTCACAGCCCCAAACAACCTCACCTGGAATGATTCCAGGGATGGGGCATCTCCCACCTCTCTGGGTACCTTGCTTCAGGGTCTCAGCACCCTCATCATAAAAATTTTCTTCCTTATATCCATTCTGAATCCTCCCTTCTTTCCATTTAAACACATCACCCTTTGTCCTGCCTTGCCACCTACTTCTGCAGGTGGCATGTGCCCATCTCCAACCTGGCCAGTTAGAAGTTTGGTAGCTCTAGTAGCCCAAACCCATCAGGTAGAGGTCACTGGTTCTCTTTCTATGAAACAGAACTTGTTTCTCCTGCTGCCTCAGGCACTCCTTCCTCCTGCTGCCTGGCCTCCAACCTGCCTCCAGCAGATGGATGAAAAGATCAGGCTAGGATAAAAGAAATGCCCACCTTCTGAGGATGAAGCCAGAGGAGACACCTGGAGCTGGTAGAGGTCGTTGGTGCTGTCAGCCATGGTGATTTCCATCGATGGCCTCCACTCAGTCAAGGAGCCACTCACCTCGCACGAGGAGAGGTCTGTGGGGTGAACCAGGAGCAGTTGGCACTCACAGGAGAGACACAACCACCTCCATCTCCTCCCTGCCCATCTGCTGGCCTGGCCAGGCCCAGCCCCAAGAGCCATGTCTGTCTTTTGGCACAGAGATTGTGGGTTTAGCACAACCACAGCTTCCCACCCTTCTCAGAGAGCTAAAAGCGGAGTCTCACCTAGGTTGATGGATGTGCTCTCAACCTCCACTTCCTGTCCTGTGTAGTCATGAACAGTGTAGCTGCTGTGGTCATCTGGCAGAGAAGTGTTGGTTAGTCTTTCTGCTGACTCCTCCATCTTCACATCTTCATGCAACTACAAAAATAAGGGCAAAGCAGGAAAGACTTCTAAGAACACACAAGTTCCCACATAAAAAAAAAAATCCAGCATGAAAACCATCCAGACCTCCAGCTTCTTCAGCTGCCTCTACAGACACTTACCTTTCTCTTGCTCCTGTTTCTTGCTTCTCTTGAAGACTTTGACTTCCTTTCTGTTAAATAAAAAATAAGATTAGTGTGAGAAGGTGCTGTGGAGCTGAGCATGAGCTCCTGCAGCTTTGAGACCTGTTCAGCAAGCTCTGCCACCACTGTCAGCAGCAGTGAGTCCTGGTCACCTTCTGATGATGCCCTTGGGCATGTTTAAAGAATTTGGGATAAAATGAAGAGCAGACTGAGGAAGGGATCTTAGAGCTGATCAGTATCCAAAGGTCTGGGGGCAAGAGGATGGGGCCAGACTAATATTAGTGGTGCCCAGTGACAACACAAGGGGAACACAAGGGGACACAAAGTGGAACCCAGGAGGTTCCACCTAAACATAAATAAGAATTTCACTGGGAGGGTGCTGGAGCCCTGGAGCAGCCTGCCCAGAGAGGTTGTGGAGCCTCCTTCTCTAGAGAGATTCCCAACCCACCTGGCCATTGTGATCCTGGGCAAGTTGCTGTGGGTGCCCCTGCTTTAGCAGGAGGGTTGAACTAGATGAGGTCCAGAGGTCCCTTCCAATCCCACCATGCTGGGATTCTGTGAACCCTTTGTTACCAAGGTCAATAACCAGTGATAACCCCAGCAGCACCAGCACTACCAATGGGTCTGTTACACCCCTGCCCACGCAAAGCAGGAAACTGAGGCAGAGTTTAAGTGCAGTAATAGAAGCTGTGTAACTTCTCACCTTTCTTCTGATCCTTTGTCAAGGGTGGCAACATCCTGTACACCCTGACAGCACTGGAGCCTTTGTTGATGCTTTTATCCTTCACCTCTTCGATGTCAGGCAGCGAATTCATGGCGCAGCGGAAGTTTGCCTTCCAGGTTTTGGGATCAGGATCCTTCTCACCCACTTTGTATCGCCCTATAAATAAGAGATGAGGTGAGTCTTCAGATTTTTCAGTGCTAGTTCTTACCAAGAAAAATAAAAATTAGTTTTCTCTTTCTTCTGACCTACATATAGTAGGGGTTAATGCAGTTAATCAAGACAAAAAAATGCCTTTAGATGTTCATGTCTGAGACCTCCTGTGAGGGATGGCAATGTAAAAAACCCACACACACCTGTATGAATGGCCCAGCTCCTGAAAAGGCAGGCATCCTTCTCCATGTCCCAGCCATGCTTAGCTGCGTGTTTCCACGGGATTTGGAACATCATCTTATCCTGAAGTTGAAGCAGTAGAGATCTGAGTTAAGCAAGAAGCATCTTGTGCAAGTTTGGAAGGGTGGATTTAATCAGAGAGATCTCAGTAGCAGCTCAGAAGGGTTAGAAACCCCTTGCTCTGTATCTTCACAGAATCACTCACTGGTTTGAGTTGGAAAGGACCTATCAAAGCCAACTAGTCCAAGACCCCTGCAGTGAGCAGGGACATCTCCAACTAGATCAGCTTGCTCAGGGCAATCTGACTTCGAATATCTCCAGGAATGGGGCCTCAACCACATCCCTGGGCAAGCTGTTCCAGTACCTTAACTAAGATCCATTGTTCCATCCATTTGGATCAAAGTATTTAAGGCTTTATATGATTTTTGAAAATTGGAAAAATCAACAACAGGGTAGAGTAAAAGTAAGCAATATTGGCAATTTTATCCCAAATCATTCAAGTACATTCAATCTGATCTATCAGCATGTCCTAAACTACCACATATTCTAGGTGCGCTGTGGTAGAGAATCCCTCTTTGAAGGGATCATAACCCCTAAGATCATAGGAAGCCAGCTTGGAAGGGATCTCAAGGATCATCTGCTCCAACCTTTCTAGGAGATAGTGAGGTGAAATGAGCTGGCCCAGCACCCTGTCAAGCTGAGTGTTAAAACTGCCCAATGCAGGGGATCCACTGCTTCCCTTGGGAGATGATTCAAATGCCTGACTGTTTTCATGGAGAAAAATTTTCATGTCCCAGCTTAAGTGTCACCTCAGGATGAATGTGGAGACTTCAAAGAGACCTGGTGCAACAAGCCCAGTGATCTCACCCTGTGCTATCCCAGGTACAGGGATGTACCATCAGGTCCAGAAAAGAGAGTATTTCTCCTAGACTAAACCTTAAAACTGGAAGCAACTGGAAGTGTAAGTAACAGCAGCTACTCAACCAGGATAGGAAGAGTTAGAAGGTGTTGGTGTTTTCTTGGCTCTCCATCGTGTTCAGATTGTCGTTTTCTATTTGCCTCCTGGGAGTTTTCTCAGCAGAAAAAAAAAATGGAGATACTCCATTCAGTAGCAAGCAGAGCTACCTCTCCTGAAAACAAAACCAGTTGGTTTTGAAACATAATTGTTGCATGGAAGGATGTCCCTGCTTGCTGCAGGGAGGTTGAACTAGACGGCTCTCGAAGGCCATCCCCGTCTGTGATTCTTAAGTTTTCTCCATGTCCTCCTCCTCCTCTCCTTTATGAGCTTGGCTTATGTTTAGTGTCATCTAAGGCTGGTTAATGACACAGAATAATAACAATTATAATAATAGTAATTAATGACCCTCACCTTGTTAATCCATATCAGCCCAGGGATTTGATTGGAATTGATCTGCATTTCCAGCCAGGGTCTCATGCGCATTCTTGACACTGGCATCTTGTCTGTGAAGGAAGGAAGGAAGAGGTCAGTTAAAAACCTCAGCACTATTTTAAACACCCTACAGTGCCCCCCTCCCTTCCCCTCCCCTCTCCACTATGGGTGTTATCACCCAAACATTTCTAGGATCTGGAGATGATAAGGGGACTGGAACATCTCTCATGAGGAAAGGCTGAGAGAGGTGTGGCTGTTTAGCTTGGAGAAGAGGAGGCTGAGGGGAGATCTTATTAATGCTTACAAATATCTAAGGGGTGGGTGTCAGGAAGGTGGGCCCAGACTCTTTTCAGTGGTCCCCAGTGACAGCACAAAAGGTAATGAGCACGAACTTGAACGTGGGAAGTTCCATCTAAACATGAAAAGGAACTTTGAGGATGGTGGAGCCCTAGAGCAGGCTCTCCAAAGAGGTGGTGAAGTCTCCTTCTCCGGGAGTCCTTCAGAGCCTGCCTGGCCACCATCCTGTGCAACCTGCTCTAGGTACCCCTGCTCTAGTAGAAGAGTTAGTTAGATGACCTCCAGAGGTCCCTTCCAACCCCTACGATTCTATGATTCTGTGATCTGAACGCTCTTTCAGTCTCCTCCACCTGCTTCTGGATGGCAAGGGGAGCATTCCAAACCTGGAGGTGTTTCGGTTGTTTGCTTGGCCGCGGAGGGAGCTTTGTAGGGGGACAGGACAGCCCAGGAAGGTGCCTGACCCCCACCCACTGTAATGTTGCTGGGTGTGGATTCCCCCAGCGTGCTACCACAAAGAGCCTCTAACTGCACAGTCGCCTTCTTAAAAGTTTATTATTGAGTAAACTGTGCAAAAGTGGAGGGACCCCCAGCCCTGCCGCAGCGGGGGATCCCAAATTAGCAACACCCCCAGCCCCGGCAGCACCGCTGCGAAGCCGGCCCGGCCCTCCCAGCCCTTCCTCTGCAGAAATAATTTCCTGTTTGCGAGCTTATTATGTTTTCGGTTGGATTTTTTTGGTTTGTTGTTTTGTTGTTTGTTTTTTGTTTTTGTTTTTTTTTCCCCCAAGGCAAACAGGTCAAGATTTCCAAAACGAGCAGTTTCTAACTATCCCCAGCAACGCGTAACGGCGGCGGGACCAGAGTGGGGAGCCTGGCCGCCCCGGGGAGCAGCAGCAGGAGAAGGAAGGCAGCCAGGGCTTGTTCCCCCACCATGCCGCGGCATCCAGACTCGGGACTCGGCGCTGGCACCCGCTCAAGAGCGGAGCGAAGCCTCCGGGTGAACCCGCAGAGCTGCAGCCGCGCCCGGACATGCCCAGCCCCGCGGTACGGCGAAGAGGACAGCCCAAGCCCAGCCTGGCCCGGCCCGGCCCAACGGGACGGGAGTCAGTCGGGCAAGGGACCGGAGCTATATCCACCTGACGGGTGACAGCGCCATCAAAGCGCCTCTTGACAAGCAGCGCCGTGCCCCCGGAGCCCCTCCTATAGACCCTGCGATGCGCTTCGCCCGGAGCCCCGGCGCTGTGCAAAGCAGGGGATGAGCTCTGCGATGGGACGTGGCGCACCGTGACCCACCTCGCTGTGCCGTGCCGAGTCGTGCAAGTCTGTGGCAGCAATGAGCCGAGTCCAGTCGAGCCAACTGAACCAAACCGAGCGGAGATATCCTTCACCGCTGCCCGCCACCCTCCTCTGCCGCCCGCGGGGACGCGCCCTCGGGTATAACGCGGCGGCGCCCGGGATTCCCCGCTGCCCCGCGCCCCGCTGCGTTTCAGCCAATCAGCGCCGCGCTCGGCGGAGGCCGC
>VXBD01003978.1:45735-72231 GCA_013399975.1 Indicator maculatus | reverse complement strand
ATCCCGGGGGTGGGGGTCCCGGAGGGCCCGCGGCGGGTATGGGGGGCTTGGGGAGTAGAGGTCCCGGGACGGGAGAGCGGTGCGGGGGTTCCTGGGAGGGGTGGTGCCGAAGTAGGCAGAGGGATGCAGAGCGATCTCGGTGGTGGAAGAAGGATGCTGGGGGTCTTGGAGGGGTGAGCAGAGGGGGCACACGGGGAGAAGATTCTGGAGGGAGATCAGGGGCCGGGGGGTAGCCAGGGGAAGCCCAAGCCCGGCAATGAGTCAGGGTTTGGAATGCGCCGGGACTTCCAGCCGCCCCCTTGGGAAAACCCGCGCCCGGAAAACCCCTCCGGAGGGCAGTGGGATGCTGGTGCGGTGACCCCCGCGGGCAGGAGAGTGCAGAAGGGCACTGGCCCCATCTGTATCCGGAGACACACACCCCATGCTCCCCACTGGGGAGCCAAAAAAACCCCCCAAAATAACCCCGAAACCAACCAACAAAAAACGAGCCCCTAGGGGTGGGGAGCCAGCTCCACTCTGCCCTTAACTGCAGTTCTAATGAGCTGTTAATTGTCACCTTGCGGTCTGCAGCGCGTGGTCTAGTCCCTAATTTGCTCCACAGATCTCTACTTCAGAGATTAAATTGGTGTTGAAATAGAGTGAAGCCACCCGGGGGTGGGCAAGGCAGGATCATTGTGTCCCTCTTCCTGGGCAGGAGATGCTACAAGGAAAAGTTGGACATGGAAGCACTGAATGGTTAGGCTCTGGATCCTTCAGCAGCTTTGTGGCCCTTCTCTGGCCATGCTCCAGCACCTCAATGTCCTTGGAGTAAGGGCCCCAAAACTTTCATAGAATGAAAATGTGGGTAAAGGACAGGCTTTTTTTTTTTTTTTTTTTTTCTTCTCCTTCCTTTGCCTTTTATTCTTAGTTTTAACAAACCTGACTTCTGGGCTGAGCCCTCATGTGTCTGGGTGCCACATCGAGGACAATCTCAACCATCTCTGATGGTTTTCCTCCAGAGAAGGAGATTCCACAACCTCTCTGGGTAGCCTGCTCCAGGGCTCCAGCACCCTCACACGAAAGTAGTTTCTCCTCCTGTTCAGATGGAGCCTCCTGGTTTCCAGTTTGTGCCCAGTAGCCCTTGTCCTCTCTGGGTACCAGTGACAAGAGACTGGCCCCATCCTCTTGCCCCCCACCCTTTATCTCTTGCTGAGCATTGATCAGAGCCCCTCTTGAGCTGCTCTAGGCTAAATAGCCCCAAGTCCCTCAGCCTTTCACCAAGCAGCATTGATGGGGATGGGAAACTGTGGCAGGACCAGGCTCAGAGCAGTCAGATCTCTGAGTGTGATCTTGTAATTAAATATAATAAGGAAAAATAAACAACATTTCTGATGTATTCCCAAAGCCTTTAGGAGCTGCTTCTGGAGGTTTTCTTGTGCTGTGCTGCCTGTACATCCTCTGGAATACCACCTAGCAACCACCTCCTTTTCGAGACTGTGGCAGCTCTGCCTCCTCGTCCTGCTGGTCGGTGGCTTCTCAAGACTGCTCATTCCCGCAGAAGAGCCTCTGTGGTATCAAGCCCAGCTCAGCCTTGTCCCGGGATTTTGCATGTTGCATTTCTGGTCTCCTGTTGCCACCTGCTGTCAGAAGCGAGGATCTTTTCCTCCCGCTCCTCTATGGAAGCCTACTCTGTTCTGGAGACTGGATTGCACAAAATCGTTTGGGCTGGAAGAGACCTTGAAGGTAATTTAGTTCCAACCCCCTGCCATGGGCAGACACACCTCCCACCAGCCCAGGTTGCTCAAAACTCCATCCAGCCTGGCTTTGAACACCTCCATGGAGGGGGCATCCAGAGCCTTGCTGGGCAACCTGTTCCAGTGTCTCCTCACTGGAAAGAATTTCTTCTTAATCTCCCCTCTTCCAGCTCAAATCCATTGCTCCTTGTCCTGCCACTCCAAGCCATTGTAAAAAGGCCCTCCCCAGCTCTCCTGTAGCCCCCTTCTGAGGCTCTCCTTTTGTCTTCTCCAGCTCAAACTGGAGCCTTTCTTCTAGCAATGAATGAGTTTTTGGATGCAGATAGGTGATACAACAAGGGCAATATAATGATTTGAAATATACCTCTTGGTGCTCTCCTGCAGCCTGGCCATGTTTCAGGCTGTTTTCAGCCTGCAGCAGTGGCTGGCATTGCCCCTGTGAGGACTTGCCTATTTTTACTGCTCCAAGCTCAAAAACAGCTTGTGGGAATTAGGAACTCTGTGGTGAAAAAGAAAATTAGATTTGAGGTGAATGAAATGAAAGCTAGATTCAAGGAAAGTTGATTTAATATATTACTCTGGTTTTATTCTGAAGGAGCAGCAGGAAATGAACCCAATGGACAGGTTCGTGTGTGACACAGGGGTTTTCTGGGGTGAGATCCATCACTCAAGGCTGCAGTGGCTGCTCACCAGGTTTGCAGCTGCTCTTGCAGGGGTGAAATTGCTGCTTCTACCAATCTGAGGCACCGGCTAAGAGGTGAGCAACAGCATTTTGGTCTTGGTATCTTGGTGGTGGTGGTGTGGGTTCTGCTTAGCCAGGGGCTTTGGAGGTGTGCATTAGGACAGCTCTGGGGATGGTCTTCTCGTGGCAGCCTCCAGCTTCCAAGAGGAGGCTGAAGACATTTTCCACCACTTTCTTTGCAGATATTTATTTATGAATGGCAAGGGCTGTGATTTCTGGGGCAGGTCTGAGGAGATGTTTGTTTATTTTAAAGGTGTTTGTTTAACATGAGGGACCTCACCAGCTGCATTTTCCTCTGTTTGTCCCCACTGCTTAGAGTTACTCTGGTGAGGTTGGACAGTTGTGTGAGATGCTTGCTCAGGTGCCTGCATCTGAGATTAAGCACTGAAAAATGTTCAGCTTCAAGCTTCAGACATTGCCACCATCTGGAGCAGGTTCTGTAGTTCAGCTGTCATTTGGGTTCTCTCCCCTTCAATTTTAGTTATGGAAGAGGAGGAATAAAGATTAATTAACCTTTTTGTAACCAGCCACTGAGGTCTCCATGGCCCCATGCTCTAGCAGGGGCTCCTCAGCAGCTCTGTTAAAGTGGAACCAGATGCACAAGCTCACCTCCATCACAGAACTGGGGAACCTTGATGTTCTCTCTGGCTTTTAATTTGTGCATCATTAGAAATAACTCATCTCTAGGGTCTAATTCCGTTGATGGTCAGAGATTTTTCAATCACTAGATTTGCTTGATTGTGGGATTAGGCTGAAAGGAATTTGTGTGGGGAAAGAAAACAAAAAAAGGGCAAACTTTTATTCACTTCATTAAAAGTAGTAAAAATACAGAATAAATATTTTCTTCACCAAAATACATACATCTTTCAAATGCAGCATAATTTAATTGACAGCACAGAAGTAGATTCATACTGATCTCAGCACTCCTCTCATCACCAGGAGCTAAACAAATTTAATTTTCTGGGTGTTTTGTGCTCAACTCCTTCCAAATCTTCAGTTGCTAGATTGGCACCAACCTACCAAAGCTGCAGGCTGTGTTTCTTGGCGCTTGTGAATGACTTAGGGCAGGGTTCTAAGGACTTCATATCATAGAGCAGAATCATAAAACTGTTGAGGTTGGAAGAGATCTCTGAGATCATCAAAAGATGAGTCTGTCTTCTTTTTGTAGAAGATATGCAAGCATATTTCAGCACAAAGTAGCAGCAATCTGGAGGGGAGGGGAAGGTGGTTTCTAACTGGCAGGTATTAAAAAATGTAAACCATAATTACACAGAATCACAGAATTGTCAGGGTTGAAAGGGACCTCAAGGATCATCCAGTTCCAACCCCCCTGCCATGGGCAGGGACACCTCACACTACAGCAGGTTGCTCACAGCCACATCCAACCTGGCCTTAAAAACCTCCAAGGATAAGGCTTCCACCACCTCCCTGGGCAACCTGTGCCAGTGTCTCACCACCCTTATGGTGAAGAACTTCTTCCTAACATCTAATCTAATCTAAATCTCCCCTCCTCTAGCTTGGATCCATCCCCCCCAGTCCTCTCACTACCCAACATCCTAAAAAGTCCCTCCCCAGCTTTCTTGTAGCCCCCTGCAGATACTGGAAGGCCACAAGAAGGACTCTTGGGAGCCTTCTCTTCTCCAGACTGAACAACCCCAACTCTCTCAGTCTGTCTCCATAGGAGAGGAGCTCCAGCCCTCTGCTCATCCTCGTGGCTCTTCTCTGGACACATTCAGAGAGCCCACCAAAGTCTTAGTCCAGTGGTTCAGATAGAGAATAGGGAAGGTGATGTCAGATTTAAGAGAAAGCCAGCAGCAAAACAAAGAAACAAACCAAACTAACAAAGGCTTTGGGATTTGATGTGCAGAATAATCTCTTGCTCTAGATCCAAAGTACAGGATTGGATTTGGAGTTTTCTTTGAGCCGTGTTAAATTCAGTGTTCTTCTTAAGCAGCAGTTTTGGTGGGGTTCTAGGTGTTTTAAAAGGCATGGAACATTTAGTATATAGCTAAAGCTATCTTTAAAAGGGTTGGAGCAGAGGATCCTTGGAGGTTCCTCCCAACCTGGCATTCTGTGGTCAGTGATCCTGTATGTGTGAGCACAAGGCTCTTATACTCCTTGCTGTCAGTGATATACATAGGCATCCAACCTGGCCTTGAACAGTTTCAGTGACTTCTTGACTTTTGTAGTTCGTCCTCATCTGGCTTCAAAGCAGTGGCAAAGGGCAGCTCTGCACTAGGAAAGTTTTGCTTTATGATGATATTACTGCAGATGGATGGTACAGTACTGGAACATCCCCCGTGTAGCCTCACCAGCTCCCTGAGCTAAATTACCTCTTGCAGCAGAAGTTGTGTACTGGTTTCATGGTCTGTACCTGGGTTTCTGGCTCCTCTGGACAAGTTATCATGAGTAGTACCCATTCTGCTGAGGTTCTATTATACCAGCAAAACTTTCAGCACATATTTGACCTTAAACCTGAAAAATTGGGAGATCCTCAACCCATATTGATTGAGTGTGTGCCATCCCCCCAACACTGGGCCACCCTGGCCCTAAAGAAAGGGGAAGGAAATAAATTCACATCACAGCTCCATGTATCAGTCAGTGTTTCTGTGAGCCCCACAGTGCCAGGCAAGGCACACAGGGTGGTCCAGCTGCTTTTGCTCAGCTCCATCTGGCAGTCTCACTGGGACTATTTAGAAACTAGAGCTTTTCATGAAAAGCCCACAAGCTTTATGCCTAGTCAGAGCCTTCCACAATCCCCTGCACTATTTGACTTTGTCAAGCATTGACTTTTTTTTTTCCTCTAGAGCTTACACACCAAACACAAATCAGTTCAGTACTACTGAAACTCGGGATGTGCCCTCTCAGATTTTAACACAAAAGAAGAGTGCTTAAAAATCAAACCAAACCAAGACCAAATCAACCAACCATACAAACCAAAACCCCAAACATCTTCACTGCTGGTGTAAATTCACAGCAGTTCTAGAAACTCACAGCTCTACCCTCTTGCATTTTTAATGTATGCTCGGCGGGTGAAGGTCATCAGCTTTGCTAGAAATACTGTTGCAGCCTTTCTTTCTGTGTCACATTCCCCCTGGAAAGTTAATCAAGACAGTGAAATTAGGTAATATTTAGCCATTGTGTGGAGTTGTTTTTTTTTTTTCCATCTTGAAGTCGTTTTATAAATGATCACGTGGAGAAATCCTCTTTTAGAGGTGAGTCAAGCTGAAGACTAGAGTAAGGGAAAGGTAAATATGTGAATCATAGAATGGTTTGGGTTGGAAGGGACCTTAAAGATCATCCAGTTCCAACCCTCTGCCATGGGCAGGGACACCTCTCACTAGCCCAGGTTGCTCAAGGGCTCATCCAGCCTGGCCTTGAACACCCCCAGGGAGGGACATCCACAGCCTCCCTGGCAACCTGAGGGTGTCTCATCACCCTCACTCTAAAGAATTTCCTCCCAATCTTCAGTCTCAATCTCCCCTCTTCCAGCTCAATGCCATTGCCCCTCATGCCATCACTGCAAGCCCTTGTAAAAAGTGAAATAATATCAGGCTTTCTTTTTCCACATGCTCAGCACGAGTGAGTACAAAAATGATTCTGTCTTGTAGACCCAGGGCTCAGTTATGAATTCTGGATCACATTTTGTTGCAGCTGCATGACCTCTAATAGAGAAGAATCAAATTCTTACCTCTTTTGGCTGGTGTGGTGTGAGCAAGGGCTTCAGACTTTCCAAAGTTTGGAAGAAAACACTGAATTTTTTCATTGCTGGGTTAGTTCTCAGCTGCTCTGCTCCTTCAAAGATTGTGCTGACACAGTTCACATCCTAAGATGGAAGAAAGAGCGAAACTGAAAGATGGGAACTTGTAACCAGGAGCTACAAGAGGTTTATTAAGAACCATCTTGAGAATGCATCCAACTGCCCAGGTGGCAAATAGGTTGGTAGTGACTTTTGGGCTTGTATTTGCCACTGACTCAGGCAAAGAGCCCAAACTGCTGTGCATATTGATTTACTCTGCAGATGGAAACCTGGCAGATGATGGTTTCTGCTAGTCTATGTTTTGTAAGGTCCAGATGAACCACGGAATCATCTGAAGTCTTAGTCCTGTCTCTTCTGCAGCCATCTGAAGACCAGTTTGCTTTCTTGCATCTGCTCATAGATTCTGCTGTAGATGGGAGATGCTTTCTGCTCTAGAAGCTACAGCTGTCAGAACATGAGAGAAAGAAGAGGAATGAACCTGGAACTACTCCAAGCATTCAGATTTAAAACAGATGACATCTGCATGCCAGGAGAGATGGGAACAATGGTCATAGTCTCATCTCACAGCCCTGTCTGGCTTGTCCCCTCCCAGGGGTGGCCATTTAACTCTTCCATGAAGTGGTAGCTGGAATTTATCTCCAAGAACTTATGTTCTGGGAAAAGAGGAGAGAAGGGCTGAAAGGGGTATGGAACAGGAGCAGAGCAAAGAATGTTGCTGGTTGTACTTGCCAGTGAGGGGTGGTTTGGAGGAGATCAGCTAAACTCACAGAGAAGGAAGGGAGGAGAGGACAGAGTCAGCAGCATGAACAGATGGAAATGCAATGGGAGAAGAAGGTGATGAAAAATGAATTGAAAATTACTCAGCAAAGACTAGAGATAATGCAGACAGCTGCTGAAGGCCAGCATCATGCCCATAATGTTCTCAGCCTACGTGTGGTCCCCTGTTACTTGTTCCCGGATGCTGACAAAGATCCTTTCACCCTGCAGTCTGCTTGGGAAGCTGCTTGCTTCTGACAGTGATTAAGAGCAAATGCAGAGACTGAAGGAAATTCTCTGTCCCTTCTGTATCAAGTGAGAGTGAAGCTGCTTTCTCCCCAAGGCAGGGCTGGGTATGGCTGTGGTGGCACCAGTAGGGACTTCAGCAGGGAAGAGTGAGCTGCCAGCGTTTGGCACCGCTGGCCCTGGGTCTGTTTCCCTTCTTAAAACCTCAAATTAAACCTAACCCAAACCCCAGCCTGGGAAGAAAGAGCTCTTTCAGGCAAGATCTAGAGAGATGAGACAAATCTGGGAGCTTTACATGGAATGGGCTGGATTTGCCCACAAAACCCAACCAACCAACTCCAAACCCCCCAGTCTCTTGTCACTAGTTTTTGGACAAATGTGACTTATTCTGCTCCTTCAATAAAAGAATGACTCAGGTTGCATTAACAGAAACCTTCTGGCTGCCATACAATCCAAAGAGCTTCATGCTGTGCTGGGATCTCAGTTCAAAACCAAGCTTCAATTTGATGCACAGCAGTGAAAAAGAGGAAAAAAAAAAAGCCTTGTTAGCAGCATCTGCATCAAGTGGATGTTGTTTAGGGTCAGCTTGTCAAGAAAAGAGCCTTTACCTCAAGCAATTGGTTGGAGATGCAAAAGATGTGAAGGGGAATTGGGTTCTATGATTCTGTGAAAGCATCGAGGACAGGCTGAGGGAGCTGGGGGTGTACAGCATGGAGAAGAGAAGGCTCCAGGGGGGCCTCACAGCTGCCATCCAGTACCCGAAGGGATCCTGCAGGAAGGCTGCAGAGAGACTTTTCATAAGACAGACCAAGGGGGAATGGTTTGAAGCTGAGAGAGAGCAGGGTTAGACTGGAGCTGAGGAAGAAGTTCTTCAGTGTGAAGGTGGTGAGGCTCTGGCACAGGTTGCCCAGGGAGGCTGTGGATGCCTCCTGCCTGGGGGTGTTCAAGGCCAGGATGGATGAGGCCTTGAGTCTAATTGAGAGGTGTCCCTGCCCATGGCAGGGAGGTTGGAGCAGATGATTTCTGAGGTCCCTTCCAACCAAAGCCATTCTGGGTTTCTGTGAATTTGATCTGTAAGAGAGTTGTTGGGGGGCTGCAGCAGCTGCTGCCTTGTTCTGAGGGCATTAAGTCCATCCTTCAGACAAGGTGGGAAATACTAGGAGTGAATCCCCTTCCTGCTGGTAAAGGTCTGAAAAGCCCTTTCTAGAAGTAGACTACAAAGGAGATTTTTTTTTTTCCCAGAGGAACAAGAAATGTGAATGATTTTGTTCTTTCCTTGAGCTGTCCTTGCTTGCAAAAGCTGATTCAGAAAACCACTCTGTGGCTGTGTTTTCTGCAGGAGAGTCACAGCAGCACAGAATCAGGATAGTTCCTGTCCCTGCCTACTCTTGTGGCACAGCATATTTCTCTTTGACTCAAGATTTGATTGTTTTTAATAACACTTTCTCTCTTCAACTGCCATTTAGTATCTTCAATAGCTTTTTCTAGCTTCCAATACCACTTAAGATCTTTCATAACATTTTTGCGTCTTACAATACCATTTAATACCTTTAATATTTTCTATCTTCCACTGCCATTTAATACTTTAAATATTTTGTGTCTTCCAATGCTATGTAATGCCCTCAATAACATTTTGTCTCTTGTGAGAAACACTCAACTATATTTAAAGTCATTATTTGCTCTTTAATGCAAATAGAGTGGTTTAGGAGGTAACAATTGTTGAACTAAATGCTCAGTGACTAAATTTCTTGGGTTTAACATCATTTTAAGCCCTCATATATGTAATATATCTAATATTTATTGATTATTGTTTAATTTTTATTTATTATATTTAATAACCATTTAATAGATTTAAAGACCAAACACAGATTAAAATACCATTTGATATGTTAATAATCATTTAATAGATTTAAAGACTAAATACAGATTAAAATACCATTTAGTATGTTAATAACCATTTAATAGATTTAAAGACCAAATGAATGTTAAAATGCCATTTACTATATTAATAGCCATTTAATCATTTAATAAATACCATTTAATAGCTTTGATATGTTTAATAAATACAGAATTAGTGTTTTACATCTCACAATACCACTTAATATCTTCAATATTTTATTTCTTCCAATGCTATTTAGTATCTTCAATTACATTTTACCTCTTATAAGAAACACTAAACTACATTTAAAGTCATTATTTACTCTTAAACACAAATAGAGTGGTTCAGGAGGTAAGAATTGCTCAACTAAATTCTTAGTGAGTGGATTTCTTGGGTTTAACATAATTTTAAATCTCAAAATACCATTGACTGTGTTTAATAACCATCTAATGCATTTAATGTATTAATAAGCATGTAATATATTCAAATACTAAAATATTCAATTATTATTTAATAACCACATAATATATTTAATATATTAATAACCATTTAATATATTTAAATACCAAATAAATCTTAAAATACCATTTATATATATTACTAACCATTTAATATATTAATAACCATTTAATAAATTTAATAATTTACTTAACACTATGTAATAGCTTTAATATATTTAGTAAAAGACCATTTAATATCTTTAATATATTTAACAAACATATGGTTAATAACATTTTACCTCTTACAATGCCACTTAATATCTTTAATATTTTCTAGCTTGCAATGCCATTTAATATCTGCAATATCCTTTTCTATCTTACAATACACATCCAAGCACATGTCAGGCAGTTAAAGTTTTTATTTGCTCTTGAGCAGAGTGTTTTAGGAGATGATTTTTAAACTGACTTCTTAGTGACCCAACTGAGGAAAGTTAATTTTATTTAAATTAATTTAGACTTTGTAGTTTAAAGAAAGAAAAACCCAACCAAACCCACAATCCATAAAAAGGTTTTACTCACATCTATATTGGCTGGAGTTTCAACCCTCAGATTCTGAAAGATAAAACATTAGTTGAGCCTTTCAAGTGTCATCTTCATTAATAAAGTGACACCTAAATAGTTTGACTTTCCAAAAGTTCAAGGACAGAGGATTCAGTAGGTCACATTTTGGGTTATGAAAGTGGAAATCAAACTCACCTGCATGTCCTTTGCCACTGTCTGGGAGATCTGCTCTGCCAGGTTCAGTAATTCAGCCAAGCTGCTCCTCTGGAAAGCAGTGGAGATGCCTGCAGCCAACAAAAGGAGATAGAGATGGGTCTTCATCCTCCTGATGCGCTCAGCCAACCTGTAAGTGCTTCTGGACCAGACTTGGATCATTTTATAGTCTCTCTAGGAAGGAAATAAGTTCAGGTTGATTTTCTAAACAAGATAGGAAAAGGTCATTTGGGGAGATTTTCTGGGAGAGATTCCAGTAAATGTGATGTTTAAGCCTGGATGTTTAATCCTTACCCAGTCAGCATTTCCCCTGAAGTAGGTGCTAACTACATAAAGATGTGGTCTTTTCATTTGCCCAGTCAGTGTCACAGTGAGTGACACAAAGTGTGGCCAAGCAGCTGCCATCTCCGCTGCACTTCTCTAGAAATCAGAGCTTCCATCAATGTGCAATCTGGTAGACCAAGGAAAGAAACTCTGGGGTAAGAGATAAAAAAAAGAAAAAAAAAAGAAAAACACCAACAAAAAACAACACCCACCACCAAACAATCAAAAGCCTACAGGAAATATGTGGAGCACTTGCCTAGTAAAAGAGAATGAGAGAGCACTTGAGCAATCCTCATGGAACAGTTTGGTCCAAGGGCAGGTATTTCGTAAGGATTCATTCAGTGGGAGCAAGGGAAGGAAGCCTCTGTGCTAGAGTTTGTGCTGAAGCAGGAGGGTGGCCCCAGGGATGGACACTGCAAAGTGAGTCCTTCAGGGTGGGGCAGGAGGCATGTGGCATTCCTTCCACATTTCTTCTGAATCTCCAGTCTAAATTTGCCCTCCTCAAGCTTCAAGCCATTCCCTCTCATCCTCTCACTTTTCCCAAGGGCTTGTAGTGACAGGACAAGGGGGAATGGACTGAAGCTTGAGGAGGGCAGATTGAGACTGGAGGTTAGGAAGAAATTCTTTCCAGTGAGGGTGGGGAGACACTGGAACAGGCTGCCCAGGGTGCTGTGGATGTCCACTCCCTGGACAAGGCCAGGTTGGGTGAGCCCTTGAGCAACCTGGGCTAGTGGAAGGTGTCCCTGCCAGTGCCAGGGAGGGGTTGGAACTGGATGATCTTCAAGGTCCCTTCTGACCCAAACTGTTCTATGTCCCAAGTGTGTCATCTTGGACCCCATGGACACATAGGTGAGTTGATTTGCTGCTGTGATGGTGGTGTCCTTGCTGACAGGGGGAAGTTCCGTGGGTTTGTAAGGGTCATAGCTAACCTCTTGATTCATAGAATCAGAGTGGTGTGGGTTGGAAGGAACCTTTAAAGGTCATCTAGTCCATCTGCAACTACAGGCTGCTCAGAGCCCAGTCCAACCTGACCTGGCAAGGTTCCAGGGATGGGGCATCTACCATTTCTTTGGGCAACCTGGGACAGGGTCTCACCACCCTCACTGGAAAAAACTTCTCTTTTTCTGAATGGCCCTCTTTCAGTTCAAACCATTACCCCTTGTCCTGTCACAATAGGCCCTGCTCAAAAGTCTGTCCCCAGCTTTCTGATCAGCCTCTGGAAGCACTGAAAGGTCTCCCTGGAGCCTTCTCTTCTCCAGGCTCAACAACCCCAACTATCTCAGCCTGACCTCACAGCAGAGGGCTTCCAGCCCTCCCAGCATTACCTGTGGCCTCCTCTGGCCCTGCTCCAGTGGGTCCCTGTCTGTGCTGTGCTGAGGACTCCAGAGCTGGACACAGAGCTCTGTTCATTGTATTTCAATTCACTGAAGATGCTACAAGTTTGGGGTTTTTTTGGCCAAATTAGCCACCTTGGTCACTTGTGTTTCCTTCTTCCCTAGAAGCTGGAAAAAGCCCTTTCTGACTCCTTTCCCACAAGCATGGTGCCTTCTTCTGAGCAGTGTTCTCTCTGGTTTCTGCTTCTGGGATCCTGTGAGGGCAACAGCCAGAGCAGCAGATGGTCCAACCCCACTTCTGCCAGGCAGGAGCAGATCTGCTGGCTCCACACTACTGGGTACTTGGGCCAGAGCCTGATGCCACAGCAAGTATGAGTAAGCACCTCAACATCTCAATACTTTGAACTGAGGAAGTCAATATCCATCGTGGTTGTGTGGCTTAGCTTAGGAAAACCTCCAGGCTGATGGCTGCCCACTCCTCTGTACCCAGTTTGTCCTCTTTAACAGGAGTAGGAGTTTCCTCACACTGTTTATCTGTAGATCTTCCTCATCACACAGCTCTGAGGACTACACCCTTGCAGGAGCATGGACTCTGCAGTTGCGCTGAGAGCTCTGTGGAGAACTTGCCTGATGCTATCAGTTGCCCGCAGGCTGAATTTGTGTCATGCACCCAAAAACCATAGAATCACAGAATGGTAAAGGTTGGAAGAGAACTCTGGAGATCCAACCCCTCTGCTTGAGCCCAACCCCTCTGGTAAAGCAGGATCACCTAGGGCGTGTCACATCGGAAATGGGTCTGGAAAGTCTCCAGAGAAGGAGACTCCATAACCTCTCTGGGCAACCTGCTCCAGGGCTCCAGCACCCTCACAGGAAAGAAGTTTTTCCTCCTGTTGAGCTGAAACTTGTTGTGTTGCAGTTTGTATCTATTGTCCCTTGTTCTATCACAGGACACCATTGAAAACAGCCTGGCTCCTTCTTTTTGGCCCTCACCCTTCAGATATTTTATAAACATTGATCAGACCCCCTCTCAGGCTGCTCTTCTCCCAAGGTCTCCCAGCCTTTGCTTATCAGGCAGATGTTCCAGTCCCTTCATCATCCTTGTAGCCTCTGTTGCATGCTCTCTAGTATATCCCTGTCCCTCTTGAACTGAGGAGCCCAGAACTGGACACAGTGCTCCAGGTGTGGTCTCATCAGGGCAGAGGGGGAGGAGAACCTCCCTTGACCTGCTGGCCACATTCTCAATGCGCTCCAGGAGACCAATACTTAAAACATTAATAATCCCTGTCCTTGGGCCGCTGTGCTTCTGGCATTTACAGCTTGTGTCTTCTGGTCTCCCACAAACTCACTGATTTTTCAGGCAAGGCCTCCTCCCACCTTGACTGGCACCTGGGCTGAGGTTTGACCCCTCACAGGGAGACATCCATGGACAGCTTCACTGTCCATGGATCAACTGCTGCAGGACCTCAAGGTTGGCAATGGAGGTCTCTGCTTTTCACTTTTTCCTTGGGTGATGTTTGGCCCATCCCATGTCACAGTGGTTCTCATCACTGCCATGAGGGATCCCCCAAGCTGCTGTGATCCCCTCAACTTTGAATCTGCCCAGAGCAGGGCTGCTCATCTCATCCACTTCTGATCCTGGCCAGCGCAACTGGTCTCAGAGGTGCTGGGTAGAAGGTTGGACTTGATGATCTTAGAGGTCTCTTCCATCCCTAAAATTATTCTGTGATTAACTGCTGATGGAGTTTATGCCTTTCCTTTTCCTCTTTGTTGTACTTTTGGGATTTCCAGCTGTTTCTGCAGAACTCCAGCACTGTCTCTGAACCTTCCATGAGCTTTATGATTTATTTTTGTTTTTTCCTTGACAGATTTGGGGCTTTTTGAGATCATTTCCAGTTCTCAAGAACTACAGGAGGTTTTTGTTGTGCACATGTCAGTAGCACAAGCTGGTCTTTCAGCAGGGCTGTGGCTAGCTCCCACATTCTGAATTCCATCTGATTCTGAAATCCAACCCCCCAAGGGAAACAAGGCTGGTTCTTCCCTGTTGCATGACCACTCTCTCATCCTCTGCCACACTCCAAAATTTTATTCCTTATATTGTCTTTTTCCCTACGCCTCTTTGGCTTGAGATAACAGAACTACTCCAGTGCTAGTTTGTCTCTCTAAGCTGGCTTTGATTATGCTTTTCCCCAGAAAGATTGGACCAAATGATCCTTGAGCTCACTTCCATGAGTCAATTAAACTTTAGTCACTTCTTCCAGCCTCAGATTCATTATTGTTCAGATGGCTTGGGGTGCTCGAAGCCACCTCCACTCCTCTGCTGGGATAGGTCCCAGGAGAGGTGGAGGACTTGGTCTGAGCAACGCTGCATGGTGCAGGTAACCTATGAGGTGCTTCAGGGTGAGAAGCCCTCTGAGATGGACAGATGGGCAGAGTCCAACAGGATGGCATTCAACAAGTCCAAGTGCTGGGTGCTGCACTTTGGCCACAGCAACCCCATGGAGCCCTACAGGCTGGGGTTGGAGTGGCTGGAGAGCAGCCAGGCAGAAAGGGACCTGGGGGTACTGGGTGACAGCAGCTGAACATGAGCCAGCAGTGTGCCCAGGTGGCCAAGAGAGCCAATGGCATCCTGGCCTGCATCAGGCATAGTGTGGCCAGCAGGAGCAGGGAAGTCATAGTGCCCCTGTACTCAGCACTGCTCAGGCCACACCTTGAGGGCTGTGTCCAGTTCTGGGCCCCTCAAGTTAAGAAGGACATTGAGACACTTGAGTGTGTCCAGAGAAGGGCATGGAGGCTGGGGAGGGGTCTGGAACACTGCCCTCTGAGGAGAGGNGGCCTTGAGCACAAGCCCTACGAGGAGAGGCTGAGGGAGCTGGGACTGTTTAGCCTGGAGAAGAGGAGGCTCAGGGGTGACCTCATTGCTGTCTACAACCACCTGAGGGGAGGTTGTAGCCAGGAGGGGTTTGGTCTCTTCTCCCAGGCAAGCAGCACCAGAAGAAGAGGACACAGTCTCAAGCTGTGCCAGGGGAGGTTTAGGCTTGAGGTGAGGAGAAAGTTCTTCCCAGAGAGAGTGGTTGGCCATTGGAATGTGCTGCCTAGGGAGGTGGTGGAGTCACCATCCCTGGTGGTATTCAAGAGGGGATTGGACGTAGCACTTGGGGCCATGGTTTAGTGGTCATGAGGTCTTGGGTGACAGGTTGGACTTTGATGATCCTTGAGGTCTTTTCCAACCTTATTGATTCTGTGATTTTGTGAGATTCCTCCTCTCCCCTCCTGTCATGTGGTATCAGGAGCAAGAAGGTCCAAAGAGTGCCCAAGGGGTGTCCTCTGGTGCTCCAGCACTACTGGCCATGGTCACTGTTGAGGGGACATGCTGTAAAATAATGTGTGGGTGTTGTGCTGCTGAATGGGACAACTGGGGGGGGGGAGGGTGGTAAATGGGGGCCTAAGCAGAGTGACATTTGTGGCAGACTCTGTGTTCTTTTCCTCCCTTATCTGAAAGGGCAACTTAGATATGTGAGATCATGGGGCTGTGGAGACCATATCTTGGGTTTTAAATCCTCCTTAATAAATGGTTGGCTTTTGACTAGTACAATCTCAGCCATGGAAACTCCGTTTTGCTGGTTAACCTCAACAAGGTTCTGTGTCATTTGATAAAGGGAAGTGTTTCCTGTGCCTCTCTGAAGTGGCTGCAACATCCCAACTGAGCTCCATGACCCCAGCCTCTTGACCCCCACCCTTTAGCTCTTGCTGAGCATTGCTCAGATCCCCTCTGGGGCTGCTCTTCTCCAGGCTCCCCAGCCCCAGGGCTCTCAGCCTTTTCTTCTCACAGAGATGCTCCAGGCCCCTCAGCAGTTTTGTAGCCTCCACTGGACTCTCTCCAGTGTCTCTGTTGAACTGGGGAGCCCCAGAATTGGACAAAATACTCCAGCTGTGGCCTCACTAGGGCAGAGTAGAGTGGGAGGGTAATTTATGTAGTACACAGGTACATACCAGTTAATTAATATTGTACAATTTATTAAGTACCTATAACCAAACATACCACAAAAGCATAAATTATTTGAAATGCAAGGAGCGCTACCCAAGGTTTTTATTTTCACAGGTTTTCCCTTTTTCCCCACAAAGTGAGCTGTAGCGAGACACACTTGGCATCCCCAGCCAGAAAATGAAACTGGTAGGAGCTCAGAAACCTGTGGTTTTTGTTCTTTCAGCTTAAATAACTCCATTTGTCTCTAGTTTTCCCTTTCTTTGTTTTCTGATGCCCATGGTGGAAGCAGAGCGCTGGGTTTCAGTTCCTGCAGCACACAACCCACTCTGCAGAAGGACTCTGCCTTGGGGCAGGTGCCTTCTGCTTTCAACAAGAGACTTTCCCAGGAGTAGGCTCTGCCCAGATTTGTGGGGTTTTGCCTAGAAATCTTGAAAATGAAAACCTTAAGGATTTCCTCTCCACTCACAAGGTGAGCAGTGTTATGTATGCTGAATTTTAAAGGGCGCACAGCCAGCCTCCTAACTTACATGGAAGGTGTCCAGAGAAGGGCCACGAGGATGAGCAGAGGGCTGGAGCTCCTCTCCTGTGAAGACAGACTGAGAAAGTTGGGGTTGTTCAGTCTGGAGAAGAGAAGATTCTGAGGAGACCTTTTTGTGGCCTTCCATTATCTGCAGGGGGCTACAAGAAAGCTGGGGAGGGACTTTTTAGGGTGTCAGGGAGTGACAAGACTGGAGGGGATGGAGCAAAACTAGGAAGTGGGGAGATTCAGATTGGATATTAGGAAGAAATTCTTCCCCATGAGGGTGGAGAGACACTGGCACAGGTTACCCAGGGAGGTAGTGGAAGCCTCATCCCTGGAGGTTTTTGCAGCCAGGCTGGATGTGGCTGTGAGCAACCTGCTGTAGTGTGAGGTGTCCCTGCCCATGGCAGGGGCGTTGGAACTGGCTGATCCTTGAGGTCCCTTCCAACCCTGACAATTCTATGATACTATAGCTGTGATTCTTTTCAGTTAGTAAGTCAGTAAGACTTAATGCTGTCAGGAACAATTCTATGATTCTATGTCCCTACACATGACAAGGGGGCTGGAACTAGATGACGTTTAAGGTCTCCTCCAACCCAAACCAGTCTAGGATTCCTCTGCCCCTGTGTGCACAGCCTTTCATAGGATCTTTAAGGTTGGAAAAGACCTCTAGGATCATCAAGTCCAACCTTCTACACAACACCTCCATGACCACTGGAACATGTTCTGAAGTGCGACATCTACTCATTTTTTAACACCTCCAGGGATGGTGACTCCACCACCTCCCTGGGCAGCCCTACACTGGGCAGGTTTAAGACTCAGCTTGACAGGGTGCTGGGCCAGCTCACTTCAACTAGAAAGGTTGCACCAGATGATCCTTGGGGTCCCTTCCAACCTGGCATTCTGTGATTCTTTATTTCTGTTTTTCAGTTTTATCCTGGAATGAACCTCAAAACAGAAGCAATAACTGATGCTCTCTTGCCTTGCATCAGTCCTAGCAGCTGTGCATCCCTCACTGTGAAATCTCCTCCTCATGACTCCGCTCTTCTGGCTTCCTGCATCTCCATGGACACGCTGCCCACTCCTCAGGAGCTGTGTCAGAGGAGCACTGTTTAAAGAGGTACCTTCTCAAGTCTGCTCCTTTCCAAAGTCACTGTTTTGTTGTTTGGTCTTGCTAAAGCTCTGCCAGTGACTAACAGCACAGGCATTGTTCTCTGCCTATCCTCCTCACAGCTGCATTCACAGGTTCTGGCTACAGTTTGTTAGTTTCACAACCAAATGAAGTAACTGTTCTCAGCCTGCTAATTGCAGTTTCTGGTTTCATACTGGATTTTGTCAGACACCAGATGGGAATTGCTGTGATCTGCACGTTTTCACGGCATTCCAACGTGGTCGAGTAGCAACAGGCACAAACTGGAACCCAGGAGGTTCCATCTGAATAGGAAAAGAAAACTTCTTTGGTGTGAGGGAGCTCTGTGGCTTTGGGGCTGTTGAACCTCGAGAACAGCAGCCTGAAAGGAGGTCTGATTAATGCTCACCAAGAGATAAAGGGTGGGGGGCAAGAGGATGGGGCCAGACTCTTGTCAGTGGTGCCCAGGGACAGGACAAGGGTCAATAGGCACAAAGTGGAACCCAGAAAGCTCCATCTAAACAGGAGGAGAAGATTCTTTGGTGTGAGGGTGCTGGAGGCCTGGAGCAGGCTGCCCAGAGAGATTGTGGAGTCTCCTTCTCTGGAAAGATTCCAATGCCCCCTGGCCATTGTGATCCTGGGCAAGCTGCTGTGAGTGCCCCTGCAGATTATCCCAGAGACTGGACGACCTCCAGAGCTCTCTTCTAACCCCACCATGCTGAGAATCTGGAATTCTGAAATTTCAGGAAAGCAAACTGATTTCAAACTGAATTATGCACATATTAAGGGAAAAAAAAAAAAAGAAACCACATTTTCCCATTTTGGGGTTGGTTGGCTGGGGTTTTTTTGTGGGTGTTTTGGTTTGGTTTGGGTGTGTAGTAAATGAACTAACCAAAAGTGTCTTTTAAAGTTTTATTAAGAATAAGGACAAGCAAAGAAAACAGCATGCTAGGCTGAGAAAAGGGGACAAAAATCCAGCAAAGCAATAGTTTTTCTCTCTTTCTTATATAGCTATCTCATTTACATAAACAGACTTATGTTAAATAGAAGGCAGGACATGATAATGAGCCCCCAGAATGTTCTGAAGTGCTCAGGAAAGGAAAAAAAAAAAAGGGATCAGAGAGTAAAAGCATCTTTCTCACAGAACACCGCAGAACTCCCACATACTTATCTGACACACACATTCCAAGGCAGAGCCAAGCAAGGCCACCTTTATCTTTGATTTGTCTAATAAGAGGTCAAATTGAGCCCCTTGAAAACGATCTTCCAAATGAAATTCACTGAACTTAACTCTTTACTTGACACAAATCAGATATTCCTCCATGAATATTGTAAAAACATTCACAACAACTGTTTTTTGCTTCTGCCTCCAGAAAAGAAAGTTTCTGCCCATTTTACAAAGGGCTGCAGCAGAGCACCGTGAGGGATCTGCTTTTCAACCCACATTATTTTATCTTCACTCCCACAGTTTGCTTCAAGCCTTGGCGTATAATAATGACAGCGCACAAACTCCACAGTGGAATGAATTCTTTTATTCATTTACACTTTGAACACCTGAATCACTTCGATCACTTGATCGTTATCCCTGTTCATTTATGTTGACTTTGGACCTGAGGACTCTGTATAAATACATCCAAGCTCTCTATAAATTAAATAAATATGTTAATACCTGCAATAGGACATAAATATCTGATAAAAACACTTATACAACATTCTTGTCTGCGTGCTGCTGTCTCTCTGTGGCAGCTTTGCAGTCTCAACTGGCTCTAGTGTTGGGTAAAAGATGTCTCTGATAAGAGATCAGAGGGTGCCAGCACCCACCAGCAGGGTTTCTAGCAGTTCTCATGCAGCTTTCTAAAGAATCTCCGGTAGGACTTCCGAGCTCTCCGTGCAGGCTTCTCGGTCATGGGGCAGGAACCATCCTTCTTAGGTCTCTAGAATAATGATAACAACAATAAACAAGCAAACAACAACAACAATAAGAATAATAATAATATTGTGATGATAAGGAAGCAAATAAAAAGAGCATATTGCTGCAGAGCTGTGGTTGGCTGTTCAAAGTGGTATTTGAGCAGAAGGAAGGATGGATCTTCATGAATGAATTCAGAGAAGACTGTTGGGAATCAGGAATTGTTTAGGTTGGAAAAGGTGTTTAAGATCATCCAGTCCAAGCATTAACCCAGTGCTGCCAGGTTGCCCCTAAGCCATGTCCCTCAGCATCTCATCTCTATGGCTTTTCAACCCCCCCAGGGGTGGAGACTCCACCACGTCCCTGGGCAGCCAGAACCAGGTCTTGACAATGCTCTGGAGGAAGAAATTGTTCCTCATGTCCAACCTAAACTTCCCTGGGAAGAACTTGAGGCTATCTCATCTCATCCTGTCACTTGGTATGAGGGAGAGGAGACGAACTCCCACTTGGCTCCAACCTCCTTTCAGGAAGTTGCAGAGAGCAACTCCAGGCTGAGCAACCCCAGTTCCCTCAGCTGCTCCTCAACAGCCTTGTTCTCCAGACTCTTCACCAGCTTTGTTGCCCTTCTCTAGAACCACTCCAGACCCTCAATGTTCTTCTTGGAGTGAGGGGCTCCAAACTGAGCCCACTATTCAAGGTGCAACCTTTCCAGTTGCTGAGTACAGGGGGACAATCACCTCTCTTGTCCTGCTGGCCAATCTATTACTCACACAGGCTAGGATGTTGCTGCTTTCTCCTGGCTGATTTTCTCACTGAGATGTGGCTTAGAACTTTTTCGTCTTGATCTTCTGGCTAATGACAAGTCCAGGATTTGCTTAGGGGTGATGCATCTCCTAGAAAACTAACTTCCTTCCAGACCCTACAAAGTCTGGTTGAGTGTTTCAAATAAAACCATTGCCAAACAACAGCCATGAGTGTGAAATGAAGACCTTCTGGAGATGGCATCAAAATTTTACTACTGCCTTCAGTTTACCAGGCTGTTGAGTTACTTATTTCCTCTGTTTTGAACCAAATCAGAGTAATTTCACATTTTCACTAGAATTAGCTGAAGAGGAACTTACTGTAGGTGCTTTATTTAAAGTTGATATGATGTAGTCCTTGATTTTCTCCATCACAGAAACAAGGGCTCTCGTTTGGTCACTCTTAAAGGAAACTTTCAGCTGTTGTATAACTTTTTCAAGCTGGCAGGGAACATGTTTGCACTGAAAGAAACACATCAAACAGCAGCAAGATTACATCCTGCCAAATGAGCTGAAGTTTCATCAAATTCAATGACTATGTGCCCATCAAAGCCAGAATTTACCTATTTCTGTACAATTAGGGAAAAGGCTACTTTCCTATTTTCTGGGATTTGATAATCTACAGCAGAAGAGGAGGGGAGAAAAAGCATATCACATCCCCAGTAAAAATATCATTATACAGGGAAAAGAGTAGTGAAAGTGGATCACAATCCATTGGGGTTGCAATTCTATCCACATCAAAATTAGCAGCCTGAGATTAGATCTGCTGATTGCCTTCCACAGCTGCAGCATGCAGGACAGAAGTGCTGTCCTCTTCTCTCTGCAAAGTGCTGCTCTTTACCTTCTTTGAAGTGGCAGCCTCTAAGCACTTTTTCCTCTGCAGATAAGGTCTCCCAACAGCAGCCTGCCTGTTCTTTGGTTTGTTTTTTTTTTTTTTTTTCAGTTCACAGACCCAGAGAAAGCTGCAGGTAGAAAACCACTGCGTGGGGTCATGGCTGCAGGTTGCTTCTTTCAGAGCCAGTCTCCATTATGCTCCAGAGCTCTCAACTCGTCTCTTTGCTCAGAAGTAAGGACATTTTAGTGTTTCTAGTACAAGCCATATTCACCACCTTCTGCTCCAAATGTGTTGTTAACTTGCCTATTCCCTTTTAGTCTCTTTAGTAGCCTACCTCTCCCTCAAGATCTGCCACAAAGCATCATCCTTTTCCAAATAGATTGACACCAGCAACAAGAAAGAAACTTTAGAAGCCTTACTTACCCTAAAATTTCTGGAAGGTACTGGAAGAAATATCTGAAATATTAAGAAAAAAAGTAGCATGAGAAGATCTTTCTCTTCTCAGTGGCTGCCACATTGTTAAACAGCTCAAACTATGTATCACCTTCATCAGACTTTCTATTTCTGAGCTTCCTTTGGGGAAACGATTGCAGGGCCAGCTTCTGAGGAGAAACTGGCACACAGTGCCTTCAGCACCTCAGGTTTAGCAAACAACACACAGGACGTGCAAACTAGAGCTAAAACTGGCCCAGGCTCAATTTTATACTTACCTCAGAACTTGCTTGATCCACCAGAGCCTTGAGGTTTGCTTGAAATTCTTCTGTTGCACTGCCCAGTGAGCCAGAGAAGCAGCTGCTCAATAGGAAGATAAAGAGCAACAGCATTTTTGCCTCCAGGAGGGCTGGGTGTGACTTATGCCTTTTTGACACTACATGCTGCCTATATATACTCATGTAGACCTTGAATATTAACCCCAAAGGAAAGTTTTCTCATCTAGGAAAAGGTACCAGAGCTGGTGTGAATTTTTATAGGCACTGTGGGATGCCTGAGTGGGGACAGGTTGGGGGTTTCCTTCCCTCTGACATCAAATAAGGGGAAAATACCTTGGTAGATAAGAGATGTCATTTTCTTACACGGTATCAAAAGCTCATCACAGGAAATAGGAGTATTCCTCATGCAGCACACATCTTCATGTGGTTCTCTGCTTACTGTCGTGCACCATGTAATCAGACACAGATCTGAAAAACTAGGTAGGTCTGCATATGTCAGTGCTTGCAACCCAGAAGCAAACTCAATCCTGGGCTGCATCAAAAGAAACACAGGCAGCAGGTCAAGGGTGGTGACTCTCTTCTTCTGAACTCCCCTCTGCTGACGTCCCACCTGCAGGATTGTGTCCATCTCTGGATCCTTCCACACAAGGAAGACATTAGAGTGACTCCAGGGGAGGCCACCTCTGCCTTGAGGACAGGCTGAGAGAATTTGGATTGTTCACCCTGGAGAAGGCTCCAGGGAGACCTTAGAGCAGCCTTCCAGTACCTGAAGGGGGCTACAGGAGAGCTGGGGAGGGGCTGTTTATAAAGACATACACTGACAGAACAATGACTAATGGCTTCAAAATGGAAGAAACTAGATTTGGAGTAGGCATTAGAAAAAAAATCTTCCCCATGAGGGGGCTGAGGCACTAGAACAGGTTGCCCAGAGAAGTTGTGGAGGCTCCAAGCCTGGAAGTGTTCAAGGCCAGGCATTGAGCAGCCTGGTCTAGTAGGAGGTGTCTCTGTCCATGGCAAGGGGGTTGGAACTGGATGATCTTTGAGGTTTCTTCTAACCCAAACCATTCTGTGATTCTATGACTGCACTCAGTATTATGACATCCTTTGTTCAACAGGGTTTGCTAACATCAACTGCAGTTCTAGGCACAGTAAAAACCAGCAGCATGTCCTTAGACACCACTGAACCACTGAACCACTGAACCAGTTTGACTTCTTCAGCCTCTCTCCTTCACCCACACCATTCTGTGATACTCAGCATATAATACTTGGCTGGGGAGAGGATGGATTTAATTAGCAACAGCCACCAGTAAAAGCATGGCAGAAATTAGCATCAAGTGAAACCTTTGTCCCTCAAGAGCAGTGGAAAAAACTCTGTGTTGAGAAATACTGAAGAGCCTACAGATGGCTAAAAACTACTTTCAGATGCCTGGCAAAGGCTTGTGAGAGGCTAACAGGCAGTCATGAAAAGGTTACAATTTTCCACTGAAATCAGGCAAACTGCCCAGTGTGGTCATCTGGTTTGTTATAGCTCTCTGCTTGAGAGGCACAGAAACTGGGGAGGCCTCATGGCCATCAAATGATGAACTTCTCACTATCCATTGAAGTCTCGTTGACAACACCACTAAACAAACCCCTCAAAACTTCATCAATAGTAAAATAGTCACCCTAAAATTCAGCAAGAGAAGGGTGACTAGTGGTTAAAAACCCCTCTTCAAAGGATCATAGAATCATAGAATTGTTTGGGTTGGAAAAATCTCGTTGGGAAAACCCAATCTAACACCATGGCCACTAATCCATGTCCTGAAGTGCCATGGCCACAGTTTTTTTTGAACACCTTCAGGGATGGTGACTCCACCACCTCCCTGGGCAGCCTGTTCCAATCCCTGACCACTCTTACAGGAAGGAAATTGTTCCTAATCTCCAACCTAAACCTCCCCTGGCACAATTTCAGACCATTTCCTCTCCTTTTGTTCCCAGCTGTTAAAGCTCCTTGCAAAAAGCTTTTAACACTTGGCTCATGGAGCATCCTATTGTCGGAGTACATCCAAAGCAGACAAGAAGCTCCCAGCTGAAAATATTTGGATTCTGGAAGAGCATGTGGGGAATAACACAACAGATACTTGCATTCCTGCACAGAAATCAGCGTTTGGCTGCTCTTAGAGACAGGACACTGAGTAAGATGGACCTTTAGGGTAGCTGACATGGCCACTATTTCCTTCAGGGAAAGGGATAAAAAGCATCTATGATGAACTAGGCAGAAGAAAAGCAGATGTGAAAGGTTTCCCTCCCCCACAGCATGGCTTTAAAGCAATCATTTTGTTTTAGTTAACAAATAGTTGTAGTTCTATTAAAAATATTAGCATAGACATTAGTTTCTCTATCCTTTGCTATGCTAACAGGGTGTGTACTTTATTATATTTGACAAGAATTAAAGGAGTAAATGCTTCTTGTTATATTGGCTAATAATCTAATCTGTTGGGGCTGTCCCAGCTTCTGAATCACCAATGTCTTGGCTACTTTTGAAACAATGACAAATGTTGCCCCACACTGAACACACTCGTGGTGAGATGCCACGTAGGTGGTGGTGATCTCCTCAGTGTTTAGGCAGAGGAACAAGTCGCACATGAGTGTGGATAGTGAAGCACTTCTGCCCATCACCCATGGGCAGAACCATGGCAAGTCTTCAGGAGATGCATTGATGAGACTTGTAGAACATGAATAAAGAGAGAATTGTGACGTTATGGGAGAAGCGTAGGAGTGGAATGGAGAAAACCTCCCGAAGGCAACCTAGACTAAGTGTCTGCCAGTGAAAGTGCCATGCACCCAACTATGTCTTTCTCTCCACAACTACCTAAAGGGAGGTTGTGGTGAGGTGGGGGGTGATCTCTTCTCCCTAGTATAGAATGAGAGGAAATGGCCTGAAATTGTCCCAGGGGAGGTTTATGTTGGAGATTAGGAACAATTTCTTTCATGTAAGAGTGGTCAGGGATTGGAACAGGCTGCCCAGGGAGGTGGTGGACTCCCCATCCCTGGAGGTGTTCAAGAAATGTGTGGACACGGTGGGATATGGCTTAATGGCCATGGTGGTGTTGGGTTGATGGTTGGACTGGATGGTCTTAAAGGTCTGTTTCAAATGAAATAATTCCATATGAAACCAATGAGATCAATATGTAAGGTTCCAAGTCCCAGATGCAAGTATCTTGTCTGTCAGTCTTTGCATCTGTAAGGTGGAGTGAAATCAGAACTAATAGTACATACAGGAACTAAACAAAATCAGGTAAATGGAGTGGTTATAAAGATTGCAAGGAAGGATGAGCAGCTGGAGGAAAAATACTGTTTTAGGATATTGTGAGACAGGTGATGGAGTAAGTGAAGAGCAGCATCTGAAATGGGGAACACTCCAGCCACCAGATGGTTAGGCTGCAATTTTGTGGAAGTTTGAAATTTGTGACTGCTGGCTGTTGTTCTATCTAGTTATAGACTCATAGAACTGTTTGGGTGGGAAAAGACCTTAAAGATCATCTGGTTCCAATCCCCTCCCATGGGCAGGGACACCTAATATTTCAACCAATTTTCTGAAGGAGCACTGACAGATTTCAAGATAGGTTGACATCATCATTTGGATTGCAGGAGGCTGGAAACCATGACTCAGGTAGTCCCTTCTGGTCCTCAGCTTTCAGGCAGACTCCAAGAGGCTGGTAACTGGGCTGCCAGCCAAAGGAGGCAGATCACAAGAAATAGTTCCCTTAGACTAAAACATCACACAGTAGCACAGAGGTTGAACGAGAGGCAGCAGTGTGCCCAGGTGGCCAAAAAGGCAAACAGCATCCTGACCTGCATCAACAACGGCATAGCCAGCAGGACCAGGGCAGGGCAGGGATTGTCCCTCTGTACTCAGCACTGGTGAGGCTACACTTCAAATACTGGGTTCAGTTTTGGGCCCCTCACTCCAAGGACGCTGAGATGCTGGAGCAGGTCCAGAAAAGGGCAATGAAGCTGGTGAAGGGTCTGGAGAACAGGGCTGGTGAGGAACAGCTGAGGGAACTGGGATTGTTCACCTTGGAGAAGAGGCTGAAGGGGGACCTCATTGCTCTCTACAGCTCCCTGAAAGTGGAGGGGGTCGGTCTCTTCTCCTAAGGGACCAGTAACATCATGAGACAAACCAGCCCCAAGTTCCACCAGGGGAGGTTTAGGTTGGACATTAGAAGAAACTTCTTCACTGAAAGGGGTCTCAAAGACTGGCACAGGCTCTCCAGGGAGGTGATTGAAGCCCCATCCCTGGAGGGGTTTCAAAGAGGCAGAGATGTGCTCAGGGACATTGTTTAGCACCAGCCCTGATAGAGAATGGTAGGATCTGGTGATCTTTAAAGGTGTTTTCCAACTAAAGCAATTCTATGAGTCAATGAAGCACCGATTAAGAGCACAAATTTCATATTGGTGGAAAAACAGGGTGTGTGAAACAGAAAGCTCTTCCCCAAATCATCAAATCTCCTAGTCTATGACTTTTGGAGAACATTCTGGAGGTCAGAGTGGCTGCAGACGGAGGACTCGGAGCGTGCACCATGTAACAGCTGCCGTAGAGAAAGCAGCAACCGATGGCACTGTGCTCCTGAGCAGCCG
>VXBD01003978.1:23914-45705 GCA_013399975.1 Indicator maculatus | reverse complement strand
CGAGCCATAACCAGGCAACTCTAGGGACACACGCAAGTGGAGCATACCCCGGAATCACTTCTCCGGAGGAGCTTTATTCGCTTCTGGAAGATGGTTGTGAAGTTTATCTTGGATCGTGGCAATGCCGAGCAGCCGCCCAGAGCTCGCTTCGGAACCGCGAGAAAGGACCCTGGGCAGCGCCGGGGGGCGGGCTCGGTGAGGGGGGCGGGATCCGCTATTACCGGGGCGTGGCGGAGGCCCCGGGGGCTGCCGGGAAGCGCAGGACGGCGGCGGGAAGCGCNNTCGAGCGGGGGGATGTCGGGCTCGGCTCGGGGGCCGGGGGGGATGAGGATGGAAATGGAGATGGAAATGGAGATGGAAATGGAGATGGAGATTGAATGGCCGCCCCCGCCGCGGCGGTGCCATCGTCTCTCCCTTGGAAAGTGTCCACCCCCGCCGCAGCGCGGAGCTCCGGGCGCGGAACTTCCGCTGCCCACCTCTGCCCTGGCACCGGGGGTTCACCAGGAAATGCCCTTTCCCGCCCGGGCCCTACCGATGCTGCCTGCTTCCAACCGCAGGGGTATCCGGGCAGGGCAGAGCACCACTGGGCCTCTCCACTGAGGAGGGTCGGAAGGTGCCCGAGCTTGGCCTTCCCTGCCCGGGAGAGAGGGAGGAGGGGGACGGGCGGAGACCTGAGGGGAGAGCGAGATGGATGGGCGGAGACCTGAGGAGACGGGGAGAGCCTGGAGGGGATAGCGAGGGGACGGGGAGAGCCTGGAGGGGATAGCGAGGGGACGAGGAGAACCCGGAGGAGCCAGCGAGGAGGTAGGGAGAACCTGGAGGGGCCGGCGAGAGGCCGGGGAGAGCAGGAGGGTAGGGAGAGCCCTGAGGGAAGATTATGAAGGCCCCGAGCACGACTGGTTCGGCTGTATGAATAGAGCTGAAATAGACACTAGAAAGGTTCCTGTTTACTGTGGGGCAGGGATGGGGGTTTGGGTAGGAGTTGCCTCCATCAGTCGCCACACCCCGTGGCAGCAGCAGCTCCCTCCCCTGCGTAGCCACTGGGCCCTGCCTGCTTTCACTGTCCTGTGAAGTCTCCTTCCCTTTTCTTCTCCCTCGTGTCAGGACAAAGTAATGCTGGATGTCCCAAAGAGAAACAGATGGCACTAAACCTCGTACTGCAGCACGGCATTGGATTTTTTGTAAAGGCAAAACAAAACATTTGGGGCTCTGTTATGGTTGGGGCATGCTGAAAGCACTGTTGTGTGGTTTGTGACTTGGATTTCTGGCCATTGCTTTTGTTTTAATGGGTTATTTGTGGTTATTGCTTTCAATTTAATGATAAATAGTATGGCCCTTCTCTTAAGTTGATTAGCTTTTTAATTTAAAGCAAACGGGTTTTTAACCTTTGTGTGCTCTGTGCTGTGAGCCGTCACTGAAGAGCCTTAGCTGTGTTGTTAGAGGTACTTGTACAAGTGCAAAGTGTAAGAGCATGTTGTCAGCTGTGATTGTTGCCTTCTAGAGTTTTCACAGAGCTTTGTTTTGTAGGATTTACGACTTTTGCACTTCTGACTTCGGAGGAGTTCTGCAGAAATGTCAAGGATTGAGAAAATGAGTATCCTCGGAGTGAGGAGCTTTGGGGTGGAGGATAAAGACAAACAGATTATCACATTCTTCAATCCATTAACTATTTTGGTGGGACCAAATGGTGCAGGAAAAACGGTAAGGCTGACTGTATGGTGGGGTTTGAACTGGAAATAGGTCTGAAAGGCCTCAAAAGAATCAATAATGATCTCAACAGGAAGGAATGAAGGATATGGCCAAAATGTTGTTGTTCTCTGTAAATATTTAGCATTGTAAATATGCTGTTTATCATTATCAGAGATGTCCTTTCATCCCTGGATTTTCCAGAGAACTGCTTGATGTTTTTCAGAGGAAATTGATCCAGATCCTGATTAAAACTCATTTGACAGAGTACCGTATTCTCATGATACTCCAAAAATAAAATAACTTTTTATTTCTTTCTCCTGTTTAACTCATTTGTAAGAATTTTGGCTGTTACTGTGTTGTTCTTAAGAGTTTACCTTGTCTTCTCTAAATTACCATTATAACTATATATTTTTTTCTGTCTTCTTAGACTATCATTGAATGTCTTAAATACATATCCACTGGAGATTTTCCTCCTGGCACCAAAGGAAGCTCCTTTGTCCATGATCCAAAGGTAAAAGCCATAGTGACTAGATTTAATGTGTGTTTACTCTGAAATAAACTACTCCACTGCATGGGGAGGGGGGTGGAACTAAATGACCTTTAAGGTCCCTCCCAAACTAAACCATTCTATGATTCTCTGAAAACAGGGCTGCCGAAGATCTAGGCAGGCATGAGCTGCTCTTGTCATTTCAGGAAAAACAGAGAGCTGGGGGAGTTTAGGATATGACTCCCAGCTTGGAAGGCACATGTTTGTTTTGACATGGAGAAGAATTTTCTTCATTTGGTTTGCTTTTGTTTCTGCTGAAGGTTGCCAATGAAACAGATGTCAGAGCTCAGATTCGATTGCAGTTTCGAGATGTAAATGGAGAGCTCTTGGCTGTCCAGAGATCCATGATCTGTACCCAGAAAGGCAAGAAAACAGAGTTTAAAACGCTGGAATCCGTCATTACTAAAACAAGGTAAGCTGCTGGGGATATTTTCTTCCTTTCACATTGAGATGTTGGTTCACAGCTGGCTGACTGTGAGCCAGCAGTGTGCCCAAGTGGCCAAGAAGGCCAACAGCATCCTGGCAGGTATCAGAAACTGTGGCCAGCAGGACCAGGGCAGTGATTGTTCCCCTGTACTCAGCACTGGTGAGGTCACACGTTGAATGCTGGGTTCTGTTTTGGGCCCCTCGTTCCAAGAAGGACATTGAGGGGCTGGAGCAGGTCCAGAGGAGGGCAACGAGGCTGGTGAGGAGGCAGGAGCACAAGTCTTCTGAGAAGGAACTGAGGGAACTGGGATTGTTCAGCCTGGAGAAAAGGAGGCTGAGAGGAGACCTCATTGCTCTCTACTGCTGCCTTAGAGGAGGTTAGATTGAGGTGGGGGCCAATCTCTTCTCCCAAGAGCAGCAGGACAACAGCAAATGGCCTCACATTGTACCAGGGGAAGTTTAGGTTGGACATGAGGAATGATTTCTTCACTTAAAGAGTGGTTTAGCCCTAGACTAGCCTGCCCATGGCAGTGGGGGGTTTCAAAGCCTTGTAAATGTGGTGCTGAGGGGTGTGGTTTAGCCATTAACCTGCCAATGCTGGGTTATGGTTAGACTTGATCTTAAAGACCTTTTTCAGCCTGAACAATTCTGTGATTCTAAGATCAGTTTGGATTTTTATATTTTTTATGTAGAAGAGGAGAAAATTTCTCAATGGGTTCCTTGAAATAGCTACCAGCGCTCTTAGATTAAAGCTATGTCATTTCATCACTTGATCTGTTAGTTGGTTCAAAAATCCTACACTTGATACAACTTTAGGAACTACTTACCATAGACTGGTTTGGGTTGGGAGGGACCTTGAAGATCACCTAGTTCCAAACCCCTGCCATGGGCAGGGACACCTCCTACTAGACCAGGTTGCTCAGGGCCCCATCCAACCTAGCTTTGAACACTTCCAGGCTTGGAGCCTTCACATCTTCTGTGGGAAACCTCTTCCAGTGCTCAAACTTCAATTTATTTGTGTTGTATTTGTTTGTGTTGATAATAATAATGACACAACGTTTTGAAAGTAGCGTTGTGTGATGTGTGTTGGTTTTACCTCCTTCAGCACCATTTTCATTTCCAGGTCATTGCTGGCCCCTGTTTAACTTCCATCTCCACTAATTAAAAAGTGTGTTGAGGGCAGTGATGCCATCCAGAAGGATCTTGACAGGCTTGGCAGGTGGGCCAGTGACAACTGCATGAGGTTCAACAAGTCAAAGTGTAAGGTCCTGCATCTGGGTCAGGCCCATTCTAGACACAAACCCAAGTTGGGGGCAGAGTGGGTTGAGAGTAGCTCTAAAGAAAAAGCCTTAAGGGTGATGATTGCTGAGGGGCTCCCCATGAGCCAGCAGTGCCCTCATGCAGCTCAGAAGGCAGCTGTCTGGTGGGCTGCAGCCAGAGGAGTGTGGCCAACAGGGCAAGAGAGGGAGTTCTGCCCCTTGACTCTGCTCGGACCCCACCTCCAATCCTGCCTCCAGTTCTGGTGTACCCAGCACAAGAAGGACACAGAGCTGTTGCAGCTGCTCCAGAGGAGGCCACAAAGATGATCCAAGGGCTGGAGCACCTCTGCTATGAGGACAGGCTGAGGGAGCTGAGGTTGTTCAGCCTGGAGAAGAGAAGACTCCAGGGAGACCCTAGAGATGCCTTCCAACACCTGAAGAGATCCTACGGGAAGGCTGGAGAAGGACTTTTTGTGATGGTGTCTAGCAATAGGACAAGAAGGAGTGATTTGAAGCTGAGGGAGAGAATAGATCTTAGGAAGAAGTTCTTCAGTGTGAGAGTGGTGAGATGCTGGAACGGGTTGCCCAGGGAGGTTGTGGATGCCTCCTCCCTGGAGGTGTTCAAGGCCAGCTGGGATGAGGCCTTGAGCAGTTGAGTCTAGTTGAGAGGCAGGGAGGTTGGAGTAGATGGTCTTTAAGATCCCTTCCAACCTAAGCCATTCTATGATTCCTTCAGGGTCATTTTTATTCCCTCTGTTAGCTTTGCATATTGAAAAACGTGTGATAGTCTTGCCTACAAATACTGACAGTGCTGTGTGTTGAACGTGGGGACTGCATGCTTTAAGATTGTTGTTGCTTCATTTTCTGGTGGGTTACAGTGAGATGATGCTGCTCAAGATGCAGTTTGCTTTTGAAAGAATACGCTGGTAACTTCTTTGGGGACCTTCTTTATGTCCATAGGCATGGTGAGAAGGTCAGCCTGAGTTCCAAGTGTGCAGAAATCGATCGAGAGATGATCACTGCCCTTGGTGTGTCCAAAGCAGTGATCAACAACGTCATCTTCTGCCACCAAGAAGAGTCCAACTGGCCACTAAGTGAAGGGAAGGCCCTCAAGCAGAAATTTGATGAGATCTTTTCAGCAACAAGGTGTGATGGTTTTAAGACTGTCTTTTTAATTTTTCTTCACCAAGTTCAATCAGGGAAAGAGTGTAAATAAATCACTGTTGGGTGTAAGAGAGCACAGCAATGATTATTCTAAACACTTCCATTGGAGAGAGAGAAATGTTTAAGAATCACTACTCAAAACAAAGACTCTAAGTCTCAGCTTGCTCAGCTTCTTTCTGTTTCTTCTCTCTCCTGGCTGAAGATAACATACTGACCTTGACAAGCTAAGTCTAACAGCCTCTCAGCTTCTTGGCTCTCTCTGCCTTCTGCTAGGGGGGCCTGGGGGCAGTCCTTCCAGCTGGGGGGAGGCACAGCCCCTCGAGGTGGCCAGGGGGCTTTCTTGTTCCTTTTTATTGATTGTACATATTTGTGAATGTTGTGAATAGTGTATATTTGTACATAGTCATTGCATTTCATCATGGATTGTAGTTTTGCCTGTAAAATCCAGCTTCGTTGGCTTCAGGACTAAGCTAGCCTGGTTATTGTCAGTGTGGGAGGGGGATTTCAGCTCTCACACTGTTACACAAGGTTTTTCTCTTCAATTATGTCAAAGCTAAGTAAGAAATGTCTTTAACAGTGTAGGTGTGTTGAGAATGTCTAAGGCATTGTTTGATATCTTGGTGTTCAGACAATCAGAGAATGCTTTGGGTCAAAAGGTACCTGTAAAGCTCATCTAGTTCAAACCCCCTGCAGTCAGCAGGGACATCTGCAACTAGAGCAGATTGCTCAGACCTTCAGAACCTGCAGTGGTTCCAGGGATGAGGCATCTGCACCTCTCTGGGCAGCCTGAGCCAGGGTCTCACCAGCCTGACTGTAACAAGAAAAAAAAAAAAAAGGAAAAAAAAGAATTGCTGTGTTGCCAACAGGGTCTGAAACTTTCTTTTTTAAAGGTATATTAAAGCCCTCGAAACTCTCCGTCAGGTACGAATGAAACAAAGCTCGAAAGTCAAAGAGTGTCAGACAGAACTGAAGTACCTAAAACAGAACAAAGAGAAAGCACAGGAAATCCAGGATCACCTGAGCAACAGAGAGGCTCAACTGATGGCTTCTAAGGAGAATGTAAAATCTATTGAGAGTCAGCTTGAACCTCTAAAGGTAATTTGCGTAACACTGGCATTTAGACTTCAATACAAAACCTCAGTGCTGAAGACCACAGGGAAATGGAAATGTCTTGGTTAAATTCTTACACCTTTTTGTGGTGCTATCTAATCCTTGGCTCTGAAGCAGAACCAAACATAATTAACCTGGCAGATGATGGTCTAGTCTGGAAACAGTCACTGGATGTTGAAGAGAATAGTTTGGAAGTTCTTGAGGTGGCATTGGGGTTTTGTTAAAGTATCACTTTCTCAAGTTTATATGGGAACTAAAACTACTATATCATAGTACCCCAACATGGTGGGGGCTGGAAGGGACCTCTGGAGATCATCCAGTCCAGCCCCCCTGCTAAAGCAGGGCACCCACAGCAGCTTGCCCAGGATCACAATGTCCAGGTGGGTTTGGAATCTCTGCAGAGAAGGAGACTCCACAATCTCTCTGGGCAGCTGCTCCAGGCCTCCAGCACCCTCACACCAAACAAGTTTCTCCTCCTGTTCAAATGGAACCTCCTGGGTTCCAGTTTTTGCCCAGTGCTCCTTGTCCTGTCCCTGGGCACCACTGACAAGTTTCTGGCCCCATCCTCTTGCCCCCCACCCTTTATCTCTTGCTGAGCATTGCTCAGATCCCCTCTGGGGCTGCTCTTCTCCAGGCTGAACAGCCCCAGGGCTCTCAGCCTCTAAGGTTTTACACCTAGAGCAGCTGTAGTGTGTAGGACAAGAGATTATGGGATTCCTAAGATGGTGAGGTGCTTCACTTCCAGCATTGTTTCTTGGCAGAGTTCTCTGGCAGCAGTGGAACAGAATCTCATGAAAGTAATGAAGCTGGACAATGAAGTGAAAGCCCTGGAGAGCAGGAGGAGGCAAATGGAGAAAGACAATCAAGATCTGCAGCAGAAGATGGAAAAGGTTGGCTTTTAAATTGCATGCTGCCATCCTTTCAGCTGAAGAATCAGCCTGTCTTTTGCTGCCTTGTTTTAGCTAATATGGGACAGCTCCTGATCTTAATATACTTCACCTTCCTGGAGATTCTTTTGTTTCTCTCTGTTAAAATAATTGTCAGTCTGCTGATGTGATTGTGGCAAAGCACCTAAAATTATCTTGGAAAATGGGAAGAAATTCCAGAGTGGTAAAAAATTATATTAATTGGTTCTATCAGCCTAAGAAAAAACAGATTTTGGTGGTAAAAATTAATTTGTTCTATCAGCCTAAGAAAACCAGATTTTTGTGGTAAAAAACTGGATTCATGTGCTCTGTCAGCCTAAGAAAAATAATTTTTAGTGGTAAAAAAAATAGATTAATTTACTCTGTTAGCCTAGGAAGAATAGATTTTCTTCCTTCAGTTTTCCTTGGAGCTTTTTATCTTACAGAAATTCAGTGTAGGAGGTGGTTTATGTTTTATTTCTTAGTTCTTGAATTCTGTTCTGTTAAAAACTCTTAACACAATATTAATTGGTTTTATTTCTAACATGATATTAATTGGCTTCTAAATGGCCTTGCAAAGCTGGCACTATTGTGCATTGTGTTTGATGGACAGGTTTTTCAAGGAACAGATGAACAACTAAGGGACAGATATGAGAACTACCAGAAAACAGTGAAAGAGAAGGAGAAGAGGTTGTCAGACTGCAAGCATGAGTTGGATAGAGCCAGCAAAGAGTGCCAGAGATTTAACAGTGAGAAATCAGAGCTGCTTGTTGAACGAGGTATTTTAGACTTCTTCTCTAACCTGGTATTTATTTTTGCAGCCTAATTAAGATCTGAAATGGATCTGCTGGTAGGAACTGAGGGGATTTGAACTGCAGAACCCCACTAAACTATGTGTGAGTTTGGGGTCATCTGCAGATGGACATCTCTCAAATGGACAGGTCTGAGTGTTCCTCTCTTAGAGGTTTTAGTGTTGTGTTGTTCTGACCTCTGATTACATCATGTAGTTTCTTTGTTCTTTATAAAGCTATCCCAAATGCATGATTTATGGTGACTTAGATCAGTGTCAGCCTTGGCTCACAACATGGTGGTGTTCACTGTCTGAGCTCTGCTTTCTTTAGGTGATGAAATTCCTCCAAACCACAGGGGGTTGGCTGAGTGTGTCTGAACAAGACAAAAAACATGAAAGGGAAAAAATTATGAAAGCTGAAGGCTTGGGGATGCCTAGTGGTTCAGCCTGGGGTTGGGTGCTGGTCAGAATGGTGGGAGGGCTGGAAGCCCTCTGCTCTGAGGCCAGGCTGAGAGAGTTGGTCAGCCTGGAGAAGAGAAGGCTCCAGGGAGACCTTCTGGTGGCCTTTCAGTTCTTAAACAGGCTGATCAAAGAGCTGGGAACAGACTTCTGAGCAGAGCCTGTGGTGACAGAACAAGGGCTGATGTCTTAAATGAAAAAGGGAGATTTAGGCTGGATAGAAGGAATTTTTTTCCAGTGAGGGTGGTGAGACCCTGTCCCAGATTGCTCAAGGAGGCTGGAGATGCCCCATCCCTGGAACCATTCCAGGTGATGATGTTTGGGACTGAGAGCAACCTGCTCTAGTTGCAGATGTCTCTGCTGACTGCAGGGGTGGGGGTCAGACTAGATGAGCTTGAAAAGTCACTTCCCACCCAAACCAGTCTGTGATTCAGTGGTTCTACATCGTTTTCTTGCTGTGCAGGTCGTCTCCAGCTGCAGGCAGACCGTCACCAGGAGCACATCTCCACGAGGGACTCCCTGGTTCAGTCTCTGGCGGCGCAGCTGGGGCTCGATGGCTTTGAGCGAGCACCCTTCAATGACAGGCACATCAGCAGCTTTCACTCCTTGGTGAGGGAGAGGCAGGACAGAGATGCAGAAGCTGCAGAGCGTGCCATGGTAAGGGCTGTGCTGTTCCAGTAGAGTTGTTGGAGGATGTCACTGGTCCCTGTGTGTCCTTGGAGAATCGCAGAGCCCAGCCCAGAGCTGCCAGGTCACCACTAAACTGTGGCACTCAGCACCATATCTATGCCTGTTTTGAACACTTCCAGGGACAGAGACTCCACCACTGCCTTGGGCAGCCTCTTCCAGGGCTTAACCACTCTTTCAGTAAAGAAATTGTTCCTCATATCCAACCTAAACCTCCCCTAGTGCAACTTCAGGCAGTTTGCTCTCATGTTTTGCTGACCCCACTTGGCTCCAACCTCCTTTTGGGGAGCTGTAAAGAGCAATGAGGTCTCCTCTCAGCCTCCTTTTCTCCAGGCGGAACAGCTCCTCCAATGTCCTTCGTGGAGTGAGGGACCCAAAACTGAACCCAGTACTCAAGGTGTGACCTCACCAGTGCTGACCTGCTCCTGCTGGCCACACCACTGCTGATCCAGGCCAGGATGCTGGTGGCCTTCTTGGCCACCTGGGCACACTGCTGGCTGATCTCCAGCTGCTGTCAACCAGCCCCCCTGGGTCCTTTTCTAGTGGGCAGTTTCCAGCTGCTCTGGCCTCAGGCGTGGAGCATTCATGAGGTTGTTGTGACCCAAGTGCAAGATCCAGCACTTGGCCTTGTTGAACCTCATCCCATTGGCTTTGGGCCATTCATGGTTGTAGAAGGAAGAGGAAGAATGTTGAGGGGGGAGAGGATGATGAAGCTTTTTTTTTTGTTTTTTCTTCTGGAATTCTTTATTATGGATTCACAGAGTCACAGAATGATAGGGGTTGGAAGGGAACTCTGAAAAATCTTTGAGATGGCCTGAATCTTTCAGTGGAAATTAGTTTTGGAGCTAAGAGTGGGCATCAAATAGTCTGAGTTGACACAGTTTTTCAGATAGGTTTTTCTCAGCAGCCCTCTCATGCAGCTGGATCACTGACAACCCTGAGGAAGAATTCCAGTGGTTAAAAAAGAAAAAACTTTTTGTTGAAGTCATCTTCACAATAGAGTTGCTCTTCCAGAACACTGTGTGATGTGTCTGCATTCACCTGTCAAAAGATTTCAGCAGGAAATTGAAAAGTTTCAGTTGTCTGAATATTTCAGTGTCTACTATTAAGTAGTGAGCAGCTGCAGGCTAGTGTGGAGAAATGGATTTGAATGTTGCTTTGTTATGAAATAAAAATGAGTTTATTGCTGTCCGCTTTCAGAGAGAATATGCACGGAAAGAAGCAATGAAACAAAAACAGATAGAGGAAAAGAGAGACCAGAAAACTGGCTTGGAAAGAACCATTGACCTGAAATCAGACATTCAAAATAAGAAACAAGTGGAGCTGAAGAATGTAAAACAGGAACTAGAGCAGCTGGAGGGGTTTTCAGACAGGATGCTGGAGCTGAATCAGGAGATTGCCAAGACAGTAAGTTAACGTCACTCGAAAAAAAAAAAAAAAACTTATAAAGAGGTTTGAAATAAGAACTTGTGGCTTTAGCATTGAAAAACCAGAAGACCCAAACAACACACTCCCCAAACCTTGATATTTATTCCATCTGCTGCATTTTTGCTCTTTTAATTCTTTTTCTAAGCTATATCTTTTCAGATGTTTTGCCTTTTGGGGCAGGGACTGTGCACTCTGTTGTACAGCACATGCGTAGATCATAGACCTTCTGCTTGGTGGGTTGTAAACAGGGCAGTAGCCACAGCTGCTGATGTCATAGAATCACAGAATGGTTTGGGTTGGAAAGGACCTTAAGGGTCATCCAGGTCCACCCCCCTGCCATGGGCAGGCACACCTTCCCCTAGCCCAGGCTGCTCAAGGCCTCATCCAGCCTGGCCTTGAACACCTCTAGGGAGGAGGCATCCACAGCCTCCCTGGGCAACCTGTTCCAATGTCTGCCCACCCTCACTGGAAAGAATTTCTTCCTGTTCTCCAGTCTAAATCTGCCCTCTTCTGGCTCAAATCCAATGTCCATCTTCTCATTACAAGCCCCTGTAAAAAGTCCTTTCCCAACTTATAGGCCACTCTCAGGTACTGGAAAGCCACCAGAAGGTCTCCCTGGAGCCTTCTGCAGGCTGAACAACCCCAACTCTCTCACCTTCTTCCCTTAGGGGACATAAATCAGTGAGTCTACTATTGGCCAAAAAAACTTGACCTACCTACATTTTTCCAGCTATCTTGTCTGTGAGATGGTCTCTGCTGCTTCTTTGTCCTTAGGGGGTGACTCCTTACACTCTTCCTCTGCCCAGTGTGGAGTTCCTCCCATGGGACACGGTCCTCCATGACCACCTCCAACACAAGTCATTTCCACTGGCTGCAGTTCATAGTGAACTGCTCCAGCAAGGATCCCTTTCATAAAGTGTTGTCCTTCAGGAACAGACTGGTCCAGCATGAGCTTCTCTCTCCACAGGGTCATGGGTCCTGCTAGGAGCCTGTGAGCTGCTTGTGGAGTCACAGCCTCCTTCAGGTATCCACCTGCTCCACTATGGACCTTCATGTGCTGCAGGGAACCTGTCTCACCATCATCTTCATCATGGGCCACAGGGGAATCTCTACTCCAGCTCTTGGAGCACCTCTTACCTCTCTCTGTTCAGCAACCATGGTGTCTGCAGAGCTGTTTCTCTCACATACTCTCACACTTGTGTTTCTTTTAGTTAGAACTGTATTGATTAGTGTAGTTATTTAAGTCTCCTGACTTTTATTTGTACTCCAGGAGCACGAGCTGGAGAAGGCTGAGAGGAGCAGCAACATCAAAACACTGGAACAGGAAGTACAAACTCTGCAAAATGAGAAGATAAACCTGGACAAAGCTCTTAGGAAGCTGGATCAGGAGATGGAGCAGTTGAATCTACATACCATGACAATTACCCAGATGGATATGCTGAAGAAAGACAAAGTAATTTTTCTATCATCTTGTAAGAGAGGGACATGAAATTAATGCAGTCCCCTCAAGGTCTGTGGGCTCAGGTCCCTTCAAGGTCTGTGGGCTCATGATCAATCATGTGTGAAGCTTCTGTCTTGAGCTCACAGAAGTCATTCACTCCGTGAGCATACTTAGTGACATCAACTGGAAGATAGGAAAAAAAATTCATTTAAAATGCTCTATTTTCCTAGGGAGACAAAGAAGAGCAGATCAGAAAAGTGAAATCAAGACACTCTGAGGAACTGACGTCACTAATGGGCTACTTCCCTAATAAAAACCAACTTGAAGACTGGCTTCATGCTCAAAATAGAAAGATTAATCAGACAAGGGATAACCTTGCAGCCCTGAAGTAGGTATTAATTTAGTTCATTAGGTTTCCTTAAGTATTTGTGTAATTGTGAGTGGAAATGTTGGGAGAGTTTAATGTCCTGTGAGTTTAATTCATTATTGCTTATTAAGGTGTCTGCAAAATCAAAGTGTCCTGAGGAACTTTGCTGGGCCATCTAATTTAAATTACACTATGAGCTAGAGAGGATGGACCAGATGATCCCTTCCAACCTGGCATTCTGTGATCCTGTGTGAAGCTGTGGCATAAAGAGTCGCAGACTGGTTTGAGCTGGAAAGGACCTTAAATATCATGCAGTTCAAACTCCCCTGCTATGGGCTGGGACACCTCTGCTAGCCCAGGTTGCTCAAGGCCTCAGCCAACCTGGCCTTTAACATCTCCAAGGGAGGGACATCCATGACCTCCCTGGCCAGCCTGTTCCAGTGTCTCCCCACCCTCACTGGAAAGAATTTCTTCCTAACCTCCAGTCTAAACTACCCCACTTGGTGCTGATCTTGGCTTAAGAACAAGTTATCACTACAGGTTTCCTGAAAAAATCCTTCCTGCTGAACAGCTCTGGAATACCCATTTCAAATTAACCTCCCCTGGTTTTGGTTTTGCTTTAAACAGTTCAAAATCTGGGAGGGTTTTAGGGTTTGGGGTTTTTTTGTGCTAGAAGAGTCTCTGCTTTGCTGTTTCAGCAAACGGCTGGCGTCGGTGGAATCGGATAAAACTCATACCAATAACGAGCTAAAGAAGAAAGAGGAGCAGCTGTATGATCATGAAACACGGCTCTCTGATGTCTGTGGAAGCCAGGATTTTGACAGTGATCTGAAGAAACTTCAGGATGACATTGAAAAAAGCTCCAAGCAGCGAGGTAACCTCATAGAGAGCTCTGCTTGCTTTGTTTTTTCCCTAAACGTTGTTTTAAATGTAAGTCACAGGCAGGGATGCTGTGGTTCTGTACCAGGACTGGTGCTTCACAGAATTGTTGTGGTTGGAAAAGACCTCCAAAACCTCCTTCTTTGAGTCCTACCACTGATCTAACACCACCCTGGCCATTAAACCAAGTCCCCTGGTTTCTTGAACACCTCCAGGGATGGTGACTCAACCACCTCCCTGGGCAGTCTGTTCCAATCCCTGACCACTCTTGCAACAAAGAAACTGTTCCTAATCGCCAACCTAAACCTCCCCTGGTGCAATTTCAAGCAGGTTCCTCTTGTTCTATCACCTCATGCTAATCCAAGCTTTGAGATAGTTGTAGAGAGCAGTGAGGTCTCCCCTCAGCCTCCTCAGGACAGCCATAGACACAAAAGCCAACCTAAGGGAGGCTCCTGAAGCTTCTGATTTTCTAACAAATTTTCTTCACTGCTCTTTCTGTTTTGCATTGAAGCAGGCTCAGTGGTTTAAATTCTTGTGTTATATGTAAATAAGTATCTGCTTTGACTCACTGTGTTTGTGTAGATCTTGACCTCAAAAGTAAGGAGATGTTTGAGGGTGTGGATCTGCTGGGTATGGGGACATGTACAGAGCCAGCCATTTGTTGTGGGTTAGCCCCAAAGGGCTCCTACTGATTGAAAGAGAGGAATTCCTGCAGCAAGTACCCACTTCCACTGTAATTACTGTGGGATGAGCATCTTCAATTAAACAGCTTTGTAGAAAAATTCAGGGTGACAAAGGCTTGAGGAGGTGATATAGGGCAACCTGCTGATGAAAGAAGGGACAGCACTGACTTCTGACCAAGTCAGCAAAGGCTGCATGAAGAGTGCAACCAGCAGATTGTGGGAGGTTCTTCTTCTCTTTTGCTCTGCCCTAGTGAGGCCACAGCTGCAGTACTGGGTCCAGTTCAGGGTTCCCCAGTACAGGAGAGACAGGGAGCTACTGGAAAGAGTCCACTGTGGGCTACAAAGCTGCTGAGGGGCCTGGAGCATCTCTGTGAGGAGGAAGGGCTGAGAGCCCTGGGGGTGTTGAGCCTGGAGAAGAGCAGCCCCAGAGGGGATCTGAGCAATGCTCAGCAAGAGATAAAAGGGTAGGGGGCAAGAGGCTGGGGCCAGACTCTTGTCAGTGGTGCCCAGTGACAGGACAAGGTGCAATGGGTGCAAACTGGAACCCAGGAGGTTCCATCTGAACAGGAGGAGTAAAATTCCTTGGTGTGAGGGTGCTGGAGGCCTGGAGCAGGCTGTCCAGAGAGGTTGTGCAGTCTCCGTCTCTGCAGAGATTCCAAACCCAGCTGGGTATTGTGATCTTGGGCAAACTGCTGTGGGTGCCTCTGCTTTAGCAAGGGAGTTGGACTGGAAGATCTCCAGAGGTTCCTTCTAAGCCCTACCATGCTGGGTTTCTGGTTTCCTACCTTTGTGACTTTGTGAATTCTGTCTTCACTTAGGGTGGATAGAAATCCCAGATCTGATGATACCTGTTTCCTAAACATCAAATCTACTGTTTCTTTCTAAACCAGCTGTGCTTGCTGGAGCCACTGCAGTTTATTCCCAGTTCATTACACAACTGACTGAGGAGAACCAGTCCTGTTGTCCAGTTTGTCAAAGGATTTTCCAGACAGAGGCTGAGTTGCAAGATGTCATTAGTGATCTGCAGTCTAAGCTGCGCCTGGCTCCAGACAAACTGAAGTCAACTGAGGCTGAGCTTAAAAGAAAAGAGAAAAAACGTGATGAAATGATGAGTCTCAAACCACTCAGGTGAAGTACTTGGCAAACCATGTTGTTACAAGCTGTTTTCTTTCAAGTGCTTGGCTTTTGGTCACTAAAAATTATGCAGACATCAAGGAGGCTTTGTTTTAGGGCTAGTTAAGTCATTAAAATTCTCACTGATGAGGTAAATATTTTTGCTAGCATTTGATTTTGCACTCATTTCAACTTCAAACTATTTTATTTTTTGGCTAATTCTGGTCCTTTGGGGTTTCTCCTAAGAGTGAGGCAAGAAAAAAAGTGGTGGTATGTTTACTTTTCTACTGGTTGTTTACACTACCCAGGCACAGTTCCCTTTCTTGTAGTTATCCTTTTAACTTAAAATGGTTTTGTTGCTACCAAAATGTGTCTCATACCACATCACCTTAAATATGTCCCTTAAAATTGAAGCAATGAAGGTTTGTGGAGACAGAATGGGAACTGAAGCTGGTTAAACAACCTTTAATGGCAGCTTGATGTATGTCTCCTTTAACAACAGCTTTTGTTCCTGGCAGTTTGTGGTGCTCTAGAAAGGTCTCTGAGTTTTAGAGTGGATTGCCAGTGCCATCTTGTTCCAGTCATGCAGTTCCATCCTTTGGGAATGCATCTATGTCCCTGAGAGTAAAATAGCTTCAGTCCAATCCAGTATGTTTGAGTTATTTAAAAACCTCTTTTATGTTGTTTGGGGGGTGTGATGTGGTGGTGGTGAATTGAACTTACAGAGCAATGCAGAAAATAGGTAATAATAACAATTCAGAAAAGGTGCCTGCAATGTTTTCCCATTTTCAGGTTGAAGCATTCTTAAACTATGAAAATACTGGACAGGCTGCTTGGTTCTTGCCTCCTTTTCTCCTCCAAAAGACAATCAAACAAGAATATTTTTTGTTAGTGTTTTGGTTTGGTTTTTTTTTTTTAGCATCTGTACAGCATTTAAAATAAGAGTAGAGTGAAGAAGAGTAGGGCCAGTAAGTGAAGAGACACCAGTCTAGCAGCATTTAAATTAAGCCTAGAGTGTGATCTTTCCTGCCAGTAAGTGAAGAGGCTCCAGTTTAACAGCATTTAAATTAAGCCTAGAGTGTGAGTTTTCCTGCCAGTAGGTGAAGAGGGCTCCAGTTTAACAGCATTTAAATGAAGCCTAGGGTGTGAGTTTTCCTGCCAGTAGGTGAAGAGGGCTCCAGTGTGAGAGCAGACCTTTGTTCTGAGACAGTCTGGAGAATGTGTGTTGGAGGATAGAGCTTTTCCTTCACAAGAGGGCACTCCTGCACAGAGGATTTTGACCCTCTCATGAGCATTAGGTTTAATGAAGTTAAAATCCAGGAGGTTTTTTATCTGTTTGCTTGTTTCATCTCACCTGTCTAAACTGATGTGCCATTACCTTAGCTGGGTATGTAACACCAGACAGGGGCAGTGTTTAAGGGGAATAATATTTGGCTAAATTTAATCTATCACTATTAAATCCTATCACAGGCTTTGTGATCTTCAGTGTCTTGAACTTAAACTGCTGGATTTGACAAAGGAAATCTGAATGGATTTGTATTTTGTTTCAGGCAAGCTGTAGCTGAACTCCAAGACAGGGACATACCAAACTTGAGGAACAAGATCCAGAATGCAAACAGGGATTTAACAGCCCTGAAGGCTGAGATAGAAGAACAGGAAACAGCCTTGCAGACATCTATGACTGAGGAGGAGAGTGGCAAGGCATGTTTACAGGATATAACACTAATGGAAAGGTATCAGGTATGCTTTGGTAATTAATTTTCTTAACTAAAGTGATCATAGAACCACAGAATGTACTGGAGTTGGAAGGGACCTCTGGAGCTCTTCTAGTCCAGCCCACTGCAGTAAGCAAGGACGTTGATTGTCACTTGCTAGCATTAAAATGTGAGGTCTTAAGACCTTTCAAGCAAAGTAAAAACACTTTAAAAGACACCAGGACATAGGTGAATTTGGTACTAATTCAACTTCGTGTTTTATGTAATGATTTCTTGTTTTGAGGACCACAGAGCCCTTCTGATCCACTTCTGTGCTATAGTAACTGGGACCAGAGAAATAATCCAGAACTTGAGCATGACTACAAGTACATCAGAGTGGTTTCCAGTGCTCATAGTCATCAGCTTCTACTCTCTGTACTTTCATAGAATCACAGAATTGCTTAGGCTGGAAAAGACCTTTCAGATCATGGAGTCCAGCCATTAACCCAGCATTGCCAGGTCACCACTAAACCATGCCCCTCAGCACCATATCTTACGTGGCTTTGAAACCCTTCCTGGGATGGGTACTCCACCATTGCCCTGGGCAACTTGGGCCAGGCCTTGACAACCCTTTCTGAAGTCTTTTCACAAATGCTTTCCTGTTCTGTGGCAAAGGGGAATGGATATCCTACACTTATCCTGACACAGGAGGCTGTTTTGCACAGTCTTCAGGCCTTCCATTAGCCACACAAAATCTCTGCTTGACTGAGAACCGCAAGAGGGACAATTGTGCAGATAACCTGAGACCAGGCAACAAAGGGCTAGGAACATCTCACAGGTGGGAGATGGCAGCACCTCTCAAGGCTCCAATACTTCAGATGTCACAGGGACTGCTTGCACTGTTCTGAGGGGATGTCACAACCTATTCCTCCTATCCAACTGATTTCCTCTCACAATGAGGAATTCCAGTTCCTAGCAGCCTGTGGGGTGACGCAGCCTCGCTGCCAATGATGTCACATTGCTGCAGCAGAGGAGATGAATTTGAAGGTCTTGAGTCATGAATTCCTCAAGCCCCAAGCTTCTTGTTCTGTGCCAAAGGTAGTAACATACATTGTTGAGCACTAATACTATAGTCACAGTGTTTTTCCTCACCCTTGCAGACTGATATTAGGGATGTTGAACGGAAAATTGCTCAGCAGGAGGCTAAGCTGCTGGGGGTTGATTTGAGTAGAACTGTTCTCCAAGTAAGCCAAGAGAAACAAGAGAAAAAACACTCGTGGGATACAGGTAGGTGATACAAACCCAGTCTACCCTTTTTATATTGACTTGCTGCCAGCAGAAATACAATCTTCAGTTTACTTTGCATCCTGAAGCAACTCTGTTCTAGCAGTTTGTTGGTTTGGGGTCATCCTGGCTTAATGCAGAGTTAAATTTCCGTAAGGGAGATAATAAATCATTTTAGCAATAGATTGACTGTTTCACTCTGTCTGTTTCAATCCTCAGTTACTGGTAAAATTGAACTGAAGCAAAAACTCAAGCAAGACCAGCAAAACCAGATTCAGCAGCTGAAGAGTGCAGTTAATGACCTCAAAGCAGAGAAACTTCAGATTTCCAGCAGCATGCAGCGGCGGCGGCAGCTGGAGGAGCAAACAGTGGAATTAACCACTGAGGTTCAGTCCTTGTGCAGAGAGATCAAGGTAGGAAATACTCTGCACTGGTAACACGAACCAGCAGTGTGCACTTGCTGCCCAGAAGGCCAGCCACTGGGGTTGGGCTGCATCAAAAGCAGCTTGGCCAGCAGATGGAGAGAGGTGATTCTGCCCCTCTGCTCTCCTGAGATCTCACCTGCAGTACTGTGTCTAGATATGGAGCCTTCAACACAGGAAGGAGATGGACTTGATGGATTGGGTCCAGAAGAGGGTCACAAAAATGATCAGGGGTTGGAGCACCTCTGCTACAAGGACAGGCTGAGGGAGCTTGGGGTGTTCAGCCTGGAAAAGAGAAGGCTCTAAGGAGTCCTAACAGCAGCCTTCCAGTACTTGAAGGGGACTACAGGAAGGATGGACAGAGACTGTTCACAAAGGTCTGCAGGGACAGGACGAGGGACAATGGTTCAAAATCAGAGAAGAGGAGATTTAGATTGGGTGTTAGGAACAAGTTCTGCACCAGGAGGGTGGTGAAACACTGCAACAGCTTGCCCAGGGAGGTAATGGAGGCCCCATCCCTGGAGATATTCAAGATGAGGCTTGACAAGGCTCTGAGCAACCTGATCTAGTTGAGGATATCCCTACTGACTGCAGGGGGATTGGACTAGATGACCTTTAGAGAGGTCCCTTCCAAGCCAACCATTCTATGATTCTGTAACTGTTAGCTTTGTTATCCTGAGAAGAAAAAAAAATGAACCCCAGTGTGGTTATATTTAATGTTGCCTCTGTGATCCTGCCAAATGAGATGTGCTACTAAATACTTGTCCTGTTCTGCTACTGGATATCTGCATATCTGCTAAGGATGAGGAGAGATTGGTTCAAACTGGAAGAAGCTGGGTTTAGATCAGACATTAGGAACAAATTCTTCTCCATGAGGGTGCTGAGGCACTGGAACAGGTTGCCCAGAGAAAATGTGGAGGCTTCAAGCCTGGAAGTGTTCAAAATTAGGTTGGATGGGGCCTTGAGCAGCCTGGTCTGGTGGGAGGTGTCCCTGCTAATGGCAGGGGATTGGAACTAGATGACCTTCAAGGTCCTTTCTAACCCAAACCAGACTCTGATTTTCCAGAACTTTTTTAATACATATCTCCACTTTTATTTTAAACATACCAAAAGAAAAAACAACAAAAGGTAGTAAGTACCACATAATTTTTTTTTTTTAACTGCTTGAAAAATCATTGCCCTTTAATAGAATGAGACAATGAAAGGAATTTTCTCTCAACTGTTTTTCAGGAAGCAAAAGAGCAGGTCTTTCCTTTGAATGCAGCCCTGGATGAATTGCAGCAGGAGAAGGAGGATCTGGTCAATAAAAGGACTGCATGTAACAGAGAAGCACAGGAGAAGGTTTGTGTGCTCTTGGCATCACTGGGAGATAGGATTGCATCTTCTTCTCCAGACACTGGTGGAAACCATGGGAATGAGTTTGCTTGTAAGAAAGAGCAGTGACTTCAGTGAATGCTTTTAGATTCCAATACCTGAAAGGGGCCTACAAGAAAGCCATGAAGGGCTGTTTTGCAAGGACTTGTAGTGATAGAATGAGGGGCAATGGCTTTGAGCTGGAAGAGGGGAGATTGAGACTGGAGAAATTCTTGACAGGGAGGGTGGGGAGACACTGGAACAGGTTGCCCAGGGAGGTTGTGGATGCCCCCTCCCTGGAGGTGTTCAAGGCCAGTTTGGATGAGGCTTTGAGCAACCTGGGCTGGTGGGAGGTGTCCCTCCCCATGGCAAGGGGGTTGGGACTAGATGATCTTTTAAGTTCTCCTCCAACCCAAACCATTCCATGAGTCTGTGGTGCTACTTTTAGGAAAGGAAAAGGACCATAGCCAAGTCAGCAGATGAACTGAGTTGTAATTAACCTTTGATAGTCTTGTCAAAAGGCTTTTAAGTGTATTTTGCAAAAAGTAGTGTCTAGTGGTATTAAAATCTAAGAGAAATAGCAAGGGAGACTGTAACCTGCCCAGGCAGACCTGGTGACCCTCTTGTGTAAGCACAAGAGAGTGTGTTCTCATTTGTTTTTGGGCACCATTTGCATGGTGATAAGGATTATCTGCACTCCAAATGCTGAAGGCTTTATTAGGAAATTAAAGGCAGGGATGATGAGGACTTGTGTCTTGACAATAATGTTGTGAGGTGCTTGATCTGTGACAGTGTATCAGCTCTTGGGCATGAGGCTTTCTTTCATTTGGCCTCTATCTCACTGTATTTCATTTAATTTTCCCTGCAGATCAATGGCATCAAAGAGAAAGTTAAAGATATAAACAAGTATGTGAAAGAAATTGAAAACTACATTCAGCAGAGGAAAGATGACTATAGAAAGGTAACCTACAAACTAGTTGATGACAAGTGGGCAATAAAAGCACTCTTGTCTGTAAATAAATGCTTTGCTGTTTCATTTCTTTAGCAAAAGGAGTCTGAACTTGAAGAAGTAAATTCTCAATTAGCTGCCTGTGAGAAACAGAAGGAGAAGATAAGTAAAGAGATGGAAACGATTCGCCAGGATATTGACACTAAAAAGGTAAAGGCTTTTCTTTGTTATGTTGTGTTTGCAGCTTGTTTGAGGAGTGCAGACCTCAGAGTTTGTCACTGAGAACCAATTCACTGAAATATGATCCAGCTTCTTGCTTTGTGTGGAGATAGATCCAGGAAAGGTGGCTGCAGGATAATCTTACTTTGAGAGAACGGAACAAAGAGCTAAAAGGAGTTGAAGACAATATAAAGCACCTGGTGAAGGAGATGGGAGAGATGAAAGTCCCACAGCTGAAAAAGTAAGCATCTTCAAACCAGAACCAGGAAACTGTTTTGGTTGGAAGAGCCCTCTAAGATCATCCAGTCCAACTGTTAAACCAACACCACCATGGCCACTAAACCATGTCCCCAGCTGCTGTTTTTTGAATACCTCCAGGGGTGGTGACTCTACCACCTCCCTGGGCAGCCTGTTCTAATCCCTGACCACTCTGGCAGCAAACAAATTTTTCCTTATCTCCAACCTAACCCTCCTCTGGCACAATTTCAGACCATTTCCTCTTGTTCTGTCACCTGATACTAGGAAGAGACCAACCCTGATCTCTAAGCCCAGTGTCATTTCAGGGAGTTATAGAGAGCAATGAGATCTCCCCTCAGGCTCCCTCTTCTCTAGACTAAACAACTCTGATTCCCTCAGCCTTTCCTCATAAGACTTGTTCTCCAGACCCTTCCCCAGCTTAGTTGCCCTTTCTCTGGTGATCTTGGTATGTTAATTTTAACTGTCACAGACTTTATAGTTACAATATAATGAGCTACTGTCTAACCTGCTTTAGCAGGGAGGTTGGACTAGATGATCTCTAGAGGTCCCTTCCACCCCCACCATGCTGGGATTCTGTGAACCTGAATTCCCATTACAACCTTGATTAAAATCTTGTGAACCATTAAATACAAAAGACTTGCAGACTTGTATATCAGCTATGGTTT
>VXBD01003978.1:0-22569 GCA_013399975.1 Indicator maculatus | reverse complement strand
CAAACCAGAACCAGGAAACTGTTTTGGTTGGAAGAGCCCTCTAAGATCATCCAGTCCAACTGTTAAACCAACACCACCATGGCCACTAAACCATGTCCCCAGCTGCTGTTTTTTGAATACCTCCAGGGGTGGTGACTCTACCACCTCCCTGGGCAGCCTGTTCTAATCCCTGACCACTCTGGCAGCAAACAAATTTTTCCTTATCTCCAACCTAACCCTCCTCTGGCACAATTTCAGACCATTTCCTCTTGTTCTGTCACCTGATACTAGGAAGAGACCAACCCTGATCTCTAAGCCCAGTGTCATTTCAGGGAGTTATAGAGAGCAATGAGATCTCCCCTCAGGCTCCCTCTTCTCTAGACTAAACAACTCTGATTCCCTCAGCCTTTCCTCATAAGACTTGTTCTCCAGACCCTTCCCCAGCTTAGTTGCCCTTTCTCTGGTGATCTTGGTATGTTAATTTTAACTGTCACAGACTTTATAGTTACAATATAATGAGCTACTGTCTAACCTGCTTTAGCAGGGAGGTTGGACTAGATGATCTCTAGAGGTCCCTTCCACCCCCACCATGCTGGGATTCTGTGAACCTGAATTCCCATTACAACCTTGATTAAAATCTTGTGAACCATTAAATACAAAAGACTTGCAGACTTGTATATCAGCTATGGTTTAGAAGGAGAGGAAATGGCCTGAAATTGTGCCAGGGCAGGATATCATCTGTCTCAGCTTCAGCAAGGCTTTTGATGCTGTCTCCCTCATGGGTAAACTCAAGCAAAGTGGGTTAGGTGATTGGAGGGTGATTGGTAACTACTCAACANCCCTTCCACCCCCACCATGCTGGGATTCTGTGAACCTGAATTCCCATTACAACCTTGATTAAAATCTTGTGAACCATTAAATACAAAAGACTTGCAGACTTGTATATCAGCTATGGTTTAGAAGGAGAGGAAATGGCCTGAAATTGTGCCAGGGCAGGATATCATCTGTCTCAGCTTCAGCAAGGCTTTTGATGCTGTCTCCCTCATGGGTAAACTCAAGCAAAGTGGGTTAGGTGATTGGAGGGTGATTGGTAACTACTCAACAACAGTTCAGAGGGTTGTGATCAGTGGTGCAGAGTCCAGTTGGAAGCCTGTGGCCAGTGGTGTTCCCCAGGGATCAGTAGAGGGTCCAGTTTTGTTCAGTATCTTCATCAATGACCTGGATGAGGGGATTGAATGGACCCTCAGCGAGTTCTCTGATGATACAAACTGGGGGGGAGTGGCTAACACCCCATCAGGCTGTGCAGCCATCCAAAGGGATCTGGACAGGCTGGAGAGATGGGCAGAGGGGATTCTCAGGAAGTTCAATAAGGAAAAGTGCAGAGTCCTGCATCTGGGGAGGAACAACAGCAGGCACCAGTACAGACTAGGGTCATCCTGCTGGAAAGGAGATCCATGGAGAAGGACCTTGGAGTCTTTCTCCATGGGACAGCGATGTGCCCTTGTGACCAGGAGGGACAAGGGCATCCTAGGGTGCAGTAAGAGAAGTGTGGCCAGCAGGCCTAGGGAGGTTCTCCTCTCCCTCTACTCTGCCCTGGTGAGGCCTCACCTGCAATGCTGTGTACAGTTTTGGGCTCCTCAGTTCAAGGGAGACAGAGACCTGCTGGAAAGTCCAATGGAGGCTATGAGGATGGTTAAGGGACTGGACTTCTCTCCTATGACAAAAGACTGAGAGACCTGGGGCTGTTTAGCCTGGAGAAGGCTAGGAGGGGATCTTATCAGTGTCTTTAAGTGTCTGAGGGGTGGGTGTCAGGATCAAGGTGCCAGGCTCTTTCTGGGAGTGCCCAGTGATATGACAAGGAACGATGGGTATAACCTAGAACACAGGAGGTTCCACCTCAGCACAAGGAGGTACTTCTTTATGGTGGGGGTGCTGGAGCCCTGCAGCGGGCTGCCCAGAGAGGTTGTGGAGTCTTCTCTGGAGACTTTCAAAACCCACCTGGACATGTTCCTCGGTGACCCTGCTTTGGTGGGGGGGTTGGACTCACTCTCCAGAGGTCCCTTCCAACTCCTAATGTTCAGTGCTTAGGAAAAATTTCTTTGCTGCAAGAGTGGTGAGGGATTGGCACAGGCTGCCCAGGGAGGTGGTGGAGTCCCCATCCTGGGAGGTGTTCAAGAAACGTGGGGACATGGCACCTGGGGACATGGTTTAGTGGCCGTGGTGGTGGTGTTGGGTTGACAGTTGGACTCAGTGACCTTAGAGGCCCTTTCCAACCCAACTAATTCTCTGGTTGTGTGGTTTGACAGTGAACAGAAACATTTGGAGGAGAGAATAGAATCTCTGAAGAGGAGCCATCACCTCGCTCTTGGCCGCCAGCATGGACTCGAGGAGGAGATCGTGCGGTTCAGAAAGGAGCTTCGAGAGCCGCAGTTCAGGGATGCAGAGGAGACATACAGGGAGATGATGATTGTTATGAGAACGACAGAGCTGGCCAACAAAGACCTGGACCTTTATTACAAGGCTCTGGATAAGTAAGTGTGGTCAGATGAGGGCCATTTCAGTGGCTTAGGCTTCATTACTTTTGCTAACCTTGATGCAAAAGCAGCTTTCCCTGTCATAAGTCTGGGGTAATTCACAAGTGATAAGTGAATTTACCTAGTTCTTTGAGACTTGGTTATTTCTCAGTAAAGTCATGCATTTAAATGTTAAGATAATGAGGTGTCCATTAAGTAAATGAATGAAAATGTACTACAAGTGGTAGAGGATTAGTAGGAGATCTGTAAGTTGATGTATATCAGATCCATACAGAAAATGTTCTGGTGGTGTTTGGAGCTAAATCTAGTCAGAGGTTAAGTCACCAGAATGCATCTTTAGGAAGCTTTATCTAGACAGAGGTAAGTCACCAGAATGCATCTTTAGGAAGCTTTATCTAGACAGAGGTAAGTCACCTGAATGCATCTTTAGGAAGCTTTATCTAGACAAAGGTTAAGTCACCTGAATGCATCTTTAGGAAGCTTTATCCAGACAGAGGTAAGTCACCAGAATGCATCTTTGGGAAGCTTTATCTAGACAGAGGTTAAGTCACCTGAATGCATCTTTAGGAAGCTTTATCTAGACAGAGGTAAGTCACCAGAATGCATCTTTAGGAAGCTTTATCTAGACAGAAGTAAGTCACCAGAATGCGTCTTTAGGAAGCTTTATCTAGACAGAGGTAAGTCACCAGAATGCATCTTTAGGAAGCTTTATCTAGACAGAGGTAAGTCACCAGAATGCATCTTTAGGAAGCTTTATCTAGACAGAGGTTAAGTCACCTGAATGCATCTTTAGGAAGCTTTATCTAGACAGAGGTTAAGTCACCTGAATGCATCTTTAGGAAGCTTTATCTAGACAGAGGTTAAGTCACCAGAATGCATCTTTAGGAAGCTTTATCTAGACAGAGGTTAAGTCACCTGAATGCATCTTTAGGAAGCTTTATCTAGACAGAGGTTAAGTCACCTGAATGCATCTTTAGGAAGCTTTATCTAGACAGAGGTTAAGTCACCTGAATGCATCTTTGGAAAGCTTTATCTAGACAGAGACTAAGTCACTTGAATGCATCTTTAGGAAGCTTTTGTAAGTAGGTCTCTCAAAGCTGCTGGTGGTTTTCCTTTCTTCCTGTAATTTTGATGGGTTTTGTTGTTCAGGGCGGTAGAGGAAGATTCCAGGATATGCAGTGGATAAGTGGGAAAGTGTGTATCTTAAGTCTGCCTCACATGCAGTACATCAGCTCCACAGTAAGAGTTTGGAAAAGGTGAAACCTGTGTTGAAATCCTTCATTATTGTGGGGCTGGACTAGATGACCTTGGAAGGTTCCTTCCAACCTAAAGCATTCTATGATTCTGTGGTGATTAACCCAGGTCTTCACAGCATCCTAGAACTGTCAGGGTTGGAAGGGACCTCTGAGATCATCCAGTTCCAAACTCCCTGCCATGGGCAGGGACACCTCACACTACAGCAGGTTGCTCACAGCCACATCCAGCCTGGCTGCAAAAACCTCCAGGGATGAGGCTTCCATCACCTCCCTGGGCAACCTCTTCCAGTGCCTCACCACCCTCATGGGGAAGCAGTTCTTTCTAACATCCAATCTGAATCTACCCACTTCTAGTTTGTCTCCATTCCCCCCAGTCCTATATCTACCCAACACCCTAGAAAGTCCCTCCCCAGCTTTCTTGTAGCCCCCTGCAGATATTGGAAGGCCACAAGAAGGTCTCTTGGGAGCCTTCTCCTNCAGGACCTTGCACTTGGTAGTCTCTCACACCACTTTCATTTCTGTACCTCTAGATTTTTAGCATCTTCTGGTCATATCTTATCAAGAATAAGATATGCCAGGTAGATTTCTTGTTTCCCATGATCTTCTCTGGTAATCAATTGTGTGTTCATGAAAGAATATCACAATAGAGAGGTGTTTTGGTTTTTTTTTTTTTTTCCCTTTTCCAGTGTGGGTGGTTTTGTGCTTGTATTACAGAAGGCAAAATCAAAAGATGGAAAGTGCAGTAACTTTGGTGATTGTTTTTGCTTCCTCTGGAGGCTTGTTTTCTAGTCTTGGACTGACTGGCCAGAATGCCATCTCCAAATAAAACATACAGCTCCCTAGAGACCTCTGTATGTGTGTATGTTCCATGAGCTATTCAACTTCATGGACGGTGGGGAAGGACCTTGGTATCAGTGGATACATTTCAGGAAATATTGAAGTGTGACAGAAAGGTAAAATGAGTACTAGGAAGAAAAGAGAGCATGAGGAATGTTTTGAATTCCCAGTATATCCATGTGCTGGTCAGCAGCCAGCTGAACATGAGCCAGTGTGTGCCTGGGTGGCCAGGGAAGGCCAACACCATCCTGGCCTGCATCAGCAATGGTGTGGCCAGCAGGAGTGGGGAAGTGATTGTGCCCTTGTACTCAGCATTGGTGAGGCCACACTTTGGGTACTGAGTTCAGTTTTGGGCCCCTCATTCCAAGAAGGACATTGAGGGGCTGGAGTGGGTCCAGAGAAGGGCAATGAAGCTGGTGAAGGGTGTGGAGAACAGGGCTGGTGAGGAGCAGCTGAGGCAACTGGGGTGGGTTAGCCTGGAGAAAAGGAGGCTGAGGGGCTCTATGTCTGCCTGAAAGGAGCCTGGAGCCAGGTGGGGACTGGTTTCTTTTCCCAAGTAACAAGTAATAGGACAAGTGGAAGTGGCCTCAAGATGCACCAGGGAAGGTTTAGGTTGGGCATGAGGAACAATTTCTTCCCTGAGAGGGAAGAGGCTGCCCAGGGCAGTGGTGGAGTCCCCATCCCTGGAGCGGTTTCGAAGCTGTGGAGATGTGGGGCTGAGGGGCATGAGTTAATGGTTAGATTTGGTGATCTTAAAGGTCTTTTCCAGCCTAAATGATTCAGTGTTTTGTATGGAATTTTGGTCTCCTGCCTTGAAAAAGGTCTGGCATTGCTGGAAAAAGGAACACAAAAGAGGAATATTGGTGATTGAGGGGACGGGGTAGCCATCAGGAAGAGGAAATAAATATGAGAGCTTCCCAAGTTGAAAAGATGGTGCAGAGGAGCCTTGGTTTGAGCAGTTTTAATGCTCAAATGAAAGGAAGTATAATATCAGAACTGTCAGCTAATCCCAAATGCATTTTGTGAAGCTCTGACTCATTCAGTACAGTTCTTCCCTTTCAGCTTCAGTGGAAACGCTCTCCAAGAATTTCCCTTTTCAAATTCAGAAGCTTTTTTCTCTGTGTGTGTCTGTGTGCTATCAACTCATCTATTGTTTCTATTTAAGGCAAAACAGGAAATCAGCCTTATCATTTCAAGAGAAGGGAGATAAGCATCACTTATTGGTAATCGTTTGGAGAATCAGTGAGACGAAATGGCAACTCTAATGGCCAGAGACTGAAAGCTCTAACTGCAGCTGGGAAAGCCACCAGTTTGGCTCTTCTGTGCTATCAGCTCATCTTTATTGACTTAATATTTATCACAAACCTCTGCTTGTTGATGAGGAAATGCATTCTTGGCTTTCATTAAATAGTTGCCCATGGAACGTTCCCTCCCTGGAGGTGTTCAAGACCAGGTTGGATGAGGCCTTGAGCAACCTGGGCTAGTGGGAGGTGCTCCCAAATAAGCCTTTTAGTGGTTTCTAGCAGCTGCAGGTGAACGTGGAATTGTGTTTGACTGTAGGATTTCTAGCTACAGTTCATCAACTGGATGAGAGGGAATGGACTGAAGCTTGAGGAGAGCAGATTTAGACTGGAGATTAGGAAGAAATCCTTTAGAGCAAGGGAAGGTGAGACACTGGATCAGGTTGCCCAGGGAAGGTGTGGATGTCCTCTCCCTGGAGGTGTTCATGGCCAGGTTGGATGAGGCCTTGAGCAACCTGGGCTAGTGAGAGGTGCTCCCAAATAAGCCTTTTAGTGGTTTCTAACAGCTGCAGGTGAATGTGGAATTGTGTTTGACTGTAGGATTTCTAGCTACAGTTCATCAACTGGATGAGAGGGAATGGATTGAAGCTTGAGGAGAGCAGATTGAGACTGGAGATGAGGAAATTCTTTCCAGTGAGGGTGGTAATATATAGTAAAAATACTTTTACTAAAAATACTTTTACTAAAAGTATTTAAAGGAGTGGAAAGGGAACTGATGCCTTTCTCAAAGCTCTTCCAGGCCAGGTTGGATAAGGGCTTTGTCAATCAAGCCTGTCTGAGAGGCATCCCAGCCATTGGCAAGGAGGCTGGAGTAGATGATCTGTGAGGTCCTTTCCAACCTAAGCCATTGTCTGACCATAGCATTTCCACCTATAACAATTCTCATGGTTTTGGTTCTCTTCTTCAGAGCAATAATGACATTTCATAGCATGAAGATGGAGGAAATCAACAAAATAATCCGTGACCTGTGGCGAAGCACCTACAGAGGACAAGGTGTGTCAGTTTGGTGTACTTTGGCCCACATGGCCCCACTTGAGACTGAGCACAGCATGCAGAAAAGTGTTCAGAATGCTGAAAATCCAGGAGCTGGAAACGGTTGCATTGTGAAGGCTCCATCTGTGGGTCAGGATTGTAAACTTCTTATTACACATGGAGCGATTTAGACATCAGGAGGAAGCTCTGCACCATGAGAGTGGTGAGAGCCTGGAATGGGTTGTCCAGGGAGGTGGTTGGGGACCCATCCCTGGAGGTGTTTAAGACCGGTCTGGATGAGGCTCTGGCCAGCCTGATCTAGTGTGAGGGGTCCCTGTCCATGGCAGTGGGGTTGGAACTGGCTGATCCTTGTGGTCCCTTCCAACCCTGACTGATTCTATGATTCTCTGAAAGAGGGTGGTGAAATCTTGGAACAGGTTGCCCAGGGATGTGGTTGAGGCCCCATCCCTGGAGACACTCAGGATCAGGCTTGATGTGGCCCTGGGCAGCCTGCTCTAGTTGGAGGTGTCCCTGCTGACTGTGGGGTGATTGGACAAGATGACTTTTGATGGTCCATTCCAATCCAATGCAATCTGTGAATCTGTGGATTAGTTTTCCCTTTTCCATGCTTTCCAAAGGTAAGGTTTCCTTGAGACAGGGGAACTACATGGGTTTATAAACCCATTAGTTTCCAAGGTATAGCTGTTAGTGGGGCTTCAGCATAGAATTTCTGTGGTTACTGCACATTATACTTCTCAGCTCCCTGGAGGTGTTCAAGGCCAGGCTAGATGAGGCCTTGAGCAACCTGGGCTAGTGGAAGGTGTCCCTGCTTGTGGCAGGGGAGTGGAACTAGATGATCATCAAGGTCCCTTCCAACCCAAACCATGCTGTGATTCTGTGATTCAATGATAACATTCAAGATTTTTTTTGATAACTTAAAAGGTTTTTCCTTCCCATTTTCAGATATTGAGTATGTAGAGATCCGTTCTGATGCAGATGAGAACGTCTCAGCCTCTGATAAAAGAAGAAGCTACAATTACAGAGTAGTGATGGTGAAAGGGGACACAGCTCTGGATATGAGAGGAAGGTGCAGTGCTGGGCAGAAGGTAACAGAATTTCTTTTTCAGTAGACAGGGTTCTGAAAAGTGACTGAGGTGAGTACAGGAGGGGGAAGTGTTGTGGCTGCAGCTCTAAGGACAGCTCTGTCCATCCTTTGCTGTATCTGGATCCTGCTGACAGTGTGCAGTAGATGGTTCTGAACACCTGAACCTTATTCTGGGGACAAAATCCATTGTTTCAGTTGGTGACTGGTCTCAGTCAGTGCAGGAGTGAAGGGTTCAACTTCTCTCTCTCTTCAAGTTCCAGTCCTCCCAGTTCTGGCTGTTGCTAGTTACCACTAAGGTTCCCATAGCTTTAAGTCTGTTGACTTGCTCCTTCCACACTTTGACACACACTGGCCAAGTGGCCCTGATACCACACCTGCCTTGACAGTACCAGTAGTCAGAGGTTCATCAACGTTAACCACACCACTTCCACACCTTGGGGCTTGAGAATTGTTGTTTCTAGCTCTCTGTTATGTTATGACACAGCAGCTAAAATATTCTTAAGCCAGAGAAAAGAACCAGCCTTTATCTACCTACAAAACCATCATCAGTACTTTTGGTTTGATTGTTTTTTTTTTTTTAAGAGAGACATGAAGTATGGGGGGAAAAAAAACATCATAGAACAGTTTGGGTGGGAAGGGGCCATCAAAAGTCATCCAGTTCAACCCTTCTGTAGTCAGCAGGGACATCTGCAGCTAGAGCAGGTTGCTCAGAGTCCCAAATAACCTGACCTGGAATGGTTCCAGGGATGGGGCATCTTCCACTTCTGTGGGTAACAAACTGCCTGCTTCATAGGATCACAAAATCATTTTGGTTGGAAAAACCTTTAAGCTTATCAACTCCAACCATTCTCTAACTCTGCCAAGGCTGGTGCTAAACCATGGCCCTCAGCACCACATCTCTGCCTCTTTGAAACACCTTTAGGGAAGGGGATTCAACTACCTCCCTGGCCAGCCTGTTCCAGTCTTTGAGAGCCCTTTCAGTGAAGGACTTTCTTCTAATGTCCAGCCTAAATCTCCCCTGGTGCTACCTGAGGCCATTTCCTCTTGTCCTGTCACTTGTTCCACAGCAACCCACACCTGGCTCCAGCCTCCTTTCACACAGTGCTAGAGATCTATGAGGCCTCCTCTTAGCCCCCTTTTCTCCAGTCTGAACAACCTCAGGTCCCTCAGCTGCTCCTCACAAGGCCTGTTCTCCTTCCTGAGAAGATGAATACTGAATTGTTGCTTGAATATGGAAAATTCTGTCAAATCAGTACCTGTGTGCTTGGGTTTGAAAATTCCATGCCAAGGTGGGGGGAAATCCTAACAGCAATACAGGCAACAAATGTGTCCTCTCCTGAAGTAGCCTGAAGGATGTCAGGTTGGAGTCATATGTAAATGAGAGTGAAACTCCTTCACAGTTTCTTAGCTCCTGTTCTGAGAAGTCTTTGATCATGAGCTGTGATGCCAGCGGTGGTGATAATTGGAAAGTATTTTTGGCGCACAGTTTCCGTCGAGCAGTCTGGAGTTTTCCCTGCTGCAGGAGAGTGAATGTTCCTATGATTGGGCATCTCAACACAAGAAGTGCCCTGGGAGGTGGTAAATGCTGCTGCCTGCAGTGCTGGTGAGTGCTCAGGAGGTCAGGCACTCAGGCCTAGTGGGAGGTGCACAGTTCTACACCATCCCCGTCACGGCCTGAGCAGAGCATAGAGGTGATGAAGCTGGCACTGCTGTAGCATTGTCACCTCACATCAATGTCACCTGAATTTTGAGTATTTGATTTCTCTGATGGTTTTCCAACAGCCCTTTCTAGAATAGGTCTTTCAGTTCAAAATTTTCACAGAAACAGAGACTTGTCTGTGGTATGGAAAAGACCACTGAGTTCATCCAGTCCAACCATCAACCTAACACCACCATGGACATCAAACCGTGTCCCCAGGTGCCACAGCCACACGTTTCTTGAACACCTCCAGGGATGGGGACTCCACCACCTCCCTGGGCAGCCTGTGCCGATCCCTGACCACTCTTGCAGCAAAGAAATTCTTCCTCATGTCCAACCTAAACCTCCCCTGGCACAACCTGAGACCATTTCCTCTTCTTCTGTCACTTGTTCCTTGGGAGAAGACACCAACTCCCACCTCACTTCAACCTCCTTTCAGGGAGCTGTAGAGAGCAATGAGGTCTCCCCTCAGCCTCCTCTTCTCCAGAGCATACAACCCCAGTTCCCTCAGCTGCTCCTCACCAGCCCTGTTCTTTAATGCAGTTTTTCAGTGACTGATTTGTTCATTTAGTGAGCTCGCAGTACATTGTGCTGTCAGCTTCACTAAGGGCATTAAACCCAACGTGTTACACTTAATTCCTCTGCCAGGACTTCCAAGAGTGAGCTTTTGGTGCTGTTTTTTGTTCTCCTTAGGTGCTTGCTTCTCTTATTATTCGCCTTGCTCTGGCAGAAACCTTCTGTCTCAACTGTGGCATATTGGCACTGGATGAACCTACCACCAACCTGGATCGAGAGAACATCGAGTCTCTGGCACATGCCCTGGTGGAGTAAGTGACCTCTTCTGGTGAAGCTTCTCAGATGTTAGTTGTGGTCAGCAGAAATTGATTCTATTTTAAGCTGGCATATCTCTCTTGGCATCTGAAAATCTAAGTGCAGGGCAGTAGCTTTAGATTATTTATCTTGGAAGAGAAAAAAAAAATCCTAAGTAAGGAGGGATTCTTATTTTGAACGTGGGTAAGAAGAGTTGTTCAGCTGCATTAGAGTGCTGGACACTTTGTGTTGTTCACTGTCACAGAGTCCCAGCGTGGTGGGGTTGGAAGGGACCTCTGGAGATCACCCAGTCCAACCCCCCTGCTTAAGCAGGGGTGCCCACAGCAGCTTGCCCAGGAGCACAATGTCCAAGTGGGTTTGGAATCTCTGCAGAGAAGGAGACTCCACAACCTCTCTGGGCAGCCGCTCCAGGGCTCCAGCAGCCTCACACCAAAGAAATGTCTCCTCCTGTTCAGATGGGTCCCAGTTGTGCCCAGTTCCCCTTGTCCTGTCACTGGGCACCACTGACAAGAGTCTGGCCCCATCCTTTTGCCCCCCACCCTTTATCTCTTGCTGAGCATTGCTCAGATCCCCTCTGGGGCTGCTCTTCTGCAGGCTCTCAGCCCCAGGGCTCTCAGCCTTTGCTCCTCACAGAGCTGCTCCAGGCCCCTCAGCAGCTTTGTAGCCTCCACTGGACTCTCTCCATCAGTTCCCTGTCTCTCTTGCAGGGTGGAGCCCAGTTCACTGGTTGAGTTCTTTAACTCTGTGGTAATGGATTTCCCATCCTGAGTAGCTGAGGGCTTTGGTGCTGTGTAGGCAGAAGCTGCCAGCCCAGCAGGCTGTGAGCTCTCTCTCTTTGCAGGATCATCAAGAGCCGCTCGCAGCAGCGTAACTTCCAGCTGCTGGTGATAACCCATGATGAGGATTTTGTGGAGCTCCTGGGTCGTTCAGAATATGTGGAGAAATTCTACAGGATAAAGAAGAACATTGACCAGTGCTCTGAGATTGTGAAATGCAGTGTCAGCTCCCTGGGCTCCTACGTTCATTAGAGTTTTGAGTAATTAGGTGTTGCAGCCTGCCTTAGCTGCCTCCCTGGGCAGAGCTGAGATGAAGGCATCTGAAATTACAGTTTGGTAGCAATTTGAGCTGCTCTGAAACTGCCCAGCTCTTAAACTTCCTCTCTCTACATCTTGTCTGTTGCCTGGGTTTGAAGAGTCACCATAATAGTAAACTTTTGGCTGTGTTTTGCTCTTTAAAAGCAGGGGAAAAAAAAAGTTGTGCTGTTCTTTGTGTATGTGCTCTCATGGAAGTCCAGGCCTTGGATTCTTTGGAACAGGGCTTCCCCTCCATCACCTCTTCAGGGCTAGCTGAGGATGGGTTTGTATTGTTCAAGGTGTGTTGATAGCTCCCACCTGTCTGCACAAGAGCCACAAGCTCCAAAGAGAGCTTCATTGCTCTGGCTGTTCAAAGGCACAACCCTCATGAGGTCCAACAGCTTCTTTAAAGGGAGTCCCATCTCCAGCTGATGAGTGAATGGATGACAGGAGCATGTTCTAACCATGCCCCCTTTGCTTGCTGCCATGTGCTGCTCTGCTGTTTCTGCCAGTTCAGAGAATTATGTCATATTCTGATTCTCCATCAGATACCATCGAGTTCTGTGAAAACGATGCAGAAATGCCCTAGAGACTCCTTTTGTGTGGATGCAGAGCTTCAGCTCCACCAGCAGTCTTTCTGGGCCTCTGTTCCTTGATGCAGGAATATCCAACAGCCCTGCAGAACACAGACCCAGGAGAACCTGCTGCTCTCAGCATGGCAGAGGAAAGCCAGCAGGACCTTTAGAGGACCTGCCCCTGAGGTTTCAGACAGGTTCCTCAGCACCTCTTCTCCTTGGAACTCGAGGTGTGAGTCCCCAGGCAGAAGCTGGGCTAACAGCCCTTGCTGCCAGCAGTGGTTGACTGAACCTTCTTAGAAGGCAGTGTGTGATCAAAAGCTCAGATCCAGAGGAAGAATCTTTCAACCACCACTGAAAATGCCATGCTAGTCTCAGAAACTTCAGGAGCTTTGGCTCTGGCCAATGGGCAAGTGATCCCAACAGCCTTGCTCACTGTCTTCCTCATGTTTCAGGATGCAGGAATCCATTTTTCCCAAATTTTGAGGGACAAAGCAAGTGAGGACAGGAACAGGAAGGTGGGCAGACCTGGCAGGAGCAGGCAGGGTCTGGGACTGCTTAAGCACCACGGACAGAGGTGGCCCCAGGACCCTTTTGGTGTGGGGAGGGTGAAGTGTAGCCCTGCCAGCCTGCAGGAGCTGTGGCTCCTTCCTGCCTCTGCTGAGCCCCTCACCTCAAATACCACTGCCAACAACCTCTGAGCTGGAAGAGGGCAGGTTTAGGCTGGAGATGGGTGGTTGGGACCTCATCCATGCAGGTATTCAAGGTGAGGCTCAGCAGGGCTCTGGGCAGCCTGATCCTAGTGGAGGATGTCCCTGCTGACTGCAGAGGGCTTGGACTGGATGACGTTTGGAGGTCCCTTCCAACCCAACCCATTCTATGATTAGGAAGAAATTCTTTCCAGTGAGGGTGTGGAGACACTGGAACAGGCTGCCCAGGGCGGCTGTGGATGTCTCCTCCCTGGAGGTGTTCAAGGCCAGGCTGGATGAGGCCTTGAGCAACCTGGGCTGGTGGGAGAGTGTCCCTGTCCATGGCAGGGGGGTTGGAACTGGATGATCTTTAAGATCCCTTCAACCCCAACCATTCTGTGATCTCCACCAAAGCAGACCAAGTCCATCAGCATTCTGTGTGTCTGCTTCATCCCTACAGCTGATGTTCTTCAGCCCCCTACACAGCCAGAGCAAAGTGGACGTGGCAGTAGGAACATTTAAATGATCTGAGGATTATTTCCACCTGAGTTTTCTGAAAATGCAAGTCACCAGGGTCAGCCTGGCCCTCTCCCCTGGGAAACCACTCAGCGATAAGTGACTGCAGTGGGATTTCCTGGCAATGACACCTCGAGCAATCCCCTGAAAAAGCAGTGAGCACCAGCTGGGGAGGAGGGGGGAGGAAGAGGAGGCAAAGGAAAATGCTGCTAACAGGCATTACGTTTGCACTTTTGAACAAGAAGCTTCACTGACTCTGCTGCAACTTCCTGAAGGGGAATTTTCTCAAAGATCTAATCAACAGAAACAAAATGACTTTGAATTTTCACATTTTCCTGTCCTACCTGTTTGTTTTAGCATGACACATAGATGCCAGCTCAGGAGGAGTTGTGTTACCTTCAGAAGCAATTCTCCAACCTCTCTGAAGGCTGAGCTTTTGGGGTTTTACCCCCTGTGACGTGCAATTCCTCTGGAAAGTAGTTGGAACCCATTTTTTCCTAAATCAGCCCTTCCCTCTTCCCCAGCTGCCAAGGTCCTCCTCACACACACTCACTTTGGGGGCTAAAGTGGTTGCCTGGGCTTGGACCAAGTACAGAAAATGTGGTAGGTAAATAACTTCTCTTTGTACCAGGTGTCAGAAATCATAGAATGGGTTGAGTTGGAAGGACCTTAAAGGTCATCTAGTTCAAGCCCTCCTGCCAGGGGCAGGGACACCTCCCACCAGCCCAGGCTGCTCGAGGCTTCATCCAGCCTGGCCTTCAACACTTACAGGGAGGGGGCAGCCACAACCTGCCTGGGCAACCTGTGCCAGTGTCTCCCCACCCTCACTGGAAAGAATTTCCCAATGTCCAGTCTAAATCTGACCTCTTCCAGCTTAAATCCATGTCCCCTTGTCCTATCACTAGAAGCAGGTTCTAAAAAGTCCCTCCCCAGCTCTCCTGTACCCCCCTTCAGGTACAGGACCTGCTCTAAGGTCTGCCTGGAGCTTTCTCCAGGCTGAACAACCTCAGCTCCCTCAGCCTGCCCCCATAGCAGAGGTTCTCCAGCCCTGTGATCATCTTCATGACCTCCTCTGGACCCACTCCAGAGTCTTTCTTGTGTGGGGGGCCCCAGAACTGGATGCAGTCTCCTAAGGGCAGAGGGGGAGAATCATCTCACTTCTCCTGCTGCTCATACTTCAAAGTGACAAAAAAAATCTATCCACAGGAGTTTTTTTTCCACACTTTGTTGCATGATCCATGTATCCAACAGCATGGAGAAGACACTCCACCAGCCCTGCCTCTTTGGGCCAGGAAGGAAAATCAGTGCACTGCTTTGAGTCAAGTGCAGAAGAAACCTCTAAACATCCTCATGATCTTTTGCTGGCTGGGGACACCTCAGAGAGGGTGAGGACAGAAGCAGGGCCCTACTGTGATCCAGCAGAGGGTTTTGCTGCCACCTCTCCTGCTGTGCCCACAGGAAACAAGGTGGCTGCAGATGAGTGCACTCAGCCACCCCAAGCACCTCATCAAGGGGATCCCTGCTCTGCTGTGGCTTCCTGCCTCCACACAGGCCACCAAGAGGAGCTGACAGGGAGCCACTGCCTCCTGGTGCCCCTGTTCTCAGCACTGGTGAGAATGCAGCTCAAGTGCAGGGTCCTGGTGTGGGCACTGCAGTGTAAGAAGGACACTGAGGTGCTGGAGTGGGCACAGAGATCGGCAACAAAGGTGGTGAAGGGTCTGGAGGACAGGGCTGGTGAGGAGCAGCTGAGGGAACTGGGGGTGTTTAGTCTGGAGAAAAGGAGGCTGAGGAGAGAGCTCATTGCTCTCTACAGCTCCCTGAAAGGAGGTTGGCCAGTGTTGGCCTCCCAAGGAACTAGCAATAAGGCAAGAGGAAATGGCCTCAAGTTGCACCAAGGGAGGTTTAGGTTGGATATTAGGAAAAAGTTCTTCACTGCAGGAGTGGTCAGGCATTGGAAAGGCTGCCCAGGGAGGTGGTGCAGTCACCAACCCTGGAGGTGTTCAAGAAATGTGTGGATGTGGCAGTTGGGGACATGGTTTAGTGCCCATGGTGGTGCTGGGTAGAAGGTTGAACTTGATGATCTCAGAGGTCTTTTCCAGCCTTAATGATTCTGTGGTTCCACGGTCCTACCTAACCAGCTCACTCAGGCTCATCCTCCTCTCCAGCCATGTCCTACAGGTGAAGGGTGGGCAGGGGAGCAGGATGCCAGGGGCAAGGGTTGTCATCCCTACACGGTGCTACACACAGCTCGGTGCCAGCCCTGGTGCAGAACCAAGCAGAGACAGTGAAGGCAAGCTGAGTGGAGATTTATTGCTGTCCCTTGCTGGGCAGGTGATGAAGTGGTGCAGAACTGGCTCCTCTCTTGCCATTTTGGTTGGAGCTGAGGTAGGCTTCCAGCAGGAAAACCACCAGTCCTCCCCTTCACTCTTTTGTGAGAAGGCACAGCCACAGGCAGGCACTGGCCTGGGTCCACCAGGATTTAAAAACCCAAGAGGACCTCTGGAATGAATTTTGTACACTTGGATCACTGCTGGCAGAATCAGGCAGTTGCCTGAGGTGATGATCTCCTGGCCAAGCAGGCAGCCAGCCAGCAGACCTGGCTCAGGGCACCAACTGCTGTGCCTGTTACAAACAAATCCTGTCAGGGAAGCCTGCAAGTCATTTGTGCTGGGTGTTGGTTATTCAGCACCTGACCAAATGCCATTCATTTGACTTGAATGGCAAATTCAAGTCATGATTCCTTCTGCTTACATGACTCTCCTCCCTCCCATCTTATTTATGGTGCTGTATGCATAAATTAGTCCAAAGAGGTGCTTGCTGTGAGGATGACTAAGAGACTTGAACATCTCTCCTGAGAAGGAGGACTGAGAGCCCTGGGGCTGTTCAGTGTGGAGAAGAGGAAGCTGAGAGGGGATCTGATCAGTGTCTATCAATATCTGAGGGGTGGGGAGCACAAAGCAGGGACCAGGCTCTTTTCAGTGGTGTCCTGTGGTAGGACAAGGAACAACAGGTACCAGCTGGAACCCAGGAGGTTCCACCTCAACGGGAGGAGAAACTTCTTTGGTGTGAGGGTGATGAAGCACTGGAGCAGGCTGCCCAGAGGGGTTGTGGAGTCTCCTTCTCTGGAGGTGTTCAAGAAACCTGTGGCCATGGCACTTGGGGACATAGCTGAATGGCCCTGGTGGTGTTGCACTAACATTTGGACTCGAGGATCCTAGAGATCTTTTCCAGCCCAAACAATTCTCTGATTGTAATGGCAGAGGTCCAGTTCCCTCCTTTTGCTTTTGCATGCCCTCAACATCACAAATAAACCCCAAGAGAGGTGCTGGTCTCCAAGCAAACACCACAAGCCAAACTAATCAATAGAGATGCTGCTTTCAAACACTTCATCTTTTCCCACCTCCCTGTATCTTTGTTAGCCTTTAAATGTCACCCCAAATATCACTGCTGATCTATTTCACTATGACAGTTTGTTTGTTACCTCCCTGGCCAGGAGCCAGCCATTAATTTGCAAGATGCTATCACCAGGAGTGTGATGCACTTTGCAGATTTCTCCTCTGGCTTCATCCTTCCCCAGGTAATTTGCTTTGTGGAGGAAGAAACAAACAAAGTTGGCTTGCTGGAGGTGAAGCTGGAGCTGGAGCTCACCTTGCCCTCCATCTGCATGGGTTGGAGGAAGCAGGATGGTTCTGGTGTCATCCCAGCACAGAAGCTGAAACCCTCACAATTTGTAAACTCAGCCACTGATTCAAGAGATACAACATGTGCTGATGTGAGGCACTCTGCAGTGACCCACATTTGGGCTTCTCTTCATGGCAGAAAATGTTTTATTTAACTTCTCCATAGTAACAAGTGAGAGATGGAGAGGAAACGACCTCAGGCTTCCCCAGGGAGGTTGAGGCTGGACACTAGGCAAGATTTTTTTTTTTCACTGGAAGGATTGTCAAGCATTGGAGCAAGCTGCCCAGGAAGGTGGTGGAGACACAACAGAATCATAGAATCATAGAATGGTCTGGCTTGGAAGTGACCTCCAAAGGTCATACAGTCCAACCCTCTCTGCAGTCAGCAGGGACATCCTCCACTAGATCAGGTTGCTCAGAACTCTGTCAAGCCTCACCTTGAATACCTCCAGGGATGTGGCCCCAGCCACCTCCCTGGGCAACCTGTTGCACTGTTCCACCACCCTCATGGTGCAGAACTTGTTCCTCACATCCAATCTAAATCTGCTCTGCTCTCATTTCCAGCCACTGCCTCTGTCCTGTCCCTGTAGGCTTTTTTGAACTGTCTCTCTCCATCCTCCTTGTAGCCCCCTTCAGGTACTGGAAGGTCAGTGTTAGGTCTTCCCAGAGCCTCCTCTTCTCCAGGCTGAAGGATTCATCCCAGGCTGTGTTTAGAAGCTGTGCAGATGTGGTGCTTGGGGGTAGGGTTTAGTGGGGACTTGGTAGAGTAGGGTGAATGGTTGGGCTCCATGGTCTTGAAGGTCTTTTCCAGCCTCAATGATTCTGAAAGCAAGGAGCAGCACCCAGGAGCAAACAGCCTGCAGAGAATGCTGTGGCTTCTTGATGAGGCTTCAAAGAAGGCCAAGCTGGACCAGGACTGGAAGCAGGAGTATGGCTGTCTGTGGTAGTTTTAAGGCTGTGCCTTTAACTTTTCTTCAGAGGCCCTCAAAAACAAGACCTGAAGCTGTTCAGAGCACCCCAACTAAAGCATCCACTGGACCTTGTGAGTTGTGACACCTTTCTTAATGACATGGTCCCATCCATCCCTCCACAGAACCTACCACTTGGGTGACCTTGGCTGCTAAAGCAGAGGTGTGAAGGTGGTGGCCTGGCCACCTCCATTTGCCCAGCCAGCCAGGAGGAGCCAGGCTGGGAGCTGCAGGAGGAGAAAAGGCATCCAGGAGAAGCTGATGGCCTCACTGCCTGCAGTGCTGGCTCCTTTCCCCATCCTGAGCCAGATGTAGCTGGGTGGGAAGCTCCCAAGTGCTGCTGTGACATAGCAGCTCTGAGGCAAAGGTTCTGCCTGTTTAACTGGGAAGGGACAAGTTCAGCCCATCCCAAATTATGGACTGCAGCTATTCCATTTCCTACAGAGCCAGGAAGGGGAAGGGGACATTGTCAGAGGGGGCTGTGCTTCCTCTAAATCTGCCTTATCCATCCCAGAATCCCAGCATCCCAGCATGGTGTGGTTGGAAGGGACCTCTGCTCCAACCCCCCTGCTCCAGCAGGGCACCCACAGCAGCTTGCCCAGGAGCACAATGGCCAGGGGGGGCTGGAAGCCCTCCAGAGAAGGAGACTCCACAACCTCTCTGGGCAGCCTGCTCCAAGCCTCCAGCACCCTCACACCAAACAGCTTTCTCCTCCTGTCTAGGTGGAAACTCCTGGGCTCCAGTTTGTGCCCTTTGCCCCTTGTCCTGTCACTGAGATGAGTCTGGAGTCATCCTCTTGCCTCCCACCCTTTAGATATTGATCAGCATTGATTAGATCCCCTCTATTTTTGGGTCCTCTCAGGTCAATGATGCTGCCAGAGGGCTGTGCCCCCCCGATGCCCAAGCCCCCACCTCAGCAGCATTTCTCAGAACTGGGCTTCTCTCTCTCGCTGTCATTTCCCACCCACAGCAGCCCAGATCAGCTTTTCCCATCACCACGTTCACGGGTCCTTATCAATACTCTGGGGGAATGATTCTTATCTGCCTTTGGGGGGAGGTGACACACACTCTCCTCCTGGGCTTTGCAGAGGTGGGGTGTTCCCACCCCCTCCATGGGCCTGTGATGCCCTCCCAGGACCACCACTCAGGGCACAGTAGGTGGGACTGTGGACATCTGGAATCATGATGCATCCTGGCCCAGCAGCTTGGCTCAAGGGACACAGGGACACTGCCTTTGGGACAGATGGACACACACTGTGCTGGATGCACACCAGCTCCTGCAGCCTCCCCCCAGTGCCTGCCATGGGAAACCATCCAGGATCCTGCCTAGCTCTGATCCAGCCTCTTGATTTTGCAGGAAATGCAACGCCTGGGAATTTCTCCCAGGAAAACCACTTCTTCCAGGCTGCTGAAATGGGAATGCTCCAGCCCAGTCCTGCCAATCATGGGATCACAGAATCATGAAGGCTGGAAAAGACCTCAAAGAGCTGCAGGCTGGATGAGACCTTGAGCAACCTGGACTAGTGGGAGGTGTCCCTGGCAGTGGCAGGGAATTAGAAAATCTTTAAGGTCCTTTCCAACCCAACCCATTCCACGAATCATCCAATCCAACCTCCTGCCCAACACCTCCATGACCACTAGACCATGCCCCATGTGTGTGAGATCCTCCAGTACCCAAGGAGCACAGGGAAATGGGCAGGGGCTGGGCTGGGCTCACCTGGGAAGTGTGGTGCTTCCTCAGGATCTGCAGCACCTTGGCACTCCTGAGAAGCAAAAAGGAAAGAGGCTTCAGCTGGGATCTGGCTGCATCAGGAAGACATCAGGAAGGAATTCTTCCCTGTGAGGGTGGGAAGGCACTGGAGCAGGCTGTCCAGAGAAGCTGTGGAGGCTCCAAGCCTGGAAGTGTTCAAAGCCAGGCTGGATGGAGCCTTGAGCAGCCTAGCAGGAGGTGTCCCTGCCCATCTAGCTGGGACTGGATGATCTCTAAGGCCCCTTCCATCTCAGACCATTCCCTGGTCTTTGAGGTCCTTTCCAACCAACCCCATTCCTCCATGGGCTAAATTAGTGCAACAGTTTGCAGCGAAGAGGCTGAAGGTGAAGCCTGGAGCTCCCCTGGGCAGGGTTTGGTGTGAGCAGAGCCATGAGGAGCTGCTTCACCTCTGCCTGCAGCAGGGCTTGGCAAAAGGCATGGGGCAGCCTGGGGCAGAAATAGGCAGGCAGGCTTTAACCCCCAGAATTCCCACGGGATGCACACTTCAGCCATGCCAGGGAAGGGCTGGGGGTTCCTCTCTGCTCTGCTGCCCAAGGAGTGGTGCTTTGAACCCCTGGGGGACTGCTGGGTTGCTGATGTCCTCTGGGATGGTGTGGCACAGCATGGGATGGTCTGGGACAGAGTGGAATGGTGTGGGACAATGTGGGGTAGCATGGGACAATGTGGGATGGTGTGGGATGGGGGGATGAGACTGTGTAGAATGCTTTGGGATGGCACAGGATGGTGTGAGATGGTGGCATGGAATGGTGAGGGATGGCATAGGATGGTGAGGGATGGTGAGGAATGGTGAGGGATGGCATGAGATGGTGTGAGATGGTGAGGGATGGTGAGGAATGGCATGGGACGGTGAGGGGTGGCATGGAATGGTGAGGGATGGCATAGGATGGTGAGGGATGGTGAGGAATGGCATGGGATGGTGAGGGGTGGCATGAGATGGTGTGGGATGGTGAGGGATGGCATGAGATGGTGTGAGATGGAGGAGTCTATGTAGAATGGTTTGGGATGGTGAGGGATGGCATGAGATGGATGTCATGGGATGGTGAGGGATGGCATGAGATGGTGAGGGATGGCATGAGATGATGTGAGATGGAGGAGTCTATGTAGAGGGATGGCATGAGATGAGGGATGGCATGGGATGGTGAGGGATGGCATGAGATGGTGAGGGATGGCATGAGATGATGTGAGATGGAGGAGTCTATGTAGAATGGTTTGGGATGGTGAGGGATGGCATGGAATGGTGAGGAATGACATGGGGTAGTGAGGGATGAAGTGGGATGGTGAGGGGTGGTGTGGGATGGTGTTGGATGGAGTGAGACTTTGTAGAATGGTTTGGGATGGCAAGGGATGGCAAGGGATGGCATGGGATGGCGTGGGATGGTGTGGGATGGTGTGGGATGGTTTGGGATGGTGTGGGATGGCATGGGATGGTGTGGGATGGTTTGGGATGGCATGGGATGGCGTGGGATGTTGTGGGATGGCATGGGATGGCGTGGGATGGTGTGGGATGGTTTGGGATGGTGTGGGATGGCATGGGATGGTGTGGGATGGTTTGGGATGGCGTGGGATGGCGTGGAAATGTCAGTGCCCACAGGCAGGGCACCACTTGGGGCTGAGAGGCCCCTGGCCAGCCAGGCTCGTCGGGAGCCACCCTGGCAGGCTGGGATCCGAGCTGCAGAGCTGAGTAAGTGCTGGTTAAAACCCAGCCACCCACACGGCGGAGAATGCCCTCAGCCACTTCTTCCTTTACATGCAAGAGGTTTTTTTCTGTCTCCCTGCAGATGTTTAACATCTTGATAAAAGCTTTGAGGTTTTTCTTTTCTTTCAGCTCAGACTTTGTCTCCTGAAGCTTGCTGGAGCTGCTGCCACCATGGCCAGACCACCTCAATATGTTTGTGCCACAGGGGTCAGCCCTTCCCCTCCGACAGCAGTCCTGGGCCATTCCCTTCTCCTCAGCACTGCCACCCCCTCTGCCAGCCAAGCTCTGGCACAGGGCACCGTGGGCCCAAAATGTCCCCAGGCCTCCCACTGTGGTGAAGCAGGAGAGGTTCTCCACATCATTCCCTACTCCAGCAGGGCTAGGGAAGTTCTTCCACCTCTCTAATCTGCCCTGGTGAGACCTCACCTGGAATGCTGTGTCCAGTGCTGGGCTTCCCAGTTCAAGAGAAGCAGAGACCTGCTGGAGAGAATCCAAGGGAGAGCCAGGAGGAGGATTTCGGGACTTGATCATCTCCCCTGTGAAGAGAGACTGAGAGCCCTGGGGCTGTTTAGTCTGGAGAAGAGAAGACTGAGAGGGATCTGATCAATGTCTATCAATAGCTGAGGGGTGGGGGGGAAGGGGAGGGGGCCAGGCTCTGCTGGGTAGTACACAGTAATGAGACAAGGAACAATGGGTTCAAACTGGAACAGAGAAGATTTCAACTCACCATGAGAAGAAACTTCTCTACAGAGAGGGTGACAGAGCCCCGGAGCAGGCTGCCCAGGGGGGTTGTAGAGTCTCTTTCTCTGGAGCCTTTCCAAACCCACCTGGATGCATTCCTGTACAGACCACCCNGAGTCTCTTTCTCTGGAGACTTTCCAAACCCACCTGGATGCATTCCTGTTCAGACCACCCTGGGTGCTCCTGCTCTGGCAGGGAGCTTGGACCTCATGATCTCTGGAGGTAGCTTCCAACTTCTAATGTGGAGTGACACTGTGGAACTGGGATCAACAAGCAGCTGCACTGCCCTGGAAAGCAGAGTGGGCACCAGGGTGCTCCTCATGCACACATTGATGATGTTCCTCAT